>CM057130.1:13388308-13793984 GCA_029964075.1 Patiria pectinifera
TTTTGGGGGGCATATTTTTGGTCCACGAATTGACCGATATGTATGTGGCACATTTTCGAGTATTATAATAGGGGTGTAAGTGGCGCCACCAACGTCAGAATATACCCCCTCCACAACAACAAAAACACCCAATTTGTTTGAAAAAAAACCCCAAAACTGTGAGCACCGCCCCCCTCCAGCTAAATCCTGGGTGCGCTACTGGGTAAAATAGGCGCCAAAGATATCAGGAAAGTAGGAACAAAAATATCAGCTAGTTTGCAGGCCTTTACACAGTTTGAAAAGTTGGTTTTAAATTGCGCACTCCAGTTCTGAAATTGCGCACACTATTCAAAACGAATGAGGATCCGAGCATCCCGCTCTTAATTCGAAAATCCGAATTAATTAATTGAACCAAAAAAATCAGCTCATGTCGATGTCAAGCATTAAAAAGAAAACATTTTCTGAGGCCAAAATTTTGGGCGTATTTTTAGATTCTTTTTTAACTTCTACAAAATTTACCAATTGACGTAAAATGAACGGTTACCGTAGTCATATTGATCGAACGAAACTTAATTTGGATAATAATCAATTATTTAATATTCATAGATTCACGACCTATACATTTGATTCCTTTTTAAATACTACCGGAGACCTGCCGGGCAGATGTAAATATCCAACTAAAGCAAAGTTAAAAAAAAAAATAGAGGATTAAAAAAAAATCAAAAAGTTATGTGCTAGCCAAGTATTCAGGGGTCGGTCTGAGCAATAACAATTCCCCAGCCAACCCCTTAGCCCTCTTCTGGGATCTCGGGGTTCCCGGCCAATTCACACTTCCTTCCTGTCCATCCATGTAACCCCGGAGGGCCAGGCGCCATGTAAAAGCAAGAGCTAAAGGGAGGAACAGGGCGGCACCTAAGCCCTGATCCTCCGGTGGACCACATGACCTGAACCTGTACGAAGACGCCAACCTGGAACTCACGGACAGTACCAGCCGCAGAGCTTACCGATTAAGCTAAGGTACCGTTGGTGTTTGACGACGGGAAATTAAACATCTTGTGCTAAATGTACATGTACATGTACATAGAGTTACGCAACAGTGAACACTATTATTATGCAGGCTTTTGAGCTATCCGGGTGCGTTCAGGGGCGGATTCAGGTTTCTTTTGCGGGGTGGGGGTGTCTGTGCACCGTAGATTTTTATATCCGCTTGTCGAGAACAGGCGGACCTTGCCATTGATATATTTGATTAAAAAATTATTTATTTTTCGTGTGTGTCTGACCGGTGGGGGGTGTTTCGTCCCACTCTGGATCCGCGCCTGACTTCTACTATTTGTATTTTGTCAGATATACAGATTTTCAACTCCGTCACTAATTCAACAGCATCACGTCTTTCGAAATAAAACGATAATTTGTTTTTACGGATTTGTTTCCTCAAAAATAATGTGAACAGTACGTTTCTCATCCTTAATTCTATAAAGAACCACAAACAAACATTTAAACGTAGATGAAAACAACATTAACCAGGACACCACATTACAATAGGGGCCCTGTTCAAGATGTCCATATTTTATGTTTCGTACAATAACGCTTCGCTCGTAACCACCCCGCCCCGCAAACAGGGGCTAGGGCGCTGGGCCGGGAATTGGGGCTGATGCCATTCACAGAATCTTGTGAAGGAAGTGGGGATGGCATTCTGGGGAACGTATCATGACCTATAGCCTTACTTTTTGATGAAATTTGGCCAAAAAATGACTTTTCTCAAAACGATGCAGAAATTCCTTTAGAGGTAAGAGGAGCATCAATCAACCTTCAAACACCCAATATTTTGCATATTTGGGCAAAAATCATGGATTTTTAGAGAAAAAAACAATCTCATTTCTGACTGATTTCACCCCAAATTTTTGTCCAAATTTCATTTTGAAAAGCACATCTGTCCAGAAATCGAATTGAAATGTGCTCTAGGATCCTTTAGGCATCTTTCCAGCAAGTTTGAAGCGATTTGATTTTTTGGCCAATATTGGAAAAAATGCAAGGGGTTAGCCATACTTTTTTTCCAAATTTCATTTTCAAAAGCACATCTGTCCAGAAATCGAATTGAAATGTGTTCTAGGGTCCTATTGGCATCTTTCCAGCAAATTTAAATAAATTGGATTTTGTTGGCCAAAATTGGAAAAAATGCGAGAGTTCTGAGCGCCGTAAAATGATTGAATTGAAGTGATAGGGTAATGAACCTCTGGTGCGGGCTTGGGGTTTCCAATGCTGAGCATTTGGATGCTATTGGGCTCAAAAGTGGCGCTATTTTGCCATGTTGTGGAGGGATCGTTTTCAAGATGGCTACTTTTCCGCTTTGCGGAAAATAGGGGTCGTCTTCTTTGGGCGAGAATATCTCGAAAAGTCAATGGTCAACCCACCAAAAAATAAAAGAAAACGAAAGATGAGATGTTGATCATCAATTTTCTGTGCAGCTTGAATACATGTGAGAGTTCTGAGTATTTTTAAAAGAATTGTGAAGTATGGGCATTTAGCACTAGTGTCTATGGGAATTTATTTGCAGGTTTGCATCCATAGGGGCACTGTTGAAAGCGGACACTCATAGACACTCTTTGGCAGTAGGTGGCGCTCTTCATCCCTGCCGACTGACGAGACAAGCTTTTTACGACCGGCCGACGTCGCCCTCCCGATTGTTCTTCGCACGTCCCCGCCTGGCTCGCTCTTAAAATCTGTAGCTAGCAGTTTGCAATTTGCCACTCTGCAGACACCCCTCTACCGCTGTGCCACTGGGCAGAGGTGGGCAGAGGTGGATGAGGTGGCGCACCCAAGGAGAGGGGGGGCGAGTGGTTGATCCCTCCCACTCGTAGAGGTTGTTAATTTTAATTTTTTTTGGGGGGCATATTTTGGTCCACGAATTGACCGATATGTATGTGGCACATTTTCGAGTATTATAATAGGGGTGTAAGTGGCGCCACCAACGTCAAAATATTCCCCCTCCCACAACAACAAAAAAACACCCAATTTGTTTGAAAAAAAAAACCCCAAAACTGTGAGCACCCACACCCCTCCAGCTAAATCCTGGGTGCGCTACTGGGTAAAATAGGCGCCAAAGATATCGGGAAAGTAGGAACAAAAATATCCAGCTAGTTTGCAGGCCTTTACACAGTTTGAAAAGTTGGTTTTAAATTGCGCACTCCAGTTCTGAAATTGCGCACACTATTCAAAACGAATGAGGATCCGAGCATCCCGCTCTTAATTCGAAAATCCGAATTAATTAATTGAACCAAAAAAATCAGCTCATGTCGATGTCAAGCATTAAAAAGAAAACATTTTTCTGAGGCCAAAATTTTGGGCGTATTTTTTTGGATTCTTTTTTAACTTCTACAAAATTTACCAATTGACGTAAAATGAACGGTTACCGTAGTCATATTGATCGAACGAAACTTAATTTGGATAATAATCAATTATTTAATATTCATAGATTCACGACCTATACATTTGATTCCTTTTTAAATACTACCGGAGACCTGCCGGGCAGATGTAAATATCCAACTAAAGCAAAGTTAAAAAAAAAAATAGAGGATTAAAAAAAAATCAAAAAGTTATGTGCTAGCCAAGTATTCAGGGGTCGGTCTGAGCAATAACAATTCCCAAGCCAACCCCTTAGTCCTCTTCTGAGATCGCAGGGTTCCCGTCCAATTAACACTTCCTTCCCTGTACATCCATGTAACCCCGGAGGTCAGGCGCCATGTAAAAGCAAAGAGCTAAAGGGAGGAACAGGGCGGCACCTAAGCCCTGATCCTCCGAGTGGACCACATGCCTGAACCTGTACGAAGACGCCAACATGGAACTCACGGACAGTACCAGCCGCAGAGCTTGCCTATTAAGCTAATGTACCGGTGTTTTTTGACTACGGTAAATTAAACATCTTGTTCTGAATGTACATGTACATGTACATAGAGTTACCGCAACAGTGAACACTATTATTATGCAGGCTTTTTTGAGCTATCGGGTGCGTTCAGGGGCGGATCAGGATTGTTTGCGGGGGTGGGGTCCGGGCACCTTAGATATTTATATCCGATTATTGAGGACAGGCGGACCGTGCCATTATTATATTTGACTAAAAATTATTTATTTTTCGTGTGTGTCTGACCGGTGTGGGGGTGTTTCGTCCACTCTGGATCCGCGCCTGACTTCTACTATTTGTATTTTGTCAGATATACAGATTTTCAACTCCGTCACTAATTCATCAGCCTCACGTCTTTCAAAATAAAACGATAATTTCTTTTTACAGTTTGTTTCCTCAAAAATAATGTGAACAGTACGTTCTCATCCTTAATTCTATAAAGAACCACAAACAAACCTTTAAACGTAGATGAAAGCAACATTAACCAGGACACCACATTACAATAGGGGCCCTGTTCACGATGTCCATATTTTATGTTTCGTACAAAAACACTTCGCTCGTAACCCCGCCCCGCAAACAGGGGCTAGGGTGCTGGGCCGGGAATTAAGGGCTGATGCCATTCACAGAATCTTGTGAAGAAAGTGGGGATGGCATTCTGGGAATATCATGACCTATATAGCCTTACTTTTTGATGAAATTTGGCCAAAAAATGACTTTTCTCAAAACGATGCAGAAATTCCTTTAGAGGTAAGAGGCATCAATCAACCTTCAAACACCCAATATTTTGCATATTTGGGCAAAAATCATGGATTTTTAGAGAAAAAAACAATCTCATTTCTGACTGATTTCACCCCATATTTCGTCCAAATTTCATTTTGAAAAGCACATCTGTCCAGAAATCAATTGAAATGTGCTCTAGGATCCTTTAGGCATCTTTCCAGCAAGTTTGAAGCGATTTGATTTTTGGCCAATATTGGAAAAAATGCAAGGGAGTTAGCCATACTTTTTTTCCAAATTTCATTTTCAAGCACATCTGTCCAGAAATCAATTGAAATGTGTTCTAGGGTCCTATTGGCATCTTTCCAGCAAATTTAAATAAATTGGATTTTGTTGGCCAAAATTGGAAAAAATGCGAGAGTTCTGAGCGCCGTAAAATGTGGGAATTGAAGAGATATGGCAATACACCTCTGGCCCGGACTTAGGGTTTCAATGCTGAGCATTTTGGATGCTATTGGGCTCAAAAGTGGCGCTATTTTTGCCATGTTGTGGAGGATCGTTTTCAAGATGGCTACTTTTCCGCTGTGGGGGAAATAGGGATCGTCTTCTTTGGGCGAGAATATCTCAAAAGGTCAATGGTCAACCAACCAAAAATAAAAAAACGAAAGATGAGATGTTGATCATCAATTTTCTGTGCAGCTTGAATACATGTGAGAGTTCTGAGTATTTTAAAAAGAATTGTGAAGTATGGGCATTTAGCACTAGTGTCTATGGAATTTATTTGCAGGTTTGCATCCATAGGGGCACTGTTGAAAGCGGACACTCATAGACACTCTTTGGCAGTAGGTGGCGCTCTTCATCCCTGCCGACTGACGAGACAAGCTTTTACGACCGGCCGAAGTCGCCGGCTCGATTTTCTTCGCACGTCCCCGCCTGGCTCGCTCTTAAAATCTGTAGCTAGCAGTTTGCAATTTGCCACTCTGCAGACACCCCTCTACCGCTGTGCCACTGGGCAGAGGTGGGCAGAGGTGGATGAAGTTAGTGGCGCACCCAAGGAGAGGGGCAGTGGTTGATCCCTCCCACTCGTAGAGGTTGTTAATTTTAATTTTTTTTTGGGGGGCATATTTTTGGTCCACAGATTGACCGATATGTATGTGGCACATTTTCGAGTATTATAATAGGGTGTAAGTGGCGCCACCAACGTCAAAATATTCCCCCTCCACAACAACAAAAACACCCAATTTGTTTGAAAAAAACCCCAAAACTGTGAGCACCGCCCCCTCTCAGCTAAATCCTGGGTGCGCTACTGGGTAAAATAGGCGCCAAAGATATCGGGAAAGTAGGAACAAAAATATCCAGCTAGTTTGCAGGCCTTTACACAGTTTGAAAAGTTGGTTTAAATTGCGCACTCAGTTCTGAAATTGCGCACACTATTCAAAACGAATGAGGATCCGAGCATCCCGCTCTTAATTCGAAAATCGAATTAATTAATTGAACCAAAAAAATCAGCTCATGTCGATGTCAAGCATTAAAAAGAAAACATTTTCTGAGGCCAAAATTTTGGGCGTATTTTTAGGATTCTTTTTAACTTCTACAAATTTACCAATTGACGTAAAATGAACGGTTACCGTAGTCATATTGATCAGACGAAACTTAATTTGGATAATAATCAATTATTTAATATTCATAGATTCACGACCTATACATTTGATTCCTTTTTAAATACTACCGGAGACCTGCCGGGCAGATGTAAATATCAACTAAAGCAAAGTTAAAAAAAAAAAAAGAGGATTAAAAAAAAATCAAAAAGTTATGTGCTAGCCAAGTATTCAGGGGTCGGTCTGAGCAATAACAATTCCCCAGCCAACCCCTTAGCCCTCTTCTGGGATCTCAGGGTTCCCGGCCAATTCACACTTCCTTCCCTGTCCATCCATGTAACCCCGGAGGGTCCAGGCGCCATGTAAAAGCAAAGAGCTAAGGGAGGAACAGGGCGGCACCTAAGCCCTGATCCTCCGAGTGGACCACATGCCCTGAACCTGTACGAAGACGCCAACCTGGAACTCACGGACAGTACCAGCCGCAGAGCTTACCGATTAAGCTAAGGTACCGTTGGTGTTTGACGACAGGAAATTAAAGAGCTTGTGCTAAATATAGATATACATGTGAAGAGATTTACCCAACAGTGTACACTATTATTATGCAGGCTTTTTTGAGCTATCGGGTGCGTTCAGGGGCGGATCCAGGATTGTTTTGCGGGGGTGGGGTCGGGCACATTAGATATTTATATCCGATTATTGAGGACAGGCGGACCGTGCCATTATTATATTTGATTAAAAATTATTTATTTTCGTGTGTGTCTGACCGGTGGGGGGTGTTTCGTCCCTCTGGATCCGCGCCCTGACTTCTACTATTTGTATTTTGTCAGATATACAGATTTTCAACTCCGTCACTAATTCAACAGCATCACGTCTTTCGAAATAAAACGATAATTTGTTTTACGGTTTGTTTCCTCAAAAATAATGTGAACAGTACGTTCTCATCCTTAATTCTATAAAGAACCACAAACAAACATTTAAACGTAGATGAAAACAACATTAACCAGGACACCACATTACAATAGGGGCCCTGTTCACGATGTCCATATTTTATGTTTCGTACAATAACGCTTCGCTCGTAACCACCCCGCCCGCAAACAGGGGCTAGGGCGCTGGGCCGGGAATTAGGGCTGATGCCATTCACAGAATCTTGTGAAGGAAGTGGGGATGGCATTCTGGGGACAATATCATGACCTATATAGCCTTACTTTTTTGATGAAATTTGGCCAAAAATGACTTTTCTCAAAACGATGCAGAAATTCCTTTAGAGGTAAGAGGAGCATCAATCAACCTAAACACCCAATATTTTGCATATTTGGGCAAAATCATGGATTTTTAGAGAAAAAAACAATCTCATTTCTGACTGATTTCACCCCAAATTTTTGTCCAAATTTCATTTTGAAAAGCACATCTGTCCAGAAATCGAATTGAAATGTGTTCTATGGCTCTTTAGGCATCTTTCCTGCCAGTTTGAAGCGATTTGATTTTTGGCCAATATTGGAAAAATGCAAGGGGTTAGCCATACTTTTTCCAAATTTCATTTTCAAAAGCACATCTGTCCAGAAATCGAATTGAAATGTGTTCTAGGGTCCTATTGGCATCTTTCCAGCAAATTTAAATAAATTGGATTTTGTTGGCCAAAATTGGAAAAAATGCAGAGTTCTGAGCGCCGTAAAATGTGGGAATTGAAGAGATATGGTAATGAACCTCTGGTGCGGACTTGGGGTTTCCAATGCTGAGCATTTTGGATGCTATTGGGCTCAAAAGTGGCGCTATTTTGCCATGTTGTGGAGGATCGTTTTCAAGATGGCTACTTTTCCGCTTTGGGGAAAATAGGGATCGTCTTCTTTGGGCAGAATATCTCGAAAAGTCAATGGTCAACCCACCAAAAAATAAAAGAAAACGAAAGATGAGAGGTTGATCATCTATATTCTGTGCAGCTTGAATACATGTGAGAGTTCTGAGTATTTTTAAAAGAATTGTGAAGTATGGGCATTTAGCACTAGTGTCTATGGGAATTTATTTGCAGGTTTGCATCCATAGGGGCACTGTTGAAAGCGGACACTCATAGACACTCTTTGGCAGTAGGTGGCGCTCTTCATCCCTGCCGACTGACGAGACAAGCTTTTTACGACCGGCCGAAGTCGCCGGCTCGATTTTTCTTCGCACGTCCCCGCCTGGCTCGCTCTTAAAATCTGTAGCTAGCAGTTTGCAATTTGCCACTCTGCAGACACCCCTCTACCGCTGTGCCACTGGGCAGAGGTGGGCAGAGGTGGATGAAATTAGTGGCGCACCCAAGGAGAGGGGGGGGGGCGAGTGGTTGATCCCTCCCACTCGTAGAGGTTGTTAATTTTTAATTTTTTTTTGGGGGGGGGGCATATTTTTGGTCCACGAATTGACCGATATGTATGTGGCACATTTTCGAGTATTATAATAGGGGTGTAAGTGGCGCCACCAACGTCAAAATATTCCCCCTCCCACAACAACAAAAAAACACCCAATTTGTTTGAAAAAAAAAACCCCAAAACTGTGAGCACCCGCCCCCCCCCCCCTCCAGCTAAATCCTGGGTGCGCTACTGGGTAAAATAGGCGCCAAAGATATCGGGAAAGTAGGAACAAAAATATCCAGCTAGTTTGCAGGCCTTTACACAGTTTGAAAAGTTGGTTTTAAATTGCGCACTCCAGTTCTGAAATTGCGCACACTATTCAAAACGAATGAGGATCCGAGCATCCCGCTCTTAATTCGAAAATCCGAATTAATTAATTGAACCAAAAAAATCAGCTCATGTCGATGTCAAGCATTAAAAAGAAAACATTTTTCTGAGGCCAAAATTTTGGGCGTATTTTTTTGGATTCTTTTTTAACTTCTACAAAATTTACCAATTGACGTAAAATGAACGGTTACCGTAGTCATATTGATCGAACGAAACTTAATTTGGATAATAATCAATTATTTAATATTCATAGATTCACGACCTATACATTTGATTCCTTTTTAAATACTACCGGAGACCTGCCGGGCAGATGTAAATATCCAACTAAAGCAAAGCTTAAAAAGTAGAGGATTAAAAAAATCAAAAAGTTATGTGCTAGTCAAGCTTTCAGGGGTCGCTCTGCGCAATAACAATTCCCAACCCAACCCCTTAGCCCTCTTCTGGGATCTCAGGGTTCCCGGCCGAATTCACACTTCCTTCCTGTCCATCCATGCCAACCCCGGGGGCCAGGCGCCATGTAAAAGCAAAGAGCTAAGGGAGGAACAGGGCGGCACCCTAAGCCCTGATCCTCCGAGTGGACCACATGCCCTGAACCTGTACGAAGACGCCAACCTGGAACTCACGGACAGTACCAGCCGCAGAGCTTACCGATTAAGCTAAGGTACCGTTGGTGTTTGACGACGGGAAATTAAACATCTTGTGCTAAATGTACATGTACATGTACATAGAGTTACGCAACAGTGAACACTATTATTATGCAGGCTTTTTTGAGCTATCGGGTGCGTTCAGGGGCGGATCCAGGATTGTTTTGCAGGGCGGGGGTCGGGCACCTTAGATATTTACACCCTATTATTGAGCACAGGCGTTCCGTTCCATTATTATATTTGATTAAAAATTATTTATTTTTCGTGTGTCTGACCGGTGGGGGTGTTTCGTCCCACTCTGGATCCGCGCCTGACTTCTACTATTTGTATTTTGTCAGATATACAGATTTTCAACTCCGTCACTAATTCAACAGCATCACGTCTTTCGAAATAAAACGATAATTTGTTTTTACGGATTTGTTTCCTCAAAAATAATGTGAACAGTACGTTCTCATCCTTAATTCTATAAAGAACCACAAACAAACATTTAAACGTAGATGAAAACAACATTAACCAGGACACCACATTACAATAGGGGGCCCTGTTCACGATGTCCATATTTTATGTTTCGTACAATAACGCTTCGCTCGTAACCACCCCGCCCCGCAAACAGGGGCTAGGGCGCTGGGCCGGGAATGGGGCTGATGCCATTCACAGAATCTTGTGAAGGAAGTGGGGATGGCATTCTGGGAACGTATCATGACCTATATAGCCTTACTTTTTGATCAAATTTGGCCAAAAATTGACTTTTCTCCAAACGATGCAGAAATTCCTTTAGAGGTAAGAGGAGCATCAATCAACCTTCAAACACCCAATATTTTGCATATTTGGGCAAAAATCATGGATTTTAGAGAAAAAAACAATCTCATTTCTGACTGATTTCACCCCAAATTTTTGTCCAAATTTCATTTTGAAAAGCACATCTGTCCAGAAATCGAATTGAAATGTGCTCTAGGATCCTTTAGGCATCTTTCCAGCAAGTTTGAAGCGATTTGATTTTTTGGCCAATATTGGAAAAAATGCAAGGGGTTAGCCTTACATTTTCCAAATTTCATTTTCAAAAGCACATCTGTCCAGAAATCAATTGAAATGTGTTCTAGGGTCCTATTGGCATCTTTCCAGCAAATTTAAATAAATTGGATTTTGTTGGCCAAAATTGGAAAAAATGCGAGAGTTCTGAGCGCCGTAAAATGTGGGAATTGAAGAGATATGGTAATGAACCTCTGGTGCGGACTTGGGGTTTCACATGCTCAGAATTTTGGCTGATATTGGACTCAAAAGTGGCGCTATTTTGGCATGTTGTGGAGGGATCGTTTTCGAAGATGGCTACTTTTCCGCTTTGGGAAAATAGGGGTCGTCTTCTTTGGGCGAGAATATCTCGAAAAGTCAATGGTCAACCCACCATAAAAATAAAAGACAACGAAAGATGAGATGTTGATCATCAATTTTCTGTGCAGCTTGAATACATGTGAGAGTTCTGAGTATTTTTAAAAGAATTGTGAAGTATGGGCATTTAGCACTAGTGTCTATGGGAATTTATTTGCAGGTTTGCATCCATAGGGGCACTGTTGAAAGCGGACACTCATAGACACTCTTTGGCAGTAGGTGGCGCTCTTCATCCCTGCCGACTGACGAGACAAGCTTTTACGACCGGCCGAAGTCGCCGGCTCGATTTTCTTCGCACGTCCCCGCCTGGCTCGCTCTTAAAATCTGTAGCTAGCAGTTTGCAATTTGCCACTCTGCAGACACCCCTCTACCGCTGTGCCACTGGGCAGAGGTGGGCAGAGGTGGATGAAATTAGTGGCGCACCCAAGGAGAGGGGGGGGGGGCGAGTGGTTGATCCCTCCCACTCGTAGAGGTTGTTAATTTTATATTTTTTTTTTTTTGGTGGGGGGCATATTTTTGGTCCACGAATTGACCGATATGTATGTGGCACATTTTCGAGTATTATAATAGGGGTGTAAGTGGCGCCACCAACGTCAAAATATTCCCCCTCCCACAACAACAAAAAAACACCCAATTTGTTTGAAAAAAACCCCAAAACTGTGAGCACCGCCCCCCTCCAGCTAAATCCTGGGTGCGCTACTGGGTAAAATAGGCGCCAAAGATATCGGGAAAGTAGGAACAAAAATATCCAGCTAGTTTGCAGGCCTTTACACAGTTTGAAAAGTTGGTTTTAAATTGCCTCCAGTTCTGAAATTGCGCACACTATTCAAAACGAATGAGGATCCGAGCATCCCGCTCTTAATTCGAAAATCGAATTAATTAATTGAACCAAAAAAATCAGCTCATGTCGATGTCAAGCATTAAAAGAAAACATTTTCTGAGGCCAAAATTTTGGGCGTATTTTTGGATTCTTTTTTAACTTCTACAAAATTTACCAATTGACGTAAAATGAACGGTTACCGTAGTCATATTGATCGAACGAAACTTAATTTGGATAATAATCAATTATTTAATATTCATAGATTCACGACCTATACATTTGATTCCTTTTTAAATACTACCGGAGACCTGCCGGGCAGATGTAAATATCAACTAAAGCAAAGTTAAAAAAAAATAGAGGATTAAAAAAATCAAAAAGTTATGTGCTAGCCAAGTATTCAGGGGTCGGTCTGAGCAATAACAATTCCCCAGCCAACCCCTTAGCCCTCTTCTGGGATCTCAGGGTTCCCAGCCAATTCACACTTCCTTCCCTGTCCATCCATGTAACCCCGGAGGGATCAGGCGCCATGTAAAAGCAAAAGAGCTAAAGGGAGGAACAGGGCGGCACCTAAGCCCTGATCCTCCGAGTGGACCACATGCCCTGAACCTGTACGAAGACGCCAACCTGGAACTCACGGACAGTACCAGCCGCAGAGCTTACCGATTAAGCTAAGGTACCGTTGGTGTTTGACGACGGGAAATTAAACATCTTGTGCTAAATGTACATGTACATGTACATAGAGTTACGCAACAGTGAACACTATTATTATGCAGGCTTTTTTGAGCTATCGGGTGCGTTCAGGGGCGGATCCAGGATTGTTTTGCGGGGGTGGGGGTCCGGGCACCTTAGATATTTATATCCGATTATTGAGGACAGGCGGACCGTGCCATTATTATATTTGATTAAAAATTATTTATTTTCGTGTGTGTCTGACCGGTGGGGGGTGTTTCGTCCCACTCTGGATCCGCGCCTGACTTCTACTATTTGTATTTTGTCAGATATACAGATTTTCAACTCCGTCACTAATTCAACAGCATCACGTCTTTCGAAATAAAACGATAATTTGTTTTTACGGATTTGTTTCCTCAAAAATAATGTGAACAGTACGTTCTCATCCTTAATTCTATAAAGAACCACAAACAAACATTTAAACGTAGATGAAAACAACATTAACCAGGACACCACATTACAATAGAGGGCTCTGTTCACGATGTCCATATTTTATGTTTCGTACAATAACGCTTCGCTCGTAACCACCCCCCGCAAACAGGGGCTAGGGCGCTGGGCCGAATTGGGGCTGAAGCCATTTACAGAATCTTGTGAAGGAAGTGGGGATGGCATTCTGGGTAACATATTGTGGCGCAATAGCCTTACTTTTTTTGATGAAATTTGGCCAAAAAATGACTTTTCTCAAAACGATGCAGAAATTCCTTTAGAGGTAAGAGGAGCATCAATCAACCTTCAAACACCCAATATTTTGCATATTTGGGCAAAAATCATGGATTTTTAGAGAAAAAAACAATCTCATTTCTGACTGATTTCACCCCAAATTTTTGTCCAAATTTCATTTTGAAAAGCACATCTGTCCAGAAATCGAATTGAAATGTGCTCTAGGATCCTTTAGGCATCTTTCCAGCAAGTTTGAAGCGATTTGATTTTTGGCCAATATTGGAAAAATGCAAGGGGTTAGCCATACTTTTTTCCAAATTTCATTTTCAAAAGCACATCTGTCCAGAAATCGAATTGAAATGTGTTCTAGGGTCCTATTGGCATCTTTCCAGCAAATTTAAATAAATTGGATTTTGTTGGCCAAAATTGGAAAAAATGCGAGAGTTCTGAGCGCCGTAAAATGTGGGAATTGAAGAGATATGGTAATGAACCTCTGGTGCGGACTTGGGGTTTCCAATGCTGAGCATTTTGGATGCTATTGGGCTCAAAAGTGGCGCTATTTTGCCATGTTGTGGAGGGATGGTTTCAGCTAGGATGGCTACTTTTCCGCTTTGGGAAAATAGGGGTCGTCTTCTTGATCTTGGGGTGAGAATTTCTCGAAAAGTCAATAGTCAACCCACCCAAAAATAAAAGAAAACGAAAGATGAGATGTTGATCATCAATTTTCTGTGCAGCTTGAATACATGTGAGAGTTCTGAGTATTTTTAAAAGAATTGTGAAGTATGGGCATTTAGCACTAGTGTCTATGGGAATTTATTTGCAGGTTTGCATCCATAGGGGCACTGTTGAAAGCGGACACTCATAGACACTCTTTGGCAGTAGGTGGCGCTCTTCATCCCTGCCGACTGACGAGACAAGCTTTTTACGACCGGCCGAAGTCGCCGGCTCGATTTTTCTTCGCACGTCCCCGCCTGGCTCGCTCTTAAAATCTGTAGCTAGCAGTTTGCAATTTGCCACTCTGCAGACACCCCTCTACCGCTGTGCCACTGGGCAGAGGTGGGCAGAGGTGGATGAAATTAGTGGCGCACCCAAGGAGAGGGGGGGGGGCGAGTGGTTGATCCCTCCCACTCGTAGAGGTTGTTAATTTTAATTTTTTTTTTTTTTTGGGGGTCATATTTTGGTCCACGAATTGACCGATATGTATGTGGCACATTTTCGAGTATTATAATAGGGGTGTAAGTGGCGCCACCAACGTCAAAATATTCCCCCTCCCACAACAACAAAAAAACACCCAATTTGTTTGAAAAAAAAAACCCCAAAACTGTGAGCACCCGCCCCCCCCCCCTCCAGCTAAATCCTGGGTGCGCTACTGGGTAAAATAGGCGCCAAAGATATCGGGAAAGTAGGAACAAAAATATCCAGCTAGTTTGCAGGCCTTTACACAGTTTGAAAAGTTGGTTTTAAATTGCGCACTCCAGTTCTGAAATTGCGCACACTATTCAAAACGAATGAGGATCCGAGCATCCCGCTCTTAATTCGAAAATCCAAATTAATTAATTGAACCAAAAAAATCAGCTCATGTCGATGTCAAGCATTAAAAGAAAACATTTCTCTGAGGCCAAAATTTTGGCCGTATTTTTGGATTCTTTTTAACTTCTACAAAATTTACCAATTGACGTAAAATGAACGGTTACCGTAGTCATATTGATCGAACGAAACTTAATTTGGATAATAATCAATTATTTAATATTCATAGATTCACGACCTATACATTTGATTCCTTTTTAAATACTACCGGAGACCTGCCGGGCAGATGTAAATATCCAACTAAAGCAAAGTTAAAAAAAAAAATAGAGGATTAAAAAAAAATCAAAAAGTTATGTGCTAGCCAAGTATTCAGGGACTGGATGGGCCATAACAATTCCCCAGCCAACCCCTTAGCCCTCTTCTGGGATCTCGGGGTTCCCGGCCAATTCACACTTCCTTCCCTGTCCATCCATGTAACCCCGTAGGGTCAGTCGCCATGTAAAAGCAAAGAGCTAAGGGAGGAACAGGGCGGCACCCTAAGCCCTGATCCTCCGAGTGGACCACATGCCCTGAACCTGTACGAAGACGCCAACCTGGAACTCACGGACAGTACCAGCCGCAGAGCTTACCGATTAAGCTAAGGTACCGTTGGTGTTTGACGACGGGAAATTAAACATCTTGTGCTAAATGTACATGTACATGTACATAGAGTTACGCAACAGTGAACACTATTATTATGCAGGCTTTTTTGAGCTATCGGGTGCGTTCAGGGGCGGATCCAGGATTGTTTTGCGGGGGTGGGGGTCCGGGCACCTTAGATATTTATATCCGATTATTGAGGACAGGCGGACCGTGCCATTATTATATTTGATTAAAAATTATTTATTTTTCGTGTGTGTCTGACCGGTGGGGGGGGGGGGTGTTTCGTCCCACTCTGGATCCGCGCCTGACTTCTACTATTTGTATTTTGTCAGATATACAGATTTTCAACTCCGTCACTAATTCAACAGCATCACGTCTTTCGAAATAAAACGATAATTTGTTTTTACGGATTTGTTTCCTCAAAAATAATGTGAACAGTACGTTCTCATCCTTAATTCTATAAAGAACCACAAACAAACATTTAAACGTAGATGAAAACAACTTTAACCAGGACACCACATTACACTAGGGTGCCCTGTTCACGATGTCCATATTTTATGTTTCGTACAAAAACACTTCGCTCGTAACCCCGCCCCGCAAACAGGGGCTAGGGTGCTGGGCCGGGAATTAAGGGCTGATGCCATTCACAGAATCTTGTGAAGAAAGTGGGGATGGCATTCTGGGTAACATATCATGACCTATATAGCCTTACTTTTTTGGATGAAATTTGGCCAAAAAAAAGAGACTTTTCTCAAAACGACGCAGAAATTCCTTTAGAGGTAAGAGGAGCATCAATTAACCTTCGAACACCCAATATTTTGCATATTTGGGCAAAAATCAGGGATTTTTAGAGAAAAACAAATCTCCTTCCTGACTCAGTTCACCCCCAATTTTTCTCCCCCTTTCATTTTTAAAATCACATCTGTCCAGAAATCGAATTGAAATGTTCTCTAGGATCCTTTAGGCATCTTTCCAGAAACTTTGAAGCGATTTGATTTTTGGCCAATATTGGAAAAATGCAAGGGTTAGCCATACTTTTTCCAAATTTCATTTTCAAAAGCACATCTGTCCAGAAATCGAATTGAAATGTGTTCTAGGGTCCTATTGGCATCTTTCCAGCAAATTTAAATAAATTGGATTTTGTTGGCCAAAATTGGAAAAAATGCGAGAGTTCTGAGCGCCGTAAAATGTGGGAATTGAAGAGATATGGTAATGAACCTCTGGTGCGGACTTGGGGTTTCAATGCTGAGCATTTTGGATGCTATTGGGCTCAAAAGTGGCGCTATTTTGCCATGTTGTGGAGGGATCGTTTTCAAGATGGCTACTTTTCCGCTTTGGGAAAATAGTGGTCGACTTCTTTGGCCAAGAATATCTCGAAAAGCCACTAGTCAACCCACCAAAAAATAACAAGAAAACGAAAGATGAGATGTTGATCATCACTTGACTGTGCAGCTTGAATACATGTGAGAAGTCTGAGTATTTTAAAAGAATTGTGAAGTATGGGCATTTAGCACTAGTGTCTATGGGAATTTATTTGCAGGTTTGCATCCATAGGGCACTGTTGAAAGCGGACACTCATAGACACTCTTTGGCAGTAGGTGGCGCTCTTCATCCCTGCCGACTGACGAGACAAGCTTTTACGACCGGCCGAAGTCGGCGGCTCTACTTTTCTTCGCACGTCCCCGCCTGGCTCGCTCTTAAAATCTGTAGCTAGCAGTTTGCAATTTGCCACTCTGCAGACACCCCTCTACCGCTGTGCCACTGGGCAGAGGTGGGCAGAGGTGGATGAAATTAGTGGCGCACCCAAGGAGAGGGGGGGGGGGCGAGTGGTTGATCCCTCCCACTCGTAGAGGTTGTTAATTTTTAATTTTTTTTTTGGGGGGGGGGCATATTTTTGGTCCACGAATTGACCGATATGTATGTGGCACATTTTCGAGTATTATAATAGGGGTGTAAGTGGCGCCACCAACGTCAAAATATTCCCCCTCCCACAAAAAAAACACCCAATTTGTTAGAAAAAAAAAACACACCCAAAATTGTGAGCACCCCCCCCCCAAGCTAAATCCTGGGTGCGCTACTAGGTAAAATAGGCGCCAAAGATATCGGGAAAGTAGGAACAAAAATGTCCAGCTAGTTTGCAGGCCTTTACACAGTTTGAAAAGTTTGTTTGAAAAGTGCGCACTCCAGTTCTGAAATTGCGCACACTATTCAAAACGAATAAGGATCCGAGCATCCCGCTCTTAATTCGAAAATCCAAATTAATTAATTGAACCAAAAAAATCAGCTCATGCCGATGTCAAGCATTAAAAAAAAAAAATTCTGAGGCCAAAATTTTGGGCGATTTTTTTTGGATTCTTTTTAACTTTGGATTCAATTTACCAATTGACGTAAAATGAACGGTTACCGTAGTCATATTGATCGAACGAAAATTAATTTTGATAATAATCAATTATTTAATATTCATAGATTCACGACGTATACTTTTAAATTCCTTTTTAAATACTACCGGAGACCCGCCGGGCAGATGTACATATCAAAGTAAACCAAAGTTTAATAAAAATAGAGGATTAAAAAAATCAAAAAGTTATGTGCTAGCCAAGCTTTCAGGGGTCGGTCTGAGCAATAACAATTCCCCAGCCAACCCCTTAGCCCTCTTCTGGGATCTCGGGGTTCCCGGCCAATTCACACTTCCTTCCCTGTCCATCCATGTAACCCCGGAGATCAGGCGCCATGTAAAGCAAAGAGCTAAGGGAGGAACAGGGCGGCCCCTAAGCCCTGATCCTCCGAGTGGACCACATGCCCTGAACCTGTACGAAGACGCCAACCTGGAACTCACGGACAGTACCAGCCGCAGAGCTTACCGATTAAGCTAAGGTACCGTTGGTGTTTGACGACGGGAAATTAAACATCTTGTGCTAAATGTACATGTACATGTACATAGAGTTACGCAACAGTGAACACTATTATTATGCAGGCTGTTTTGAGCTATCTGATTGTTTCATGGGCTTGTCCAGAATTTTTTTGCGGGGGTGGGTGGTCCGGGCAGCTTAGATGTTTATATCCGATTGTTGAGGACAGGCAGGCCGTGTCACTGTTATATTTTATTAATAATTATACACTTTTCGTGTGAGTCAGACCGGTGGGGGGATGTTTCGCCCCCCTCTGGATCCGCGCCTGACTTCTGCTCTTTGTATTTCGACAGATTCTCAACTCCGTCACTAATTCAACAGCATCACGTCTTTCGAAATAAAACGATAATTTGTTTTTACGGATTTGTTTCCTCAAAAATAATGTGAACAGTACGTTCTCATCCTTAATTCTATAAAGAACCACAAACAAACATTTAAACGTAGATGAAAACAACATTAACCAGGACACCACATTACCATCAGGTGCCCTGTTCACGATGTCCATATTTTATGTTTCGTACAATAACGCTTCGCTCGTAACCACCCCGCCCCGCAAACAGGGGCTAGGGCGCTGGGCCGGGAATTAAGGGCTGATGCCATTCACAGAATCTTGTGAAGGAAGTGGGGATGGCATTCTGGGAACGTATCATGACCTATATAGCCTTACTTTTTGATGAAATTTGGCCCCAAAAATGACTTTTCTCAAAACGATGCAGAAATTCCTTTAGAGGTAAGAGGAGCATCAATCAACCTTCAAACACCCAATATTTTGCATATTTGGGCAAAAATCATGGATTTTTAGAGAAAAAAACAATCTCATTTCTGACTGATTTCACCCCAAATTTTTGTCCAAATTTCATTTTGAAAAGCACATCTGTCCAGAAATCGAATTGAAATGTGCTCTAGGATCCTTTAGGCATCTTTCCAGCAAGTTTGAAGCGATTTGATTTTTGGCCAATATTGGAAAAAATGCAAGGGGTTAGCCATACTTTTTCCAAATTTCATTTTCAAAAGCACATCTGTCCAGAAATCGAATTGAAATGTGTTCTAGGGTCCTATTGGCATCTTTCCAGCAAATTTAAATAAATTGGATTTTGTTGGCCAAAATTGGAAAAAATGCGAGTTCTGAGCGCCGTAAAATGTGGGAATTTAAGAGATATGGTAATGAACCTCTGGTGCGGACTTGGGGTTTCCAATGCTGAGCATTTTGGATGCTATTGGGCTCCAAAGTGGCGCTATTTTGCCATGTTGTGGAGCGATCGTTTTTCAAGATGGCTACTCTTTCGCTTTGGGGAAAATAGGGGTCGTCTTCTTTAGGTGAGAATATCTCGAAAAGTCAATGGTCAACCCACCAAAAAATAAAAAGAAAACGAAAGATGAGATGTTGATCATCAATTTTCTGTGCAGCTTGAATACATGTGAGAGTTCTGAGTATTTTTAAAAGAATTGTGAAGTATGGGCATTTAGCACTAGTGTCTATGGGAATTTATTTGCAGGTTTGCATCCATAGGGGCACTGTTGAAAGCGGACACTCATAGACACTCTTTGGCAGTAGGTGGCGCTCTTCATCCCTGCCGACTGACGAGACAAGCTTTTACGACCGGCCGAAGTCGCCGGCTCGATTTTCTTCGCACGTCCCCGCCTATCTCGCTGTTAAAATAAGAAGGTAGCCGTTTGCAATTTGCCACTCTGCAGACACCCCTCTACCGCTGTGCCACTGGGCAGAGGTGGGCAGAGGTGGATGAAATTAGTGGCGCACCCAAGGAGAGGGGGGGGGGGCGAGTGGTTGATCCCTCCCACTCGTAGAGGTTGTTAATTTTTAATTTTTTTTTTTTTGGGGGGGGGCATATTTTTGGTCCACGAATTGACCGATATGTATGTGGCACATTTTCGAGTATTATAATAGGGGTGTAAGTGGCGCCACCAACGTCAAAATATTCCCCCTCCCACAACAACAAAAAAACACCCAATTTGTTTGAAAAAAAAACCCCCAAAACTGTGAGCACCCGCCCCCCCCCCCTCCAGCTAAATCCTGGGTGCGCTACTGGGTAAAATAGGCGCCAAAGATATCGGGAAAGTAGGAACAAAAATATCCAGCTAGTTTGCAGGCCTTTACACAGTTTGAAAAGTTGGTTTTAAATTGCGCACTCCAGTTCTGAAATTGCGCACACTATTCAAAACGAATGAGGATCCGAGCATCCCGCTCTTAATTCGAAAATCCGAATTAATTAATTGAACCAAAAAAATCAGCTCATGTCGATGTCAAGCATTAAAAAGAAAACATTTTTGCTAGGCCAAAATTTTGGGTGTATGCGGGTGTAGGCTTCTTTAACTTCTACAAAATTTCCCAATTGACGTAAAATGAAAGCTTAACGTAGTCATATTGATCGAACGAAACTTAATTTGGATAATAATCAATTATTTAATATTCATAGATTCACGACCTATACATTTGATTCCTTTTAAAATACTACCGGAGACCTGCCGGGCAGATGTAAATATCCAACTAAAGCAAAGTTAAAAAAAAATAGAGGATTAAAAAAATCAAAAAGTTATGTGCTAGCCAAGTATTCAGGGGTCGGTCTGAGCAATAACAATTCCCCAGCCAACCCCTTAGCCCTCTTCTGGGATCTCAGGGTTCCCGGCCAATTCACACTTCCTTCCCTGTCCATCCATGTAACCCCGGAGGGTCAGGCGCCATGTAAAGCAAAGAGCTAAGGGAGGAACAGGGCGGCACCTAAGCCCTGATCCTCCGAGTGGACCACATGCCCTGAACCTGTACGAAGACGCCAACCTGGAACTCACGGACAGTACCAGCCGCAGAGCTTACCGATTAAGCTAAGGTACCGTTGGTGTTTGACGACGGGAAATTAAACATCTTGTGCTAAATGTACATGTACATGTACATAGAGTTACGCAACAGTGAACACTATTATTATGCACGATCCTTTGAGCTATCGGGTGCGTTCAGGGGCGGATCCAGGATTGCTTTGCGGGGGTGGGGTCCGGGCACCTTAGATATTTATATCCGATTATTGAGGACAGGCGGACCGTGCCATTATTATATTTAATTAAAAATTATTTATTTTCGTGTGTGTCTGACCGGTGGGGGTGTTTCGTCCCACTCTGGATCCGCGCCTGACTTCTACTATTTGTATTTTGTCAGATATACAGATTTTCAACTCCGTCACTAATTCAACAGCATCACGTCTTTCGAAATAAAACGATAATTTGTTTTTACGGATTTGTTTCCTCAAAAATAATGTGAACAGTACGTTCTCATCCTTAATTCTATAAAGAACCACAAACAAACATTTAAACGTAGATGAAAACAACATTAACCAGGACACCACATTACAATAGGGGGCCCTGTTCACGATGTCCATATTTTATGTTTCGTACAATAACGCTTCGCTCGTAACCACCCCGCACCGCAAACAGGGGCTAGGGCGCTGGGCCGGGAATTGGGGCTGATGCCATTCACATAATCTTGTGAAGGAAGTGTGGATGGCATTCTTGGGAACGTATCATGACCTATATAGCCTTACTTTTTTTGATGAAATTTGGCCAAAAAATGACTTTTCTCAAAACGATGCAGAAATTCCTTTAGAGGTAAGAGGAGCATCAATCAACCTTCAAACACCCAATATTTTGCATATTTGGGCAAAAATCATGGATTTTTAGAGAAAAACAATCTCATTTCTGACTGATTTCACCCCAAATTTTTGTCCAAATTTCATTTTGAAAAGCACATCTGTCCAGAAATCGAATTGAAATGTGCTCTAGGATCCTTTAGGCATCTTTCCAGCAAGTTTGAAGCGATTTGATTTTTGGCCAATATTGGAAAAAATGCAAGGGGTTAGCCATACTTTTTTTCCAAATTTCATTTTCAAAAGCACATCTGTCCAGAAATCGAATTGAAATGTGTTCTAGGGTCCTATTGGCATCTTTCCAGCAAATTTAAATAAATTGGATTTTGTTGGCCAAAATTGGAAAAAATGCGAGAGTTCTGAGCGCCGTAAAATGTGGGAATTGAAGAGATATGGTAATGAACCTCTGGTGCGGACTTGGGGTTTCCAATGCTGAGCATTTTGGATGCTATTGGGCTCAAAAGTGGCGCTATTTTGCCATGTTGTGGAGGATCGTTTTCAAGATGGCTACTTTTCCGCTTTGGGGAAAATAGGGGTCGCCTTCTTTGGGTAAGAATTTCACGAAAAGTCAATAACGGGTCAACCCACCAAAAATGAAAAGAAAACGAAAGATGAGATGTTGATCATCAATTTTCTGTGCAGCTTGAATACATGTGAGAGTTCTGAGTATTTTTAAAAGAATTGTGAAGTATGGGCATTTAGCACTAGTGTCTATGGGAATTTATTTGCAGGTTTGCATCCATAGGGGCACTGTTGAAAGCGGACACTCATAGACACTCTTTGGCAGTAGGTGGCGCTCTTCATCCCTGCCGACTGACGAGACAAGCTTTTTACGACCGGCCGAAGTCGCCGGCTCGATTTTTCTTCGCACGTCCCCGCCTGGCTCGCTCTTAAAATCTGTAGCTAGCAGTTTGCAATTTGCCACTCTGCAGACACCCCTCTACCGCTGTGCCACTGGGCAGAGGTGGGCAGAGGTGGATGAAATTAGTGGCGCACCCAAGGAGAGGGGGGGGGGCGAGTGGTTGATCCCTCCCACTCGTAGAGGTTGTTAATTTTTAATTTTTTTTTTGGGGGGGGCATATTTTTGGTCCACGAATTGACCGATATGTATGTGGCACATTTTCGAGTATTATAATAGGGGTGTAAGTGGCGCCACCAACGTCAAAATATTCCCCCTCCCACAACAACAAAAAAACACCCAATTTGTTTGAAAAAAAACCCCCCAAAACTGTGAGCACCCGCCCCCCCCCCTCCAGCTAAATCCTGGGTGCGCTACTGGGTAAAATAGGCGCCAAAGATATCGGGAAAGTAGGAACAAAAATATCCAGCTAGTTTGCAGGCCTTTACACAGTTTGAAAAGTTGGTTTTAAATTGCGCACTCCAGTTCTGAAATTGCGCACACTATTCAAAACGAATGAGGATCCGAGCATCCCGCTCTTAATTCGAAAATCCGAATTAATTAATTGAACCAAAAAAATCAGCTCATGTCGATGTCAAGCATTAAAAAGAAAACATTTTTCTGAGGCCAAAATTTTGGGCGTATTTTTTTGGATTCTTTTTTAACTTCTACAAAATTTACCAATTGACGTAAAATGAACGGTTACCGTAGTCATATTGATCGAACGAAACTTAATTTGGATAATAATCAATTATTTAATATTCATAGATTCACGACCTATACATTTGATTCCTTTTTAAATACTACCGGAGACCTGCCGGGCAGATGTAAATATCCAACTAAAGCAAAGTTAAAAAAAAAAATAGAGGATTAAAAAAAAATCAAAAAGTTATGTGCTAGCCAAGTATTCAGGGGTCGGTCTGAGCAATAACAATTCCCCAGCCAACCCCTTAGCCCTCTTCTGGGATCTCGGGGTTCCCGGCCAATTCACACTTCCTTCCCTGTCCATCCATGTAACCCCGGAGGGCCAGGCGCCATGTAAAAGCAAAGAGCTAAGGGAGGAACAGGGCGGCACCCTAAGCCCTGATCCTCCGAGTGGACCACATGCCCTGAACCTGTACGAAGACGCCAACCTGGAACTCACGGACAGTACCAGCCGCAGAGCTTACCGATTAAGCTAAGGTACCGTTGGTGTTTGACGACGGGAAATTAAACATCTTGTGCTAAATGTACATGTACATGTACATAGAGTTACGCAACAGTGAACACTATTATTATGCCGGCTAGTTTGAGCTATCGGGTGCGTTCAGGGGCGGATCCAGGATTGTTTTGCGGGGGTGGGGGGTCCGGGCACCTTAGATATTTATATCCGATTATTGAGGACAGGCGGACCGTGCCATTATTATATTTGATTAAAAATTATTTATTTTTCGTGTGTGTCTGACCGGTGGGGGGGGGGTGTTTCGTCCCACTCTGGATCCGCGCCTGACTTCTACTATTTGTATTTTGTCAGATATACAGATTTTCAACTCCGTCACTAATTCAACAGCATCACGTCTTTCGAAATAAAACGATAATTTGTTTTTACGGATTTGTTTCCTCAAAAATAATGTGAACAGTACGTTCTCATCCTTAATTCTATAAAGAACCACAAACAAACATTTAAACGTAGATGAAAACAACATTAACCAGGACACCACATTACACCAGGGGAGCTGTTCACGATGTCCATATTTTATGTTTCGTACAATAACGCTTCGCTCGTAACCACCCCGCCCCGCAAACAGGGGCTAGGGCGCTGGGCCGGGAATTAAGGGCTGATGCCATTCACAGAATCTTGTGAAGGAAGTGGGGATGGCATTCTGGGAACGTATCATGACCTATATAGCCTTACTTTTTTGGTGAAATTTGGTCAAAAATTGACTTTTTTCAAAACAATGCAGAAATTCCTTTAGAGGTAAGAGGAGCATCAATCAACCTTCAAACACCCAATATTTTGCATATTTGGGCAAAAATCATGGATTTTAGAGAAAAAAACAATCTCATTTCTGACTGATTTCACCCCAAATTTTTGTCCAAATTTCATTTTGAAAAGCACATCTGTCCAGAAATCGAATTGAAATGTGCTCTAGGATCCTTTAGGCATCTTTCCAGCAAGTTTGAAGCGATTTGATTTTTGGCCAATATTGGAAAAAATGCAAGGGTTAGCCATACTTTTTCCAAATTTCATTTTCAAAGCACATCTGTCCAGAAATCGAATTGAAATGTGTTCTAGGGTCCTATTGGCATCTTTCCAGCAAATTTAAATAAATTGGATTTTGTTGGCCAAAATTGGAAAAAATGCGAGAGTTCTGAGCGCCGTAAAATGTGGGAATTGAAGAGATATGGTAATGAACCTCTGGTGCGGACTTGGGGCTTCCAATTCTGAGCATTTTGGATGCTATTGGGCTCAAAGTGGCGCTATTTTGCCATGTTGTGGGGGTATCGTCTTTCGAGGTGGCTACTTTTCCGCTTTGGGGAAATAGGGGTCGTCTTCCTTGGGTGAGAATATCTCAAACATTCAATGGTCAACCCACCAAAAATAAAAAGAAAATGAAAGATGACACATTGATCATCAATTTTCTGTGCAGCTTGAATACATGTGAGAGTTCTGAGTATTTTTAAAAGAATTGTGAAGTATGGGCATTTAGCACTAGTGTCTATGGGAATTTATTTGCAGGTTTGCATCCATAGGGGCACTGTTGAAAGCGGACACTCATAGACACTCTTTGGCAGTAGGTGGCGCTCTTCATCCCTGCCGACTGACGAGACAAGCTTTTTACGACCGGCCGAAGTCGCCGGCTCGATTTTTCTTCGCACGTCCCCGCCTGGCTCGCTCTTAAAATCTGTAGCTAGCAGTTTGCAATTTGCCACTCTGCAGACACCCCTCTACCGCTGTGCCACTGGGCAGAGGTGGGCAGAGGTGGATGAAATTAGTGGCGCACCCAAGGAGAGGGGGGGGGGCGAGTGGTTGATCCCTCCCACTCGTAGAGGTTGTTAATTTTTAATTTTTTTTTTTTTTGGGGGGGGGCATATTTTTGGTCCACGAATTGACCGATATGTATGTGGCACATTTTCGAGTATTATAATAGGGGTGTAAGTGGCGCCACCAACGTCAAAATATTCCCCCTCCCACAACAACAAAAAAACACCCAATTTGTTTGAAAAAAAAAACCCCAAAACTGTGAGCACCCGACCCCCTCAGCTAAATCCTGGGTGCGCTACTGGGTAAAATAGGCGCCAAAGATATCGGGAAAGTAGGAACAAAAATATCCAGCTAGTTTGCAGGCCTTTACACAGTTTGAAAAGTTGGTTTTAAATTGCGCACTCCAGTTCTGAAATTGCGCACACTATTCAAAACGAATGAGGATCCGAGCATCCCGCTCTTAATTCGAAAATCCGAATTAATTAATTGAACCAAAAAAATCAGCTCATGTCGATGTCAAGCATTAAAAAGAAAACATTTTTCTGAGGCCAAAATTTTGGGCGTATTTTTTTGGATTCTTTTTTAACTTCTACAAAATTTACCAATTGACGTAAAATGAACGGTTACCGTAGTCATATTGATCGAACGAAACTTAATTTGGATAATAATCAATTATTTAATATTCATAGATTCACGACCTATACATTTGATTCCTTTTTAAATACTACCGGAGACCTGCCGGGCAGATGTAAATATCCAACTAAAGCAAAGTTAAAAAAAAAATAGAGGATTAAAAAAAAATCAAAAAGTTATGTGCTAGCCAAGTATTCAGGGGTCGGTCTGAGCAATAACAATTCCCCAGCCAACCCCTTAGCCCTCTTCTGGGATCTCGGGGTTCCCGGCCAATTCACACTTCCTTCCCTGTCCATCCATGTAACCCCGGAGGGCCAGGCGCCATGTAAAAGCAAAGAGCTAAAGGGAGGAACAGGGCGGCACCTAAGCCCTGATCCTCCGAGTGGACCACATGCCCTGAACCTGTACGAAGACGCCAACCTGGAACTCACGGACAGTACCAGCCGCAGAGCTTACCGATTAAGCTAAGGTACCGTTGGTGTTTGACGACGGGAAATTAAACATCTTGTGCTAAATGTACATGTACATGTACATAGAGTTACGCAACAGTGAACACTATTATTATGCAGGCTTTTTTGAGCTATCGGGTGCGTTCAGGGGCGGATCCAGGATTGTTTTGCGGGGGTGGGGGGTCCGGGCACCTTAGATATTTATATCCGATTATTGAGGACAGGCGGACCGTGCCATTATTATATTTGATTAAAAATTATTTATTTTTCGTGTGTGTCTGACCGGTGGGGGGGATGTTTCGTCCCACTCTGGATCCGCGCCTGACTTCTACTATTTGTATTTTGTCAGATATACAGATTTTCAACTCCGTCACTAATTCAACAGCATCACGTCTTTCGAAATAAAACGATAATTTGTTTTTACGGATTTGTTTCCTCAAAAATAATGTGAACAGTACGTTCTCATCCTTAATTCTATAAAGAACCACAAACAAACATTTAAACGTAGATGAAAACAACATTAACCAGGACACCACATTACAATAGGGGGCCCTGTTCACGATGTCCATATTTTATGTTTCGTACAATAACGCTTCGCTCGTAACCACCCCGCCCCGCAAACAGGGGCTAGGGCGCTGGGCCGGGAATTAAGGGCTGATGCCATTCACAGAATCTTGTGAAGGAAGTGGGGATGGCATTCTGGGGAACGTATCATGACCTATATAGCCTTACATTTTTAGTCAAAATCGGCCAAAAAATGACTTTTCTCAAAACGATGCAGAAATTCCTTTAGAGGTAAGAGGAGCATCAATCAACCTTCAAACACCCAATATTTTGCATATTTGGGCAAAAATCATGGATTTTTAGAGAAAAAAACAATCTCATTTCTGACTGATTTCACCCCAAATTTTTGTCCAAATTTCATTTTGAAAAGCACATCTGTCCAGAAATCGAATTGAAATGTGCTCTAGGATCCTTTAGGCATCTTTCCAGCAAGTTTGAAGCGATTTGATTTTTTGGCCAATATTGGAAAAAATGCAAGGGGTTAGCCATACTTTTTTTCCAAATTTCATTTTCAAAAGCACATCTGTCCAGAAATCGAATTGAAATGTGTTCTAGGGTCCTATTGGCATCTTTCCAGCAAATTTAAATAAATTGGATTTTGTTGGCCAAAATTGGAAAAAATGCGAGAGTTCTGAGCGCCGTAAAATGTGGGAATTGAAGAGATATGGTAATGAACCTCTGGTGCGGACTTGGGGTTTCCAATGCTGAGCATTTTGGATGCTATTGGGCTCAAAAGTGGCGCTATTTTGCCATGTTGTGGGAGCTCGGATGGCTACTTTTCCGCTTTGGGGAAAATAGGGGTCGTCTTCTTTGGGCGAGAATATCTCGAAAAGTCAATGGTCAACCCACCAAAAAATAAAAAGAAAACGAAAGATGAGATGTTGATCATCAATTTTCTGTGCAGCTTGAATACATGTGAGAGTTCTGAGTATTTTTAAAAGAATTGTGAAGTATGGGCATTTAGCACTAGTGTCTATGGGAATTTATTTGCAGGTTTGCATCCATAGGGGCACTGTTGAAAGCGGACACTCATAGACACTCTTTGGCAGTAGGTGGCGCTCTTCATCCCTGCCGACTGACGAGACAAGCTTTTTACGACCGGCCGAAGTCGCCGGCTCGATTTTTCTTCGCACGTCCCCGCCTGGCTCGCTCTTAAAATCTGTAGCTAGCAGTTTGCAATTTGCCACTCTGCAGACACCCCTCTACCGCTGTGCCACTGGGCAGAGGTGGGCAGAGGTGGATGAAATTAGTGGCGCACCCAAGGAGAGGGGGGGGGGCGAGTGGTTGATCCCTCCCACTCGTAGAGGTTGTTAATTTTTAATTTTTTTTTTTGGGGGGGGGCATATTTTTGGTCCACGAATTGACCGATATGTATGTGGCACATTTTCGAGTATTATAATAGGGGTGTAAGTGGCGCCACCAACGTCAAAATATTCCCCCCCCCCAAAAAACAAAAAACCCCCCAATTTGTTTGAAAAAAAAACCCCAAAACTGTGAGCACCCGCCCCCCCCCCCCCTCCAGCTAAATCCTGGGTGCGCTACTGGGTAAAATAGGCGCCAAAGATATCGGGAAAGTAGGAACAAAAATATCCAGCTAGTTTGCAGGCCTTTACACAGTTTGAAAAGTTGGTTTTAAATTGCGCACTCCAGTTCTGAAATTGCGCACACTATTCAAAACGAATGAGGATCCGAGCATCCCGCTCTTAATTCGAAAATCCGAATTAATTAATTGAACCAAAAAAATCAGCTCATGTCGATGTCAAGCATTAAAAGAAAACATTTTCTGAGGCCAAAATTTTGGGCGTATTTTTGGATTCTTTTAACTTCTACAAAATTTACCAATTGACGTAAAATGAACGGTTACCGTAGTCATATTGATCGAACGAAACTTAATTTGGATAATAATCAATTATTTAATATTCATAGATTCACGACCTATACATTTGATTCCTTTTTAAATACTACCGGAGACCTGCCGGGCAGATGTAAATATCCAACTAAAGCAAAGTTAAAAAAAAATAGAGGATTAAAAAAATCAAAAAGTTATGTGCTAGCCAAGTATTCAGGGTTCGGTCTGAGCAATAACAATTCCCCAGCCAACCCCTTAGCCCTCTTCTGGGATCTCGGGGTTCCCGGCCAATTCACACTTCCTTCCCTGTCCATCCATGTAACCCCGGAGGGCCAGGCACCATGTAAAAGCAAAGAGCTAAGGGAGGAACAGGGCGGCCCCTAAGCCCTGATCCTCCGAGTGGACCACATGCCCTGAACCTGTACGAAGACGCCAACCTGGAACTCACGGACAGTACCAGCCGCAGAGCTTACCGATTAAGCTAAGGTACCGTTGGTGTTTGACGACGGGAAATTAAACATCTTGTGCTAAATGTACATGTACATGTACATAGAGTTACGCAACAGTGAACACTATTATTATGCAGGCTTTTTTGAGCTATCGGGTGCGTTCAGGGGCGGATCCAGGATTGTTTTGCGGGGGTGGGGGGTCCGGGCACCTTAGATATTTATATCCGATTATTGAGGACAGGCGGACCGTGCCATTATTATATTTGATTAAAAATTATTTATTTTTCGTGTGTGTCTGACCGGTGGGGGGGGGGGGTGTTTCGTCCCACTCTGGATCCGCGCCTGACTTCTACTATTTGTATTTTGTCAGATATACAGATTTTCAACTCCGTCACTAATTCAACAGCATCACGTCTTTCGAAATAAAACGATAATTTGTTTTTACGGATTTGTTTCCTCAAAAATAATGTGAACAGTACGTTCTCATCCTTAATTCTATAAAGAACCACAAACAAACATTTAAACGTAGATGAAAACAACATTAACCAGGACACCACATTACAATAGGGGGCCCTGTTCACGATGTCCATATTTTATGTTTCGTACAATAACGCTTCGCTCGTAACCACCCCGCCCCGCAAACAGGGGCTAGGGCGCTGGGCCGGGAATTAAGGGCTGATGCCATTCACAGAATCTTGTGAAGGAAGTGGGGATGGCATTCTGGGGAACGTATCATGACCTATATAGCCTTACTTTTTTTGATGAAATTTGGCCAAAAAATGACTTTTCTCAAAACGATGCAGAAATTCCTTTAGAGGTAAGAGGAGCATCAATCAACCTTCAAACACCCAATATTTTGCATATTTGGGCAAAAATCATGGATTTTTAGAGAAAAAAACAATCTCATTTCTGACTGATTTCACCCCAAATTTTTGTCCAAATTTCATTTTGAAAAGCACATCTGTCCAGAAATCGAATTGAAATGTGCTCTAGGATCCTTTAGGCATCTTTCCAGCAAGTTTGAAGCGATTTGATTTTTTGGCCAATATTGGAAAAAATGCAAGGGGTTAGCCATACTTTTTTTCCAAATTTCATTTTCAAAAGCACATCTGTCCAGAAATCGAATTGAAATGTGTTCTAGGGTCCTATTGGCATCTTTCCAGCAAATTTAAATAAATTGGATTTTGTTGGCCAAAATTGGAAAAAATGCGAGAGTTCTGAGCGCCGTAAAATGTGGGAATTGAAGAGATATGGTAATGAACCTCTGGTGCGGACTTGGGGTTTCCAATGCTGAGCATTTTGGATGCTATTGGGCTCAAAAGTGGCGCTATTTTGCCATGTTGTGGAGGGATCGTTTTTCAAGATGGCTACTTTTCCGCTTTGGGGAAAATAGGGGTCGTCTTCTTTGGGCGAGAATATCTCGAAAAGTCAATGGTCAACCCACCAAAAAATAAAAAGAAAACGAAAGATGAGATGTTGATCATCAATTTTCTGTGCAGCTTGAATACATGTGAGAGTTCTGAGTATTTTTAAAAGAATTGTGAAGTATGGGCATTTAGCACTAGTGTCTATGGGAATTTATTTGCAGGTTTGCATCCATAGGGGCACTGTTGAAAGCGGACACTCATAGACACTCTTTGGCAGTAGGTGGCGCTCTTCATCCCTGCCGACTGACGAGACAAGCTTTTACGACCGGCCGAAGTCGCCGGCTCGATTTTCTTCGCACGTCCCCGCCTGGCTCGCTCTTAAAATCTGTAGCTAGCAGTTTGCAATTTGCCACTCTGCAGGCACCCCTCTACCGCTGAGCCACTGGGCAGAGGTGGGCAGAGGTGGATGCAATTAGTGTCGCACCCAAGGAGAGGGGCGAGTGGTTGATCCCTCCCACTCGTAGAGGTTGTTAATTTTAATTTTTTTTTTGGGGGCATATTTTTGGTCCACGAATTGACCGATATGTATGTGGCACATTTTCGAGTATTATAATAGGGGTGTAAGTGGCGCCACCAACGTCAAAATATTCCCCCTCCCACAACAACAAAAAAACACCCAATTTGTTTGAAAAAAAAACCCCAAAACTGTGAGCACCCGCCCCCCCCCCCCCTCCAGCTAAATCCTGGGTGCGCTACTGGGTAAAATAGGCGCCAAAGATATCGGGAAAGTAGGAACAAAAATATCCAGCTAGTTTGCAGGCCTTTACACAGTTTGAAAAGTTGGTTTTAAATTGCGCACTCCAGTTCTGAAATTGCGCACACTATTCAAAACGAATGAGGATCCGAGCATCCCGCTCTTAATTCGAAAATCCGAATTAATTAATTGAACCAAAAAAATCAGCTCATGTCGATGTCAAGCATTAAAAAGAAAACATTTTTCTGAGGCCAAAATTTTGGGCGTATTTTTTTGGATTCTTTTTTAACTTCTACAAAATTTACCAATTGACGTAAAATGAACGGTTACCGTAGTCATATTGATCGAACGAAACTTAATTTGGATAATAATCAATTATTTAATATTCATAGATTCACGACCTATACATTTGATTCCTTTTTAAATACTACCGGAGACCTGCCGGGCAGATGTAAATATCCAACTAAAGCAAAGTTAAAAAAAAAATAGAGGATTAAAAAAAAATCAAAAAGTTATGTGCTAGCCAAGTATTCAGGGGTCGGTCTGAGCAATAACAATTCCCCAGCCAACCCCTTAGCCCTCTTCTGGGATCTCGGGGTTCCCGGCCAATTCACACTTCCTTCCCTGTCCATCCATGTAACCCCGGAGGGCCAGGCGCCATGTAAAAGCAAAGAGCTAAGGGAGGAACAGGGCGGCCCCTAAGCCCTGATCCTCCGAGTGGACCACATGCCCTGAACCTGTACGAAGACGCCAACCTGGAACTCACGGACAGTACCAGCCGCAGAGCTTACCGATTAAGCTAAGGTACCGTTGGTGTTTGACGACGGGAAATTAAACATCTTGTGCTAAATGTACATGTACATGTACATGTAGTTTCAAAATGGCGTCTTCCACCGTTTGTTGTCAAAATGTTTGCGGAGTGGTTTTTTTCAGGGGGGCGGAACCTGGGGGCAGCGTTTCAAAGGTCACCAATGGCGGTTCCGCAACAAATGCGCCCAAAATCTGAATCGGGCCGATCGACATTCCTCCGATCACAGGACTTTCGAGCGAACAAGGGGTAATTTGGGGTCGGAAGGAGCAAAAACTCATTTCACGCCCGTTGGGGCGCCCTACAGTAAGGTAGCCGCAAACAGAGGCTTGTTTTCAGGCCAGAAATCGCAGTCAGAGATTTTTTCTCGCAATTCTGTGATGAAATATGAGTCATCCATACTTCCTCGTGCAGTACAAGTGGTTTGGAGAAATTTTTAAAAACCTCGTTTCTCTATAGGGTGCAGACCAGTAAATCGGTCCAAATGCCTGCGCCGGCCAAATCACGATTTGCATGCCCTCAAAATCTTCGGTATTTGAGCATGCTGTGGGCCATGAACTTGAGGGTTTGTTAAAAATATGGATGGAAACCGTGCACAGGACTTGGAGCTTGCAGTTCTGTGTAATTTTGATGTAATTTGGACCCTAAAAGCGCTCTACTTTGCAATGGAGTGTAGGCATCGTTTTTCAAAATGGCGATGGGCTTCAGGACTATTTTCAGGGGTGATCGTCTTCAGATGGAAATTTCTCCTAAAAGTCATCAGTTGACCCCCGTAAATTGAACAGAAATTGAAAGATGATGAAATAAGCTTTAATTTGATGTGTGTCTCGAACACCTTGGAGAGTTGTGAGTATTTTTCCCGAATTTTTGAAGTGGGAGCATTTACCATTGGGGTCTATGGAAGTTTATTTACTGGTCTGCTACCTCTACAGGTAGCAGACCAGTAAATAAACTTCCATAGACCCCAATGGTAAATGCTCCCACTTCAAAAATTCGGGAAAAATACTCACAACTCTCCAAGGTGTTCGAGACACACATCAAATTAAAGCTTATTTCATCATCTTTAATTTCTTTTCAATTTACGGGGTCAACTGATGACTTTTAGGAGAAATTTCCATCTGAAGACGATCACCCCTGAAAATAGTCCTGAAGCCCATCGCCATTTTGAAAAACGATGCCTACACTCCATTGCAAAGTAGAGCGCTTTTAGGGTCCAAATTACATCAAAATTACACAGAACTGCAAGCTCCAAGTCCTGTGCACGGTTTCCATCCATATTTTTAACAAACCCTCAAGTTCATGGCCCACAGCATGCTCAAATACCGAAGATTTTGAGGGCATGCAAATCGTGATTTGGCCGGCGCAGGCAATTTTGGACCGATTTACTGGTCTGCACCCTATAGAGAAGCGAGGTTTTAAAAAATTTCTCCAAACCACTTGTACGGCACGAGGAAGGATGGATGACTCATATTTCATCAAAAAATTGCGAGAAAAAAAATCTCTGACTGCGATTTCTGGCCTGAAAACAAGCCCTCTGTTTGCGGCTACCTTACTGTAGGGCGCCCCCAACGGGCGTGAATTGAGTTTTTGCTCCTTCCGACCCCAAATTACCCCCCCCCCTTGTTCGCTCGAAATTCCTGTGATCGGAGGACGGTCCATCGGCCCTATTCAGATTTTGGGCGCATTTGTTGCGGAACCGCCATTGGTGACCTTTGAAACGCTGCCCTCCCCCAGGTTCCGCCTGAAAAACCACTCCGCAAACATTTGACAACAAACGGTGGAAGGCGCCATTTTGAAACTACAGAGAAGCGAGGTTTTAAAAAATTTCTCCAAACCACTTGTACGGCACGAGGAAGGATGGATGACTCATATTTCATCAAAAAATTGCGAGAAAAAAAATCTCTGACTGCGATTTCTGGCCTGAAAACAAGCCCTCTGTTTGCGGCTACCTTACTGTAGGGCGCCCCAACGGGCGTGAATTGAGTTTTGCTCCTTCCGACCCCAAATTACCCCCCCCCCCTTGTTCGCTCGAAATTCCTGTGATCGGAGGACGGTCCATCGGCCCTATTCAGATTTTGGGCGCATTTGTTGCGGAACCGCCATTGGTGACCCCTTTTGAAACGCTGCCCCCCCCCAGGTTCCGCCCCCCTGAAAAAAACCACTCCGCAAACATTTTGACAACAAACGGTGGAAGACGCCATTTTGAAACTACAGGTAGCAGACCAGTAAATAAACTTCCATAGACCCCAATGGTAAATGCTCCCACTTCAAAAATTCGGGAAAAATACTCACAACTCTCCAAGGTGTTCGAGACACACATCAAATTAAAGCTTATTTCATCATCTTTCAATTTCTGTTCAATTTACGGGGGGTCAACTGATGACTTTTAGGAGAAATTTCCATCTGAAGACGATCACCCCTGAAAATAGTCCTGAAGCCCATCGCCATTTTGAAAAACGATGCCTACACTCCATTGCAAAGTAGAGCGCTTTTAGGGTCCAAATTACATCAAAATTACACAGAACTGCAAGCTCCAAGTCCTGTGCACGGTTTCCATCCATATTTTTAACAAACCCTCAAGTTCATGGCCCACAGCATGCTCAAATACCGAAGATTTTGAGGGCATGCAAATCGTGATTTGGCCGGCGCAGGCAATTTTGGACCGATTTACTGGTCTGCACCCTAGAGTTACGCAACAGTGAACACTATTATTATGCAGGCTTTTTTGAGCTATCGGGTGCGTTCAGGGGCGGATCCAGGATTGTTTTGCGGGGGTGGGGGGTCCGGGCACCTTAGATATTTATATCCGATTATTGAGGACAGGCGGACCGTGCCATTATTATATTTGATTAAAAATTATTTATTTTTCGTGTGTGTCTGACCGGTGGGTGTGTTTCGTCCCACTCTGGATCCGCGCCTGACTTCTACTATTTGTATTTTGTCAGATATACAGATTTTCAACTCCGTCACTAATTCAACAGCATCACGTCTTTCGAAATAAAACGATAATTTGTTTTTACGGATTTGTTTCCTCAAAAATAATGTGAACAGTACGTTCTCATCCTTAATTCTATAAAGAACCACAAACAAACATTTAAACGTAGATGAAAACAACATTAACCAGGACACCACATTACAATAGGGGCCCTGTTCACGATGTCCATATTTTATGTTTCGTACAATAACGCTTCGCTCGTAACCACCCCGCCCCGCAAACAGGGGCTAGGGCGCTGGGCCGGGAATTAAGGGCTGATGCCATTCACAGAATCTTGTGAAGGAAGTGGGGATGGCATTCTGGGGAACGTATCATGACCTATATAGCCTTACTTTTTTTGATGAAATTTGGACACAAAAGGAACTTTCTCAAAAAGATGTAGAAATTCCTTTAGAGGTAAGAAGAGCATCAATCAACCTTCAAACACCCAATATTTTGCATATTTGGGCAAGAATTATGGATTTTTAGAGAAAAACAATCTCATTTCTGACTGATTTCACCCCAAATTTTTGTCCAAATTTCATTTTGAAAAGCACATCTGTCCAGAAATCGAATTGAAATGTGCTCTAGGATCCTTTAGGCATCTTTCCAGCAAGTTTGAAGCGATTTGATTTTTTGGCCAATATTGGAAAAAATGCAAGGGGTTAGCCATACTTTTTTTCCAAATTTCATTTTCAAAAGCACATCTGTCCAGAAATCGAATTGAAATGTGTTCTAGGGTCCTATTGGCATCTTTCCAGCAAATTTAAATAAATTGGATTTTGTTGGCCAAAATTGGAAAAAATGCGAGAGTTCTGAGCGCCGTAAAATGTGGGAATTGAAGAGATATGGTAATGAACCTCTGGTGCGGACTTGGGGTTTCCAATGCTGAGCATTTTGGATGCTATTGGGCTCAAAAGTGGCGCTATTTTGCCATGTTGTGGAGGGATCGTTTTTCAAGATGGCTACTTTTCCGCTTTGGGGAAAATAGGGGTCGTCTTCTTTGGGCGAGAATATCTCGAAAAGTCAATGGTCAACCCACCAAAAAATAAAAAGAAAACGAAAGATGAGATGTTGATCATCAATTTTCTGTGCAGCTTGAATACATGTGAGAGTTCTGAGTATTTTTAAAAGAATTGTGAAGTATGGGCATTTAGCACTAGTGTCTATGGGAATTTATTTGCAGGTTTGCATCCATAGGGGCACTGTTGAAAGCGGACACTCATAGACACTCTTTGGCAGTAGGTGGCGCTCTTCATCCCTGCCGACTGACGAGACAAGCTTTTTACGACCGGCCGAAGTCGCCGGCTCGATTTTTCTTCGCACGTCCCCGCCTGGCTCGCTCTTAAAATCTGTAGCTAGCAGTTTGCAATTTGCCACTCTGCAGACACCCCTCTACCGCTGTGCCACTGGGCAGAGGTGGGCAGAGGTGGATGAAATTAGTGGCGCACCCAAGGAGAGGGGGGGGGGCGAGTGGTTGATCCCTCCCACTCGTAGAGGTTGTTAATTTTTAATTTTTTTTTTGGGGGGGGGGCATATTTTTGGTCCACGAATTGACCGATATGTATGTGGCACATTTTCGAGTATTATAATAGGGGTGTAAGTGGCGCCACCAACGTCAAAATATTCCCCCTCCCACAACAACAAAAAAACACCCAATTTGTTTGAAAAAAAACCCCCCAAAACTGTGAGCCCCCCCCCCCCCCCCCCCCTCCAGCTAAATCCTGGGTGCGCTACTGGGTAAAATAGGCGCCAAAGATATCGGGAAAGTAGGAACAAAAATATCCAGCTAGTTTGCAGGCCTTTACACAGTTTGAAAAGTTGGTTTTAAATTGCGCACTCCAGTTCTGAAATTGCGCACACTATTCAAAACGAATGAGGATCCGAGCATCCCGCTCTTAATTCGAAAATCCAAATTAATTAATTGAACCAAAAAAATCAGCTCATGTCGATGTCAAGCATTAAAAAGAAAACATTTTTCTGAGGCCAAAATTTTGGGCGTATTTTTTTGGATTCTCTTTTTTAACTTCTACAAAATTTACCAATTGACGTAAAATGAACGGTTACCGTAGTCATATTGATCGAACGAAACTTAATTTGGATAATAATCAATTATTTAATATTCATAGATTCACGACTTATACATTTGATTCCTTTTTAAATACTACCGGAGACCTGCCGGGCAGATGTAAATATCCAACTAAAGCAAAGTTAAAAAAAAAATAGAGGAATTAATAAAAAATCAAAAAGTTATGTGCTAGCCAAGTATTCAGGGGTCGGTCTGAGCAATAACAATTCCCCAGCCAACCCCTTAGCCCTCTTCTGGGATCTCGGGGTTCCCGGCCAATTCACACTTCCTTCCCTGTCCATCCATGTAACCCCGGAGGGCCAGGCGCCATGTAAAAGCAAAGAGCTAAGGGAGGAACAGGGCGGCACCCTAAGCCCTGATCCTCCGAGTGGACCACATGCCCTGAACCTGTACGAAGACGCCAACCTGGAACTCACGGACAGTACCAGCCGCAGAGCTTACCGATTAAGCTAAGGTACCGTTGGTGTTTGACGACGGGAAATTAAACATCTTGTGCTAAATGTACATGTACATGTACATAGAGTTACGCAACAGTGAACACTATTATTATGCAGGCTTTTTTGAGCTATCGGGTGCGTTCAGGGGCGGATCCAGGATTGTTTTGCGGGGGTGGGGGGTCCGGGCACCTTAGATATTTATATCCGATTATTGAGGACAGGCGCACCGTGCCATTATTATATTTGATTAAAAATTATTTATTTTTCGTGTGTGTCTGACCGGTGGGGGGGGGGGGGTGTGTTTCGTCCCACTCTGGATCCGCGCCTGACTTCTACTATTTGTATTTTGTCAGATATACAGATTTTCAACTCCGTCACTACTATTTCAACAGCATCACGTCTTTAGAAATAAAACGATAATTTGTTTTTACGGATTTGTTTCCTCAAAAATAATGTGAACAGTACGTTCTCATCCTTAATTCTATAAAGAACCACAAACAAACATTTAAACGTAGATGAAAACAACATTAACCAGGACACCACATTACACTAGGGGGCCCTGTTCACGATGTCCATATTTTATGTTTCGTACAATAACGCTTCGCTCGTAACCCCGCAAACGGGGGCTAGGGCGCTGGGCCGGGAATTAAGGGCTGATGCCATTCACAGAATCTTGTGAAGGAAGTGGGGATGGCATTCTGGGGAACGTATCATGACCTATATAGCCTTACTTTTTTTGATGAAATTTGGCCAAAAAATGACTTTTCTCAAAACGATGCAGAAATTCCTTTAGAGGTAAGAGGAGCATCAATCAACCTTCAAACACCCAATATTTTGCATATTCGGGCAAAAATCATGGATTTTTAGAGAAAAAAACAATTTCATTTCTGACTGATTTCACCCCAAATTTTTGTCCAAATTTCATTTTGAAAAGCACATCTGTCCAGAAATCGAATTGAAATGTGCTCTAGGATCCTTTAGGCATCTTTCCAGCAAGTTTGAAGCGATTTGATTTTTTGGCCAATATTGGAAAAAAATGCAAGGGGTTAGCCAGATTGGGCCAGGATTGTAGCTGGTGCATGGTGATGAAGTAAGGGAAAATGCGTTTACGAAGTAACTCAGTCTTTTCATAGCACAAAAAAAAACACACTCGGCGGCATACCGTCAGTTGTTAAAAACGGAAAAAATTTCGAATGAACACAATCATTTGCAAAACAAATCAAATTGTACGTTTTAGTTAATTGCTGTCACGGTATGCCCAAACAGGTTTCATTCTTAAAACAATTTCAATTATTTTAATTTATGTCCCGTATATCGCTGAGAGATAAGACCGGCGAAAACGTTTCCATTTGTGTTTATTTACAGTGTATAAATGACAGCAGTTACTTCTTTTTATTGAGAATACCTTCGTGATGAGACCATGCAAGGAATAAATTCCCCTAGTCCCGTATACGCGTAATTCACTTAATGTTTGCGAAATTAGATTTGGATGATAATTACATGAGTTGATTTCTTGATGCAAAAAAAAAAAAAAAAAAAATCTATACATGCACCATGACCAAACGGCCGCGCACCGACTCTCTCGTAAATCGTGTAATTTGATTAAGACAATCGCTGGCTTCCCGTAATTTGATTGGTATCCGCCATTATCATGGCGGCAAGATATTTTCTACGTCACGTGACGAGACTGTGAATTCATCATCAGAGACTGGTTCCGTGAAATAGCCTGTGATTTCTTATTGTCTGAGCATCTAGCATTCCGTCACTTGGAGATGAGTATGAAAATGAACCGCAGGACGTGTAATCGGTCAATGTCTATTTATACCATATGTAAAAGAAATGCTTCATTAATTACTTTTGGAAACACTCAAAGTGTGTAAGATATGCATATGACAAAAAAGGGCGGATCCAGAACACAATTTTTTTTGGGGGGGGGTCAAAAAAATTTGGTCCCCAAAAGGTGTGTGCAAAAAAACATACGGGGTGGGGTTCGGGGCCCGCTTAAGGGCCCCGAACATTTTTTTTTATTCTAGATGCTCTGTGGTGCGATCAGGCTGAGGCAATTTCTGACCACTTTAGCCAATGTTTTTTGAGGAAAATATTGTGGTGTACTCATTGCCTGCCTTTGTTGCGAAGTCACTAAAAAAAATGGATTCTTTTTTTGGGGGGGGGGGGGCATGGCCTCCTTTGGCCCCCCCGGATCCGCCCTTGATGACAAACAAGAGAGAGGGAACAATAACGAAAATGTACATCTATATAGGGAAAACAATAACTACATTGTTAAATGGGGTTGCCGTGTTTATATAATGGTGTGCCCTTCTTTTTAAATATTATTTTTTATGGAATAAAAACTTATTGTTGTAAAACATGTTCAAACTCTGTTTTCTCTATAGTTTCCAGATATTACGTCATTAGTTAATTTGTGACCAGCTCCACAGAAAAGGGTATTAAGTCGCGCTGAGCAGTATTGTGTAATGGCCTGCTCAACATTGAGAGGATGAAAAAAATCATCAAATTGTGATTTTCAGTTTTTGTTGCGAATGACATCTTTAATACTTACAGTTTCAGGTTTCATTCACAGAAATGTTGATTTTGATGAACAAAGTGGAAAAACAACCATATTGTGTTCATGGTTCTGTTATTCTACAACAAAATCAGCTTTTTCAAAGCTTGTTTCTCAGTTGTGTAATTTGAACTCCAAGGAAGTATTAATATGCAAATATGTCATATCTCCAGAACGGGAAGGGCTATGGAGCTCAATTATATACCAGATGAAAGCTTACGTTCACATTTTTGCGACATAATACCCTTTTTTGTGGAGCCGGTCACATTTTGTTCGTCGTTCTACGTAAAAAAAAGAAAGAAAAGGAGATTGTATCATATGATAAATGCTAACTGTTATCAGTGTGTAAATATGTATTCTTGCCTTTCATTGAAAAATGTCAATAGTTTTGATTACATAATGTGTTGGCTTTGTCTATTTACAAAGGCAGTAAAATTCGCCAGCTGGTTTGGCCATGGAGGAATACTGGCGCCTGCAATTCGCCGAAAGAACCGAAAAGTGCATGTTGACCTTCGCAAAACTAAATATCAATCCATTTATCTTGCATGTTTGAGTCTATTAATACACTTTGAAAACACTCTTGTTCGAGTTTGACTAGAAAAGAGTCAAACTTACAACCAGCTAACCCTATAGCTGTAGTCTTTTCGAGTCAAATGGAACTAACGGGACAATCTTGTTCAAAATTTAGAATTGGACCTAGTCGTTTGGTTTTTTTTCTAGCTTGACAGCAGTAATTTACCAGTTTGGATGTCAACAAACTCTACGCGGCATTTTGATACAGCTACTTAGTAGGGTTTCATGCCTAAACCTATATGCCCGTGGCAGTGGATTCAACCATCCCAGCTCTACGATTCAACAAGCCTTCACTTTCCCTCCTTTGCTCTTCTTATATAGCGCCCTCTGTCTTGTGTCAACAAGATAGGGGGCGCTATACAAGAAGAGCAAAGGCGACGCATTATTGTGTTTAAGTATTTTGGCACAGAATTTGATGCCACCGAAGAAGCCACGAGGGTGAAAGATTGTAAGGAGGTACAATATTCCAATAAAATGAATCCTCCTAATTATTAAGTTCCTTGATCAGCTCTTTTCTTGTGTTGATTCTAGGGCACGGTCGGCTGTTATTTTTTGAAAATCGGGCGTGTTTATAAGATGGGTGCGGGATGTAGGATGGTAATACATTTTTTCGAATTGTTAAAAATATAAATGATCTGTAAACCCTAAATTGAGGTTTACTGCTTATTCAAAAAGCTTAGACCTATCAAAACAAGATGTCGATGCAGCAAGAACAAATACAGCAGATAAATGATGATTTCATAAAATATTCTTACGTGCATTCAGAATTTGCAATGCACTGTATATTGGGGGAAAACATTCGTAAAGGTTCGGATTATTTTCTGTTGATGGGAGCGCCCTATAGTCTAAGTTAAAAAGCAATCGATGTTCCTGTATGTTTTATTGAAACAAGATAACTCAGTACAACCTCTCCTTTGCATTAAGAATACATAGCCTAATGTACCAAATTTGTGACAAAACAGTTATTTAACCGTCGTTGAAGTGAGCTGTGAGTTCGTGCGTCTGTAATATCTTATCCTCGAAAGAGAGCACCAGATAACATTTTGATATGACTCATAAATCTAAGCCGATTATTAATACCAATTCTGTTATCTGAAATCTAACCTCTTGTGCGCATCATTAATTGCGTGCGGGTGTTGGGTCTGAACGTAGCTGGTTCTGCACAGCGCCGCATGCGAGTCCTGCAAACCAATTGTATTCCGCATTAAAAATGTTGGGTCGATGCGGTACCAGCGCCACAACGCACTGTGACTTCTGCAGGCAGGTAAAAGCTGTGTACGCGACGGTCATCAACGCTTCGCGAACCTGGCCGTCGCTTTGAACTACCCGAGTGGTCATTGCACGGTCTTGGCCTTTTCGTCATCACTCCTCGCTTTCCAGCGAGAAAAAATGGCTTTGTTTTGAGGTGAATCAATTTTGATTTCATCGACGGGAGGAATACCTAGAGTTAACGGATGTTGACTTCGTCGTCTTTACGTTAAGGAACAAATAGTTGGCTCGATAACAGATTTTGCTCATTTAGACTTCACAGTGCGTTCGTGTGGAATGTTGCAGTTCTGGAGCGTGCGCTTTCTGTCTACCATTTGAGGCTGTTCGACCTTTTTTGACTAATGGCTTAGTCAGTGGAATACTCGGAGCATTATGTGAAGTAGGTCTGACAACTAAACGGTTTACCTGAGTTCTAGTGTGTGGTTACAACGAGTGGGAAATTCTTTGTGCCCTGTAGTTGGAATTACCCTTTGAAAAAAATACAATAAGCCGATTGTTGAGCACATTCGTTGCAAGGACGAGAATTCAGACGTCTTTTCAACGAATTTGAATATCGGGATTACGCGACCCAGCCATCCGTGGCATAACAAACGGAACCACGAGAATAGTGTTGTCAACAAAAAAAGTAGTTGGAGAACAGAAATGGCAGGCAAGTAAAGGCCTCGAGCTCGCTGCATGCATGAACAGTGGATTTGGTGATCCCTTTTCGTCAAGATTTTCAAGGAGTTAGGAGTTCGTTAGCCAAGATTTCCAAGAAATTTGAGTTCCTTTACAAGTCAGTTTTGGGGTTGATATTGTCATACCAATATATTGGTATCGCTGGGTATCAGAAGTTAACCGTTATTGAAGAGCTACATAGTGCATCATGAATCTTTCGGAGGAGTTATGCGAGGCAACCTACTGTGGTTACCCAGACTGCAACGACAGATACTGGTGGATGTTCCTGACCTCCAGTTTGGTCACTTTTTTCATCGGTATTGGCTCAGTCTTCATAGTCAGATTCATCACCAGGTTGCTATGCCTGAACCAGCGGCGGCCCCACCCCGGGACTGTGCCCGAGGGGTCGGGCTGGTGTGGCGGTATCTGCCCCATGAACTTGCTGGACAAGAACGCGGAGAGTGAGATGCGCTCTATGGAAGCGGCTAAGGATTGGGCTACCAGGCTCATGTCGGCCCAGAGCCGCTTTGGCAGAATTCTGGTAAGTAAATGCACAGAGCCTGATGTCACTTGTTACGTCACACAGGCTGTCGCCGACATATCATAACACAGCCACCCAACTATATACCCCCTCAACTTTATACATGTACATGTACGTTGTAAGATAACGTGTACATTTTAAACCATCGAAATTTCAGCTCAGTCATAAACAAGAAGTGTAGAAAAAAATATTTTATTCGTGCTGAAAGTTGGTATCACCGTACCCCAATAGGCCATATTATAGTAATAATTAGGACAAAACGTAAACGTAATGTGACAATATGTAATATGACGATTGAGAGCACATGTGCATTTTGTTCGTACAAATGTGGTTTGTCACCCGAGATTTCTTCGCACGGTAATTGTAGGAAATCCTCGGTTTTGCAGATTAAGTTTTTTGAAAGATTTAAGTTAACTTTGTTTAAACATCTTTCCGTATATACATGATAATGCCCGAGGTACGCGACATTCGTGGGTTCGCCCTCGGGCCATTCTTACCCACGAATGGCGTGTTACCGAGCGGCATTATTCGACTTAAACTCCACCCGTGACGTCCCCCTATTGTTTCTAGCGCTCCATTGTTTTACACGAATGGAGCGACTTTGTTTCATACAAAGACACAAGCTTTGTCATATTGCGTAACTCTAAAATGCGTCAGTATAAATGGAATTGTACTGAGCAATTGTAATCATTTTAGTAAGCTAACATTATGTTCTTACGTAACCAATACAATGCCGAATTCTGGGTGCTCTTGGTATAAATGCTAAGCCACACCCAGGCACCATGCATTCGTTCTTTCTGGGAAAGCGTGCTGATGACATGCTGCGTTCATCTCAAGACGTTGAGGACTATTATGATCATGCCGTACGCGTGATACAGTGGAATTATAGCGTGTCACACGGCCAGGGAACACATCTCTTTTGAGAATTGATATAAATACATAGATTTGGGGACGTTTTCGAACGATTTCTTCCCCACTTTAAGGTCAGCTTTACTAGTAACCAGTATTGACGTTTCGGCATCGATGACGGCGATTTTTCACCGACATGAAGTTTAGAATTTCTTCTTCCGTTATAATTTAACATTTCAATCATACTGAGCATAAACACAACGTTCAAAAAGGCCATTTTTTGGAGTGTATGAATTTCACTGCTTGGTTTTAGCGTTTAAGTACGTAATCGGATTTGTTTATCACCGGAAACGCTTAGGCATTCGCAACCACATGGCTGTATAATGACCAACAAGACGCATCAACTTGCGCCGTAAACTTTGATATGTGAAACATACTAAAGGAGCGGTTTTTTTTACAGAATTTCTAGAAACCTTACTGTTTTCATGCAAGTTCAATATTTGATCACAATCATTTTTATACAGAAATGTCATCTAATCCTCATATTTCAACTCGGTGGAAAATTCACATTGAACAGCCAAATGTTCTTTGATTAATGAAAGAAGATTTCAGCATAGTGTTGGGATAAGAAGGGGGGGTTGACGCGATGATATTGCGCATCTTTGAAGAACCCGCACAGACCCTTCAATCTACGTACGTCAAAGATTGCCGCAGGTGTGTTCAAGGTGTTCGTGCAACGGCAGATATCTTCAATTATTAAATTCCGTAAGAAGAACTCGAGATGAAGGCTACCTGCTTATATTATTAAACCGATAGTGGCAGGAAATCCAACGGGTTTCGTTTAGGGGTATATATTTAACACGGGGCGACGGTCCCGCACTACCCGCAGTTATAATATACACAGCTGCCGACAACTAAATCCAAAGAAGCTATTCTGGATCATGAAAACAACGCTTGAAGACAGTGAAATCACTCTAAATATAGGCCCTAGATTGTCATTTAGAGTTCGACGAATGAGTTTCGTGAGATCGTGGGATTTATCAAACTGTTTACCAGGATACCAACAGACATTATCAGTGGGGCTCAGGACGCCAGGAGTACCGCCTGAACTGCATGGAACTTAAAATATTTACGGCAGTAAACCCATTTGCGAGTTAAATTTGTATAAAATCTGGAACGCTGACTTAATCCAATGCTTTGCACGTTTTAACTTTGCATTCTCCCGACCAAAGAGACTGTTACTATATCACGTGATTCGGGTCAAGCCTTATGCTAGCAACCCTCACCTCCGGCATGGTCTGGTGTCTTTGAGCCATTCTCACCCATTCTGAACAATGTACAGTCGAGTCTCGTTAATACAAACTCGTTCGGACCTAGCCAAATTGTTTGTTATATCAGAATTTTGTATTAAGAGGAACATCAGTCCCATTCATTGTGCACATAAATGCACAGTCGGGACTAAGGCTTTATGTTTGTTATAACCAGAATTTTGTATTAACAGAGTTTGTACAAACGAGATTCGACTGTATTGGTGCTGAGCGTCTCTTGCATGTGATTAGTAACAGTGTCTTTGGTCTGGACTCTGGAGAATGCAAAGTTAAAATGTGCCAAGCATTCTGAGCAAGTCAGTGTACCAGATATTTTCAAATTTAAATCCCAAAGGGTATAGGTCACTCGCAAATGGCTTATTCAAACACTGGTTCATTTGTTTGTTTGCTTATGCTTGCTTTTTGATTATTTGTTTGTTGGTCGGTTTTCCCCGAGCAAGAGGATGAAACATTAAAGTAAATATATAGCTCTAAATTCAAAACTTCCAAAGAATTACTGTTTTTAGTCGGTGTTCCTGCATGAAATTCCAGAAACGATCCGGCCAAAATTCGATCCTCCCAAGATTCGAACTCTCCCCCCCCCCCCAATCCAGCACGTCAGCGTTTATACACCTTGATCCAAGAACTTGATTCGGTTTTGGAATCTTTCTTGAAATTGTTTTCATGCTCACTTTAACATTCGCTAACATTCGCAACTTCGCTACAGGCTATAAGTGCAAAATCAATGTGATGAAATGAAGACGTGTCTTACATTAATTGAAACAGACTTGTCCCTTTCTACGAACAGTATGTTTTGCAGTGCTTGGTGACTGTCAATTCTTTTTCATCGAGCAGATGAAAATTGTCTCCATTTTATCAATCTGATCTTCAGTTTGACAGCACCAGTCAAAATATACTCAGTTGTTATTATTTTTTATATCGAATGTAATTATGCGAAGTGCACAGGCACAAGGATTTTGTACTTGGAACTGGGAGGACTATACGGCCGAGCGTGGGCCTCTTTACTTGCTTGGTCCAAGCGCTCCCTAATTAACACAGCACTTTAGATTTAATATCAATTCCATCAAAACACTCCATCACACCTCCACGCGCCTGACGATGGCCTTTCGGTGATGCTCGGAATATTCAGGAGGAGGAAAATGGTGTTTGGCAGGGTTGGGGGAGTCGGCTGGACGGGGGAGTATTATAATAGTAGATTCTGATATCATGGGGATGCCACAAGACAGGAATATAATGAGCACAGAAAAGTAGGGTTGTGCCGAAAATACCAAATATCCGTATATTCGATCTTCCAGCAAATAGCATGAGCCGTCTCGACAGCCACTTTACACTCGTGATGAGAGAGCTTCCGTTATAAATATTTGCCCTATGTTTCATCTTTAAAATACACAAAGTATAGGCCTACCAGCTAATCAGTTATATTGAAATATATATATATATATACCTATCGATACATGATATTCGTAAAAAAAGTGTTAGCTCAATGTCAATGTTCAATGGAATTCATGTTCCAATAATCGAATAATAAATTATTTGAATATGCACAACACTAGTTACAGAAAATATTTGCCTACCAAAAAAATACCAGGCAAAATGTCATGCTATACACTCAACCAAAAAAGAAAGTCACCCTTAATACTTTTTTGTCTTACTCAAAAACTACTGAGCACTTCCTGCTCAAATTACGACTGATCAGTACAGAAATTCCTTAGCAATCCAGCCATACCCTTTGTTTGGCCTAAAACAGTAATAATGTGTACAAAATTATGCAATGTATGACATAAGGTACCGAAAAAATTAGTTGCACTTTTGTATACGTGCAAAGTGAGTGTGAACCGCAACTTGCGCGTATACAAAAGCGCAACTGTTTTCGGTACCATTTGTCATAAATTGCATACATTCGTACACGTTTTCACTGCTTTGGGCCCAACAAAGAGTATGGCTGGATTGCTGAGGAGTTTCTGTACTGATTAGTCGTTATTTGAGGGAGATGTGCTCATAGTTTTTGAGTTAGACAAAAAGTGTTGGAAGGGGGGACTTTCTTTTTTGGTTGAGTGTATCTGTGCATTACGTTTAGCAGTTTGTTTTTCTTTAGCAGACTAACCCTGCTAACCAATATCAAATTGTAGGCCTATTCTCCAACTTTCGTCTATCTATATCGCGGAGAGTATACCAGATCCACAGATAGGTTTGTCTTGGGTGATACACGGTTATCCGGGGAAAGGGTGTGCGGCTGGTATAAGTTTTCCCCCAGAAAAAAATGGTGCTGAATACTTTTTCCAAAGTATGTACGGATGAATCACTGCTAGCCCTGAAACATAATGACGTCATGCTTTATTTACATTGACACTTTCCTTTGGGAGCCATGCCCATGAGAACCACCAAGCTCCCGCAAGAAAGCCCAGGTGTAAACAAAGCATGACGTCATTAGGTCTCATGTAAATCTCTGCTGCCGCGAATCAAACAATGTTTTTGATTGGGGTGGGTGTGGGGAGAGGAGGGGGAGGAGAGGGAGGAGTTGCTTACAGCTCTCCCGAGTGGTGCGTGGGCGGCCTCCGGGGAGTTCAAGCGCGGAACGTCTTTGTCTTCCTGTTCACCGTTGTCGAGGATAATTGCGTACACATTCGTGATCAGGATCTTAGATAGAAAACTGGTCGTCGTGATTTTAAGTTCATCCTGATTCCTTGAAAGTCACCAGTAATCAAATCCATTGTACGCCCGTACACGGTAAACACTTAAGAGGGATGATTTCTCCGTGAAAATCATCATGGGAGTGAGATTTATATGTTGAACAGATGCAAATTTATTCGTCATAAAAGGAGGGGGGGGGGTAAAAACACAACCCCCTTGCACAGACACTGAATACGAGATACAGCAAAGAAATTCAGAGAGTCACCTACTGGTTAAAGGTAATGACACCATTGTGCAAAAATTCGAAAACGAAGCTTGCAACTGCATGAAATATCCCACTTCATTGTAAGTAAATAGTAGGATCAAGCATCCTACAATCATTGCACCTATAGCAGTATACTGTTACAGCAAGAACAGAGGAATTACTCATCGTCAGATCGTAATGACCAAAACATTGTGGGGACAAAAATAACATTTGTCAAACTGCTCCCAACTGACTGAATTTAGTTTAGTTTGCAATCGGTTATATGTTTGTGAAAAAGCGAATGGTAATAATTTCCCAGAGGTTGCCAGTCAAAACGTAGTAATGAACATTCGGGAAGGAAAGGCTACAGAGGAACTTTGCGTCGAGAAAAATGAAGACCTATTTTCGCAGTTTTCTCAAAAATTATAATCTAATGTGCTGAAATTTTGACATGGTGATATAACCTGTTTATCTATTGAATTGTTGTATCAAAAACACTTGTGCACAATGATTTTCATATAACTACTACACCGCGTTATCAGAAATTAGTTTTCAGCAGTCAGTTCGCGAGAAAACACTTAGAAATAAAGAGAGAATGGATGTTCAATCAGCAAGCGTGTGTATGTGCGATATCCTTCGCGTCTCGCATGGGCGTTCGAGTGCGGCTAATATGAAGGTTATTGCGTGCACGTCTCACCGCATAATACATCAAAACCTTAGAAAACCTGCGCTGGGCGAGCAGGCAACACGCCGGCAATTTTCATAATCATGACGACCAGCAACAACAAGCACAGACTCCCTCTAATTAATTTCATCTGAAGTGCACCCCGTGCGAATATCATATTATGATTTGGCATCAACACTATAAGAGCCGCCTCGGGGGTCCTTCAGATCTGCATAATGTTTAACCGTGATATCGTGTTCTGCCGGCCTTGCCGGACGAAGTCTCTAGCCTTCCTATGACAATGATATCCAGATTTGTTATCAGAAAATAAAACATTCCGTGTATACTCCCAACAAATAAATGTTATATAATCGGCTCCACTTACTTTTTTTTTTATTATTAGCGAAATCACAGATATCAAATTTTAATCTTTCGTTTATTTTAATTTAGAAATCATGTTTATTGCCCGATGTGTAATATCCTAATGAACGGAACATTTCACCGTCCCTTAATACCATTTGCCCCACGACAGTAATATTTGCTACAATTATAATTTTAGCTGATTAATTATTATTATAATATCGTTGCAATTATGCATTATATATTTACAATTGCCATGCGATCAGTTCTTACTATTTTAACCATTTAGGCCCGTTCTTGAACAAACCAAGTTGGTGACTTGTTTCATTTTCGTTTCATTCGCAAATAAAATGTAAAACTCAACATCCAACGTGGGTGGAAAAAAAAAGTGCAAAGACCTTTCAGAGAAAATGTTAACCACAACCAGAAAAATAATTATATTATCGTTATGTTATGCCAAATATATGTCAAATTCTAAACAGTCATTTATCACTTTAATGGCTAAAACGCTGTATAGTTTTGGGTATGTGGTATAAAAGTTATGTCCATCAAATTTTCATGCGGTTTACTTTAAAATAAGCTCTGAAGGCCCTGGAGCGTTCCGAGTGATTGACTCGCAGTTCAGCGGTGTCTCTTGAAGTCCTTTCACGTTGAGTGGTGATGACGTCTAACGCCTGCATGACGTCGAAGGTCATTCTCACATTACAATCATGAATATTCATGTCCAGTAGATGAGATCCGGTCAAGATCTCCCATGTCATCAATGCGTACTTATTACAACTGGGAATATTCATGATATGCAGATTGGCTCTTATGAAAGTTGTTGGCTTGTTATACCTACACTCAAGACGGAGGACTGAATTTCTTTCGAGGAATAAAACATTATCTCATATTTCAGTAAGCCTATACTTTTCTGTTTTCACAAGCAGCGCTATACCGTGTTGTTTTGGTGCTTAACATGACATTACAGCATTCTGTTCATGGTTTGTTTTGCATTATATTTTGTGAAAAATTGCCTAAATGATATGCGATTGACAAAGGACCACAAAATCTAATAATTTTGCACTTATTAATTAAAACAACTTCTATTTGTTAGCCTTCAGAACTGAAAGAAGTAAAAACACAAAAGTCTTTTCCGCAAATGACAAACACCGAATAATTTCCCCTGTTTTGAAACCGAAGACATTTGTCACAAATAAAGATGGCGATGCGTCCACACAGCAGTCAACACCTCATATGTACAAATCGGTGTTATTATTCCACTGCCGTTTTCTCGTTCAAAGGAAAATCGGTTCAGACTGTGTGTGCAGTCACGGTTCCCGTCTCTCGACCGGTCACGGCTCGATGTGCATTAGGAATTAGCGCCCATGTCCGGCCGTGACATCTCGTAGCAACGGTGTGTCGGTCGGTCGGACCCGACCGAGGTAAGGGGAGGTACAGACCGGGGGTTCCAAGCGGCGACGACCCGCTCGGATGATTTGACAAGGTCACAGCAGGTCCTTTAGGGATTAACTTCTACCGATAGCAGAAATGATCAAACAGAGCCGTGATCAAACCAAATCGAAACATTATGTAATGTTGTCAAGCCATACGCCCGATAACAAATCAAGGTTGTTTTAGAGTCCAACAGAGAGATTTTTTCAATTAAAAGAAATTGCGAAATGGCACCGAGGTTAGTTGTTCTCCTTCTAATATAGAATGTATTATTAAGATACCATCATCAGGCCCGATCAACTGGAACATAATAATTGTGCGTATGTTTCGCAACATTCTTTTGAAGGTTTCTTTCCACGACCGAAATAAAGTACGTAAATCGCGATATCGATAGGGCGAAAACTGGAAAGGGATCCCGGTTTCATTTAAACGAAATGACGTCACTTCCTCTTCTGTAGACGTAGGTGAAATAGATGACATTGCTCTATTTTAACTGATTTTTTTGTAGGTGTGAAAAGAGCGTACAATTTCCAAGCAAGCAAATTTAGGATAAAGGGATAGGTGATAAGAACATCCATCCACTTGTTATTACAATTGTTTTACTTATTTTTTGTTCATCTCAAATGACGGCGACTCGAGCGATGAGGAACAAACAACAAGCTCTGTAAATATGTAGTAACATGATCTTCACTATCGGTTATACGCTCATATCACATAACAAAATGCTTCTAGTCGACTTCAATTTAATTAATGATAATGAATTGCAATAACTGCTATGAAATATATTCTCACAGGGACCAACTTTTCTGTTCGCCTGATAAAAAAATTGATAAGGACAATCTAAAACATATCTGATTATACTGAATAAAACACGGAGACAACTTTAAGTGTTCCCATTCAAAATGTATGTACAGTCGACTCTCGTTAGTACAAACTCTGTTAATAGAAAATTCTGGTTATAACAAGCATTAAAGCCTTGGTCCCGACTGTGCATTTATGTGCACAATGAATGGGACTGATGTTCCTCTTAATACAAAATTCTGATATAACAAACAATTTGGCTAAGTCCGAACGAGTTTGTTATATCAAGACTTGACTGTATATCAGTGTGGAATATATTATGTGTGAAAATGACAAACTACACACTCTGAACTTGGCTAATGATGGTTTGGTCGTTCTGCGACCGAAGTTTCATCATCGTGAGATTCGTAAGACGCTAATATTAAACAGATTTTCAGTGTTTCAGCTTTCAACTCAATTTTTTTCAATTCAATATTTTATTTCATAGCTTCCATAATGAACACAAATAAACAAAACAAAAGTAAACGACAAAGATAAATAATATAAAATTGCGGCCTTTGTCCCCAACAACGGATCATACAAGGTTACAAGGTGATAAATATCAAATTTAGAATTTGACATTGACATAAAATGAATATGTCATTAACAATTTAGAAAGAACAAACAACTTTAGGAAATGGTAAAAGAAAAAAGATGATTTTCTATTTTGCAATCGTAGTTCGGTATGTTTGTTTAACGTTATTGCGTTATTGATATCTCCATTAAAAAGCATCATTTTTCATTGATTGAAGATTGTATTTTTTTTTGTATACACAAACTGATTGTAAATGTCAAGCACATATCATTTTAAACATAGGTTCCCCGGCACTGTAACATCGACATACTGTATTTAGTTTGTATTGAATAATAATTATGCCGACGTCTCCATTTTGTGCTGTGCAAGAATCGATACGCATCGGCATCAAACTGAAATTCTTGTGATAAATATGATTTCTAATGGGAAGGGGAAAACCTTTACCAAAATGTCCACCTTCTGTTTTTCATCTTGGGAAGAGGTTCAGCAAAATAAAAAAAATCTCATTTGTTTAAGGCAACTATAGAGCCGATTGGTATTTCTTTCCGCACGGTCCGGAGCAGAGGAATGTTTTCCTTCGCAGTTACGCCGCGGCCGCTGCGGCAGATTAACGGCATTAAAATATATCAAGAAGAAGAAGAGATCTGGAAATCGGCGACTATCCGTAGACAACCTTGCTCGGGGTTCGGTAATCCACTTCCCTTCTGCTCCCGAGTTTTGTTTTGTTATTGCATGTATGTGTGACTGTGTGTGTCTGCAGCTGTGTGGGTTGGCGGGAACCAGACGAACAAACCAGCGCATTTACCGGCGTCGCGTCGGCGCGTTTCTGCTTGACAGCCAATAATAATATCGTATACCGTCTTGCCTCACTGGTTCGCGCGCATCGTCTCACCTACACGGGATGCGGGGAATCTGGGCCAAATCTGCCCATGGGCGACTCCGATAAACCCCAACTGGCTCCAGTATAGAAAACAGCACCTTGGGATGGCAGGATGTTTTTTGCTTCGTCCGGGGAAATATCCAGATTGAAAGGGGATTGGACCTTGCCTGAGTACAGGAGGAAGAGGGTGCAGGGAGGAGTGACCAGGGGACGATCAGGAGCATGGACTGATGCTCAGGATCTATTTTTAAGAACTCGTAGAGGATAGGTCACAACTTAATTGGAAACCTAGCGTGCAGTTTTTCAAATTAGTTGATGCTGCAAAAAAAGAGAGAAGAATTTCCTCGTAATAAATTTGTAATCATTTATTTACCTGACTTTAACAACTTCTAAAATCAATAGACCTTTAATCGTAATGACGTCACAATAAATTGTGTGCCTTTTCTTATGGGAGCTTGGCGGCTTTTTGTCTATACCCGGCTTCCGTAACGTAAGCAAGCCACTAAGCGTGACGTGTCTCAGGCCAATTAATGTGAACCTTTTTTATTTAGATAAAAAAAAATACAAAGACGTGAAGGAGAATACAAGATGTCCAATCATAAAAGGCGGGAGCGGCTATCTTTCCGTAAAATTGATCCCTCTTCGACATAAATAACGGATAGGGTTATAGCATTAATTAGCTGTGTATTGAACTCTAACTTTTATTCAAACCTCCACTCTCTTCTGAAAAATAATATGTCTTTAAAAAGCTTGGAGAATTGACTCAGAGTCAATTTCTGAGAACATTGGTTCAATATTGTTTATTTATTTATTTTATCTTATCAAGTTTTCCCCAGCTTGTTTCTCTAGCGGGCAAGCACCTCACATCATGCCCGGCTGATACGGTAGACCAGGAGTACGAGAGACATTCATTACACCTCGGTAATTGGGTTGTCGTCTCATGAACTGAAACACTGCCGTCATCTTGCCACGCCATTTTTTTTCCTCCGTTGAAAATAATCCCAGAACCCTAAGCTTGATGAGACGCCATCAGACTTCATCGTCACACTGTAATTACTGCGATGGTGGTGATATTAAAGTTGTGCTTCGGCACAAATTGGTTCGATTTGTGACCGTAATAAATTATCAAAAAAATAGTCTGCAAGTCTAGCGCTCAAGTATTTTATCTGTCATCACGGAGTAGAAATGGTCTCCCCATTACGGAATAGGATGTTGCCCGCATGTATCCCCTTTTTGAGGGGGTGGAGGGACAAAACTGCTCGATTTCTCGCAGTTGAAATTGGATTTCAAAGTTTATGCATTTTAAGCTAATCAGACAAGCGATTAAACATTCAGCCAATAAGCGTTTGTTTTGCATGATTAACATATAATATTTACATATTACTCTGACGTCATGTAAACTTGAAGACGTCACACGTGCTTAAAACAAAATGGCCGCGCACATGCAGCGGAAGTTTTCTGCTAAGTTTGCTTGAAGAATGCCTTGATTTCTGTGTGTGTAGTAGTACTAGTAGCGAGGTGACGGAGGTTACAGGATGCTTATCGTATGATGGGGGTATGTCCAAGACCTTTCTGCTAAATTTTCAAGTCGATTATTTCCACTCGCACTCGGGTGCGCGGGCGACGATCCGTCCTGCATCATCATGGACTCAGTGCACTACCGGCCAATGTACATGTGGCACTCTGGCATGTCTGGTACGCCGGCCAGTCGTCAGGTCGTTGTCCAGACTGGGACCTTGAACTGTACTTTACTGAGTCTTTAGCTGACAAAATTTTCCAAAATTTTCAAAAGGCAAGGACAAGGTCCTCGAGTATTTCACCAGCCGAGTTTGAGGTCTCAATTCAATAAAAGGTAATAATAAAGGAGACTTTCAATTTTTATTCAATAAAAAAATAGGCCTAGTCTGGTTCCAAGAGCCAAAGATCATGACATTGAATATTGTCAGGTCAGGGAACTAGATTGTCAACTGCCACAACGATAGCCACCACGTTTAAAAAAATTGTCTGCTCACGTTGGGTAAAAGAATCATTAGTTTACAAACTTCATATCATTTGTGGCTGATGTCCATAATAATGTACACATTATTAATCCTCCAGCTAATCTTTATGTAGAAAGTAAAATTTCCCAATATTTCCACCAGGGCTTCAATTTCCACCACGTGCTTCAATCTCCGCTGCCATTGACGCAAGTGTGGACTTAGTCCAAAATTTGGGACTCTCAATACTGTATATATTATGAGAGTCCCAAAACTTAAGGTACCGGTATTGAAAACATTCAACACAAGAAAATAGACTGGCATCTGAAACAACCAGCCCAACACTGCTTCAGTACTGCATCAATCAACTGTGCCAAAAGAAACATGTGGCATGAACTGGGAACTAGTCTCTATTTACTGCACATTTTTCCATAGTCAGCCACCAGGCTGATGATACTGAATGAAGAGGGCAGTCTTTTCAAATAGTTGGACCATGGTTGGACATGTACCAGTCTAGTCTTTCGCCTCATTTTGAAATCACTTGACTTCTTTCATGTGCAAAATATTGAAAAAGTCTCCTTTAAAAATAGAATTGAGTCTGCAAACTTGGTCGGTGAAATGAGGACCTTTTCTTTGCCCAATGGAATTTTTGGAGAAATTTGCTGGCAAAAGAGTGATCAAGTAAAGTTGGCCTGATTTAGTTTTGCACGTTTCAGAGCAGTTCAGGTGCCAGTCTGGTGTGAACTTTAAGAAGGTGGCACATGCTACTTAACCTATTTCTCTACTCACTTAGTCATGGGCACATTTTACATGTACATCTTACAGGAGCAGGTGTTTTTGGCTGTCAGACAAAATATCACGGTTGAGTTCCATAAAGTGAATTAGATGTCTGTGTTCTGTTGCAGGCTAGGAGCAGACACAAATGAAATCAAGTCTGATGATGTAACAAGGACAAATTTGTCCCCGGTTATCTCAGGGTAGAACCTTGCTTAATTGATAATTTGAGGTTTGATGTTTGCAAGGTTGACAAATTTCAACACTGCTGTGTACATCTTGTATCTGCGGCATTGATTCACTTTTTAACCCTAACCCTTTGGGTATATTTACTAGAAAGTATCCTGAATCTGCCAAAATCCATCAATCTTGCCATGCAAAAACAATTGGTGGCCTGTGAGTCTTATCAGAATCCACCAGTTAGGTGGGAGTAAATCTATTGAGATCCTGAATCCATCAAAGTCCCCCAACTGCTCAATATGGAGGTATCCTGAATCCATCAAAATCCTGCAGTATCGCTAGGCTTCATGTCCTGAATCCATCAAAATCCCCCAACTTTTTCAATATGGAGGTATCCTGAATCCGCCAAAGGTACATGTATCTAGAAAACAGGATGAATTGGGGAATTTCAGAGTGAGGAAACTTGAAGAATACATCTTGGATATTAGTATTTTGCAGTGAATTTGTAGCCTCCAACATAATTATAATAAAACATTTCCAATACCTCTACTGCTTATAAAAAAGTGAGAAAAAAAATGAAGCAACAATTGAATATATATACACCCCTTGAATATTGTGCAAAATGTGCTCATTTCTTCCTTAATGTACACCATATTGTTGCGAAGTTTAAGCTTCCATTAAAAAATTTGGACGATCATTGACTGTTAATATTCATACTCCAAAAAAAGATTTGAAATAGACACTTTATAAAACGAAAAAAGCAGCGGAACAAAACAAGCAGACTAATGAGATCCAGTGGTGGTTATTTGGAACTTTTTAGCTAATAAGCTGGTGCCAAAAATGTGGCTGTTTTATATTCTTAGACTTCCCTAAAAAAATGAAATAACTTATTTTCCTGGCTCATTGTAAGTATAATGAGGTAACATTGACCAGTAAAAATGTGTTTTGTCTTCTTCTTTTTTGCAGTTGATCACATACTTTTGCGTCAGCATGGGATCCTATGCAATTTACGTACTAGACACAAGCAAGTAAGTACTCATTCCTTTTTGTATGTTTATTTTTATTGTGTATGTTTAAAGGGAATGTACATCTTTGGCTTTTGCTGTAATTTTCAGAAAATGAACTATTTGAGGGGTTAGTATAATAGATCAAATATTGTTACACTGACACGTTTGAGGTTTTGTGTTCGCAAATGCTGGAAAAACCAAGAAAAACAAAATAGTTAAAGTAGTCTGGTTCCCTGACTCCACTAAAGATGAACTTGATCAATTCATAGATGCCGGAAAATTGTAAAGTAAGGGAACCAGTCTAGCTGGATGAACATTTAGGAAACAAAATTTGGACCGCTGGAAATTTATACAAAAATACCACTTTTCTTGAAAATAACTTCACGCCAGGTGCCATAATTTACAGGATGCTTTAGACTGTCAACCAACATCCTAGTAAGGTATTTCGTAAAAAATTGGTAGGTTTGTTTTTTCGATGTTTGCAAATGTTGTATTCCCTTTAAATGTTTTGCTATTACATTGTTTAATTTTTAAAGATGACTAAATTATATGTTTTGCTAAAAAGTGAATCTCCAATGACTTATTTGAATTTTTTTTTAAATTTCCACCATCCATTTTGACGCAGTTTTGGTTCAACATGTGACGTAACTTGGGTTCCGTTTTTGTGGGGGGAGGGCACAAATTGGGGGCCTCATTTTCTGAAGGGGACACAAATGGGTTGAAGTTCATTCACCTTCTGGGGGGGGGGGGGCACAGACCCCCATGCCCCATTAGTTATGCTATAGCATAAAATATAAAGAGCGGTTTTAACAGTTTGCAATGGCTGCTCCAGCCATATGGTCCAGCTGGAATTGATAAGCCATGAAGTCACTTCACGGTTGACCGGCCAAGTCCATCATCCGTACAATGGCCAGGCGTGCATGTCAGGCTTCCGTCTGCACGTCATCAACTCCTGCAGTCCGATATGGGATGAAAGAGTCTGTGTTGGCCTCATTGAAAACAGTTTTAAAGTCTATTCCTTCCTCCATGCCCTAACAGAACTCAACCCATCAAACCCCAACGGCATGTTTTGTTGGAATCTGTCAGGATGGGTACAGTACCCCTAAACTGACAGTCTTTTACATTGGGTTGGCACACCTCCAGAGTGCAGTTTCTCATGTGGTGTTGGAATGTGCCAGGATGGGTATGGTTCCTAGCAAATCATGCTAGGAACTCAACCCATCAAACCATCAAAAAAAAATCCCTACCTACCTACCCTATTTTCGAATGCCATGTTATCGGAATTCGGAAGCAGAACTTTTTTTTTGGCCTAAGTAGTTTTTGTTCTGATAAGAACAGTCCTGCTTTTAAGTTCTAAAAGTACTTGTCTTTGGTCTCAACGTTTCAGACTCCTAACCATGACTAGAGCAGGCTAGTCGAAAATGAACAATCAAAATTCAAATCGCAGATATAGTATTTTTAACTGCCTTGGTGACAGTTTAGTAAATTGAAAGCCAAACTTTAAATAGCGAGGTTCCCAAAATGAAACAGGCTGCTGCTTTACATTGTACAACATGCACCAAAAGGTGATCAGATCCAACTTTGGAATATTTTTTATTACAAAAAATGAAAATAAATAAACTGCTGCAAACTGCTTACTGACTGCATTGACCTGAAAAACTATCAAAACGGTTAGGGCAGGTTCATACTCGGCGCGAAGTGAACACAAATTTATGCGAGTATGTGACTTCAGAGCACGTTTTCGCACTGCTATTTCGCACTGCGAATTCGCAACATTTGAACACATTTCAACTCTTGCGAATTTTGCAGCGAATGCTTCTTGACGTCAAATTGATTCGCATCTCATTCGAATTTGCATGAAGTATGAACCAGCCTCGAGTCAAAATTGTTGATTTATTAACAAATATATATTTCTTTTAAAACAATTTTATATATACAAAAATATCAAATTATGATCAATTAGCCTATATCACATGTAGTGGTTTGCATGCCTACATCAAAGTTACCTTGTCAAACAGTGACATTAATACATCCATGCACGAAAGCACACGGCAAAGTATATGACCATGTGTCAATGAAATTCTGGTCCCTCAATTTTTGTAATCAAGTACACGTAGAGCATCCTGGTGACGTCTGTTGATGTTAGCTGTTGTACGTGCAACTTTACAGATCAAGTAATGGAATGCTACACTTATGTTGATGTGTTAAGCAGCTGGCACCTCTTTATAGATAAGTGTGTAATGACCTAGGTACATTGTAGATGCATGAAATCGATATCCTCTTCAAAATTATTATGAAAACAGGACAAGGCAAGCATCTGAGTCCATTTTGTGGGTCAAGGCAAGGATTACGCAAATCTAATTCACAATTGAGAGTCAGTCAGATGCACAAAGAGGTGAGAGAGCACACAAGTTTGGCCCTCTGGGGGAGCAGCAAATTCAGTTATTTTTGTAGCAAAGGTGAGACTTTTAGCAAGTCTTACAGAAGTCAGTCATAGTCAGTCAGTCAAACAGATGACATGCAACCTCGTTCCCATGGGTATGAGATCTTGCTGCGCCATGTTGTTTCCCATCATGCCTTGCGCGATCTCAACCCCTGGAATTGTGTAATTTAAATGTCAAAATATGGCACATTATGATTAGGCTGCAGTTTATCCGTTTTACGTGCCGACGCCATCTTTTAAATGTTAAAAGTTGTGTTTTTGAAGAATCAACGCTTTCAAACATAAGGTTTGGACGTTTCGTTATTTATCAAAGATTTGTTTTAAAGCTATAGTCCATTATTTGCAGCCATCCGAAAAGTAACTGGCGTAATTACTGTTGAAAAACAAACTTGGTTGAAAGATAGTAAGGGAACTAAACTCCCTGTGAAATTATTCCTTCTGGGAAGCTGTCATTTTGAAGTAATCAACGAAAGAAGGCATTTCCAACGGTGATTCTTAAGAAGCACCGTAGGAAAATTTAAATTAGTAGTTCGTTTTGTTATTCAGCGCAGCGCGCACAAGTATTGGAACGACGCACACGCGCGCGCGGTTGTTATAATTCGTCGGATCAGTGCGCTACGTCGCGTATAGCTGCAATTCAAAACAATTCAAAACATGATTCAGTAACTTTGATTTGAAATTGAGATCTTAGAATGCTGTTTTTCTTGGAATGTACAGCTGAAGCTTAGCTGAAACTTCATCAGGTTAGTTGTTCAGTATCCTTCATTAGATTTTGAACCCTTTTGTTGCTTCAAACGAACAAAATGCACAAATTACAAATGATGGACTATAGCTTTAAATGAACATCCCTTCACAACAGCAGAAACAGGTCTTTTTGTATCGAAAAATGAGGCTGCCATAATCCATATCGTACAGGCATCGCGCAGTTTTGAATATTCGTACGTGACGTGACGTGCATTATGGGTGCGCCCAGTGTGCAATCTTCGAAATGCCCACGCAGTAAGCTCTGTATAGCCAGTCAGCATCGTTTAGGTGTACATCACCGCCAGGGGTTAGTGAAGGAAGGCGCACGCGCCCATGGAGTCGAGGCTGGATGACATGCTCTCTTAGACTACGAAAAACCTAGAAAAATTCATTCTTTCCCAAATTAAATACCTACGTACCATCTGTTGTAATGAATCCCTTTTATCCAGTTTTACTGCTGTAATTAGTTTTAGATTAAAGCCAGTTAATAATTCAAACACTTCACAAAGGTCTTCAAATTCAATGATCATTTAGGACATGTAGGGTCATTCCACACAAATGAAAGGATAGTAGGTGAAAATGTAAACTACACAACCATGGCCTACATGTACATGTATCTAGTTTCATGAAATTTATTCATTGTACAGGGTCTCTACAAAAAGGTAGCAGTCAACAACATATTTTTCTGAGGAAACTAAATCGCTTTTTTTTTAAAACAATTTACCATGAGATGATGGAGTGTTTCTTTACCCTGGACAGGAGTTTTGTTCTGTGTGATTTGGACCTTTTGTTTGAAAGTTACGGCAAAGCTTGTAAAGATTGTCAAAATCTGTTTGGGCCACTTTTTTCACCTTCTTGGTATATGAATGCCTTTCATTAGATACATGTACCAAGTGGCTAAACTTGGAATTCAAGTCCTTTCATTTAATTAGCTGTATCTCTGGACTGGGATGTCCAAATGAGACGGGATAAAGACCATTGTGTAGAGTATTGATACTATACCTTCAGACTCTATAGTTTTGCAAAAAGAGAGTGCTAGTATTTTTAATATTGATGGATTGATTGCTACATTTCTTTGAGACACAGGTATGTACATATGTACATTGCTTTTGCACAGTGAAGTACATAAATTGTATGAGTGAGTTTTCAAGCTGAAGTTCACATGCGCACAAGTTGTGAACAATTATTATGTTTTAATAATGTTGCACCTCAGTTTCTTTATTTTAAAAAAAATTTCAAAGAAACTAAAAGTGTTCCATTCTATTTTAAAAAAAAAATCCATTCTATTTTTGAGTTTCACCCCCAAAGCAATTTGTATTAATTGCTATATTTCTAGCAATACAAAAGTGATCCACTTTGGAATACTTTCAACAATGCTTTAGGCAGTTCTGTTTTTGTACATTAGAGGCTTAAAAGCAATCCATAATAAAGTCCTTTTCCAGATGTTTCCAGATCTGCAAATTTAAAAAAAAAAATTAAAAACATTACTTTTTTGTCTAAAATAAAACTCAAATTGAAAATTCTTACGGAACTAAGAGCATGATTGGGTAACTACTCAGGAAGAACAGTTGAAAGTAATTAAAGTTCATTACTCATTGCTGACAGAAATAACATTACCTAGACACTCTTTGTGGGTTGAGAACCTCATTTTAATATTCTTCTCAAACAACATGAAGCCATCAGCATTGAACAAAATAATTACACCATGATTCGCCAATTACAATAAATTGCCCAGATATTAGGACCATGCTGTATATTGTATAACATCTGGAGGTGGTCTACGCTTGAGCGCTGTGGTCATAAAAAACATTGTTTAAATCAATTAGAATTACAGAATGATTAATCTGATTGTTGCCAAACAAAAAACAAAACAGGGAAAGCAAAACCAGTTGTCCAAACCATACAAATTGACTTTTAATGGGACTTCCTTTTAAAGCGGTCATAAATACGCTACGCTTGAGATCCGAGAATTGATTATTAACCTCTGGTTACCCCCCCCCCCTCCTCCGGGAATCGTGAGACACCAAATTAAGTCTCATCAGAGTCCGGTCATTTAGCTGATTGATTTATTGAGTTTGGTTAATTGCTAATTTGGATTTAATTATGTTTTATCTATTGTCGGGAGTACATGTACAGCACCAAGGTCGTTTTGGGAAATCACTGTTAGATGATGGGCACGCTCAGATGTTGGGGGGGGGGGGGAGAGGAGAGATTTGTCTGCCCAGCAACCCCAGCTAATTAATTAATAGGCTTACTATACACAGGGTTATTGCTGTCAATTTTAACTGCTCTTTTTTCTAACGACTTTATAAATGAATGTACATGTACATGGTAGCTGTTATCTTTTTCGATTGGTTGTATCCATGGAGGGGTGTGATTTTTTTTTAATCAGTATGATTTTTTTATTATTTTGACTTTCATCTTTGAAAAAGCTAGGAAAAAAATAAACATCTTTAGTGTCAGTGTCTCTTTTAAACATCTTTTTAGGCAAAATGGCTTAATCATCAGTGATATGTTGTAAAGCTTGCTGCCTTATTGAAGTGGTGAAAGTCCAGAAAAAGAAGAAGTGTTACATGTGTGCTACATGTATGTACTCTGATTGATATCACATAACGTAGGCAGATCAATGATTGAACAGATGTACAGATGTACCTACATGTAATGCATGATCTCTTGATACGATGCATATGTCAAGATGTGTTGGTTGCGATTGGTCACGATGAATTGTTAAACTTCATACATGCACTACTTTGAATGACGGCTGACATTAGAACAAATGAAGTGAACATTTCAGGTTACTGTCTGGCAATTCCACCATTCATGATATCACATTAGCGCTTGTTATGTTTCTACTTTTAAATTGAAGAACAAATGAAATATCACATTAGAACTTGGCTGTAATAAACACAATGGTATCCTCCAAAGATTGTTTGCAAAGATATTTTGGTATGTTTCCTGACGATGACTAGAGCAGGCTAGTCGAAACGTTGAGACCAAAGACAAGTTCTTTTAGAACTTAAAGCCGGACTGTTCTTATCAGAACAAAAACTACTTAGCGAAAGTTGATAATAAGCAGGACAAATGCTTTTCAGAACTAAATATCTTCTTTAGCAGTTGTTATTACCACATGGTGTTAACGCAAACCAAAACGATACCGATACTGCACGATGCAAAGCCTCAAATTTATGTTTAATATTGCGATTTTCGGCTGCCATTGCTAATTTTGGAATATTCCTTCTGTGCTAAGTAGTCCCTTCAGTCAAAATCAATCAAGTGACTGTTTTCAACAGTTAAGAATTCCCATTCTGTATAAAACAAGATTGACTGGCCGTGACTGTTTATGAAACTTGATACAGCTTTGCTTTGACTAGGGTAATTGATAAGCCAGCTGTGCCCACAACTTGCCTGCTTTGTCTGTTCATGGTCTGTTGACTGAGTTTGACTGATCTCAGTGCTTGCTTGACATATGATCTGACTGCTGGTGACTAGCCTGTGTTAAAAGTATAGCAAGGGAAGTGGATGGAAATTTTGACTGTCTGTGACTGTTTAAATAGCAGGAGGGTTAAAGAAGATATTGGTCATAGCCAAACGTTCGGTTATTGTGGCATTCTATTTATATTTATAGCCACAAATTTTGCAGCATACTGAAAGAGTTGCAAAGTCTGATAAAACTATTCATATAAAGCAGAAATCATTGAAGCTTTAATGATAACGAGAGCATCATGACTTTTGAATTGTTGATAGTTTGTAAAACATGACTGCCTAGCATTGGAAAGTGTTTCATACATTTGTTGTCTTTTATCACTCTGCAGGCCAATTGAACGATGTTTTTCTCCGGACGGAGACCTGCTGTTTTTTATCGACAACATCTGTAACTTCTTCTTTCTTGCTGTATTTATATTGAGGGTAAGTCACTTGTTTGTCTTCCGTGACAATGACAACCCCAGCCCCAGTCCCACTTTGTCAACAATCGTTAACAACTTCAACCCAAATCCCCCATGATTCTTTGAGATCCAGCAGATCTGATGGATTTCGGAAAATTTCGGAAGGTCAAATAATTCACTTTTTACAAAGACATGGACTAAAATCGGGAGCCACCAACATAGGGCTGGATAGCTCAGTTGGTAGAGCACTGGAACAGTAATCTAAAAGTCGCAGGTTCGAACCCCGCTCCAGTCAATTTCTTTGTTTAACCTTGAAACACTTTTACCTCACACGAGGCTTGATGAAAATTCAAGTATAAACGATATGTCATCGACTCCTTTCACAAAGTTTGATTTCGGGTAGATGTAGGGTGGTCCCTAGCAAAACTGGGATTTGAATCCTGCCTACTAATGAGTTTCCTAGTACTTGCATGCGCTAATAGTGAGGCCAAACAAAAATAATAGTTCTGCTTCCGGTTTCCCTACCTACCCTATTCTGACAGCCCCTACCCTAATTTTTTTATTGGAAAAATGAGGAAAAATTACCCAAAACCATCAATTTCTACCTTTTGCCCTTGACTACACGCAGACGCCTCCATATGATTGTACACAAAAAAAATTGGCAAAAAAAAATAATTTCCCTACCTACCTACCCTATTTTCAAATGGCATGTAATTGGAAGCGGAACTATTTTTTTTTTTGGGCCTGATGAACCGAATGGAAATCTCGTGTATAGGGTTGTCCAGTACTTGGAAGTGAATCTACACTAGACATAAGTGCACATTGTGTAAGAAATGGCGATCGTGCATTTTTGCAATCGTTGAATCAGTCAGCGAAAAAAAAAAAAATCTACAACGACGATCCTGTTTGCACACTCTTTACAGGCATTTTTTTGAATCGTTAAAAAAAATAAGATAAGATCTCAAATGTGTATCAAAAAATCTCTTAAACGCTTCAGCAATAATGCAAGCAGATGTATATAAAATAGGAATAATATAAATGTTGGCAGGCCTAAACCCGTGGAAATGCCAAATTGCAATTCCTAATGGAAAACTGCCGACACTGCAGAATCACTGACACTTTTGTATTAAGTGAACACGTTCTCTGATTGTCGTGTACTATCAACGGCATGTGTACAATGGTATAATTAATCGTAGCACGTATGTTATTGTGCTGGCACTCATTATGCGGTGTTCTTCTCATTCCATCTGCTCAGTGGTAGTTATCAGGTGTACGATAATTACTAACACCAGTAGGCAAATTAGCTTTGCAGGGGTCAATTATGCAAGCATTTTTTTTTTGCTGTAGTACCACACTTTATCAAGTGCTAATGAAGTGGCTTTTTTTATCTACCCCAGTTATTGTTAACCAGAGAAGCATCACTTTACAAAATCCTTGGATTGCATGACATGTTATCATTTATTCATCTATTTATAAAACAAAGACAGAAATCACAAATAGTCTGGGGGGGGGGAGTGCATCTCTACAAGACAGATAAATGTAACATCTTCATAAGTGAGATATTTTGTAATGTGTTATTGTTTTTGTGCAATTTAATTTTAGCTTTCTTCCCCTTGTCATAATTTAACCCTAACCCTGCTGAATCCAACAGGATCCAACTATGTCACATACCCGATGGAGCCTGTTGGATTGAGCAGTAAACCCCTTGTGTACATTCCTCATGCAAAATGTTGGATTCAGCAGGCAACTGAACCGCATTATAATGCATTGTTGGACTCCGTTGGATTCAGCAGACAACTGAAAATGAGGCACAGTGGATTGAACAGGAAAGTCCGGTTGGACTCTGTTGGATTTAGCAGGGTAGTCCTGAGGAAGTACTAGGGGGTTCTTTTGAGTCCACTTTTTCCTTCTCTGTTACATCACAAATCTATGATTTTGTAATTCGGGATGCACTCCTTAATGTATTCTTCCTCCAAGAGCAATTATGTGATTGTGAAGCAAATGATCCACCTAACAAATGAATAATTATTTGAAGTCACTATAAATGCCACTTACGTGTAAATAGCAAATTACAAATAGGCCATCAGCCTGGTGTTTGGTCAGTATCAAATCAGAGCCTGAATGGTTATAGTGCGCATGCGCAAGGTATACCGCCCCTAGAGTGGTAACAAGCATTTTGATGGACATTTTGAAAAAAAAGGGTGATAACACCCAAAAAGCTGCCACCGCTGCAATGCTATCACATATTTTCCAACTCTGGAGGTGTACATGTACCTTGCCAAAAATCGCTATCACGATTATTCCCCTCATTTGATACCGGTGGCCAACATTTTGGACCGAGGCTGATGGCCTAAAAGTAGCAAGGTAACGGGGACGGGAAAAATGTCACTCTTTGGACCCTCATTTAAAGCTATAGTCCATCATTTGCAGCCATCTGAAAAGTAACTGGCGTAATTATTGTTGAAAAACAAACTTGGTTGAAAGATAGTAAGGGGACTAAACTCCCTGTGAAATTATTCTTTCTGGGAAGCTGTCATTTTGAAGTAATCAACGAAAGAAGGCATTTCCAACGGTGATTCTTAAGAAGCACCGTAGGAAAATTTAAATTAGTAGTTCGTTTTGTTATTCAGCGCAGCGCGCACAAGTATTGAACGAGCACGCTGCGCTGCCGGTTGTTATAATTTGTCGGATCAGTGTGCGACGTCGCATATAGCTGCAATTCAAAACAATTCAAAACATGATTCAGTAACTTTTGATTTGAAATTGAGATCTTAGAATGCTGTTTTTCTCGGAATATACAGCTGAAGCTGAGCTGAAACTTCATCAGGTTAGTTGCTCAGTGTCCTTCATTAGATTTTGAACTCTTCTGTTGCTTCAAACGAAGAAAATACTCAAATTACAAATGATGGACTGTAGCTTTAAAGAATAACCCATGAACCAACGACTGTTTTAAACTAGGTCATGGTGTGGGGAATTTTCTAGATAACTCGTTTGGATTGGCTATACTTTCGTTTCGTTTGACAGTTCATCAGCTGGAACGACAAGTTCTGGTTCTGGTTTTCAGTCAACACTCAGGTTGACATTTTCACCATTCCACCGACACTTGTTGCCCTCGGGGTCTCCAGGACATGGTTAGGTAAGTCTCCATATGTAGGTATGTGGTTCAGAGTGATTTTTGAAGCACTACCATTGGATAATTCGGACGATTCACAATGCAGTGTGCCACCAAGAGTTTGCCATGGAGAGTCCGTTTTTCAGGTTTACGGTGGACAAAACATGGCCCATTTGAATGAGTGTCAGTAAACAACTTGAGCTAATTATGTTATAGATTGGAGCATAGTGTTCTGCCGCCTTACAAAAAAACCACCATATTGATAATAAGAAAAGAACAGGGTAAACAGATCCTCGAATCATACGTTAACGAAACTACTGACCGGAAAAACTAACAATTTCAAACGTCCCGCGCTGCGAATTTGTCGACCATCTCCCACAATGCACTGGGAAAAATGAACTCTCAGTGGCAAACTCTTGGTGGTGCACTGCATTGTGAATCGCCCGAATTGGGGCAGTGTCAGGAGAAGACATTAGGGCTGTCCTGAACATACCGAATACTCAAATATTTGATCATCAACCGAATATTCGAATAGCTTTTTGCCGGTTTGAATGTTCAAAAACAATAAAATTATGCACATACTCAAACGACTGGGATGTTACGTTATCGTAAAGTTACAGCACTTTTGTTTCAGGTGCCAATTTTTTTGGCTACAGTAATATATTTTGTTGAAGGCAGTTTATTGTTCACATCCTTCCGCGGGTTGAAACTCTTTATACAGTTATAAAATACTGCAAAACACTCCGGTGCCACATATTGATCGCCGCAAGCAAATTTTAAGTGGCACACTCGTCGTGCAATTTTTTTCCCCGGTGCAGCACACAGTTGCAGCTGGCAGTTTTGAATATATCCAAATATTCGGTCAAACGTACTTCTGATTAGGCCAAAAAAAAAATAAGTCGGTCTCTGGTCAGCGCGCGTCAATTTTAATCATGAGCGTCGATCTTTTTTTTTTCCAAAATGTTCCGCGGTAGCTCCAACAGCGCCCTCTATTTCCGCACCTCAATTTTTTTTTTACCAAAGAGCACCAAGGAATGGGAAATTGCACCAAGGCAAATGATCGAAAGCACCAAGGCAAATTATGGAGGACACCAATGTACATGAGGACACCAATGTACATGAGGACACCAAAAAAGCAAAATAGTACCCCACCTTGTCTGTACAATCCAAGCTTGAAGAAAAAAAAAAAAAGCCACGTGGCCGCATCAATTCCGGAACGAATAGTAGATTATTCGAAAATGGACAGCTGTAGAAGACATACAATGTGATTGGTTGTCAAGGCAGTGATGATGGGTGACACATGCACAAGGTCAACCAATCAGTGGGCACTTTCTAATATAGGATTAGGTTTACCCACAATTCTTTACAGCTTCTGTCCAAGACTCTGTAAGGACTAGTTTAGACCAGTTTGTTGAACCTGATAACAAATGAATGTTATTTTGAAGGAAAAAAAACCAAAACAAAGAAAAAAGTAACAAAATAGACAAAAATATATATATATTTTAAGTAAGACAAGACTTTTTTCATGTTTTGGTCACAAAAAAGGATTTCTTGGAATAAGGTTTGGAATAAGGTTTGGAATATTAAAAGTAGATTTCAAAATGGAGTCCAATTTCTGAAATGGAATTTAGAAGTTTAAACTGAAGCCACATGAAGCCACATGTTAGTAACCCAGGGTTTGAAATTAGCGGTAGCCTGCTAGCCAAATGCCAGTCAAAACAGTGGTGGGCTGTGTTCCTTAATTAAGTAGCCCGGCTGGCGAGTCAAAAAATTATTGGGATATGGCAAAGATGAAAGGACAGGAATTAATAAATCATTAAATTCAGAAAGCAAACCTGTTTCAATTTTAATATAATTTTATCAACTGTTTTACTGGGCTAAAGTCTTAGATATGTTTATTAAAAACACTGACAAATTGCCTCAGAATAGATGATAAATCAGTTGGAAATGGTTAAAAACAAATCTTACTTATGACTTATTTTGGTTCCAAGGTCGCCTTGCTGGATCACATCTGTTTTCACATTGCGTGAGAATGAAAATGATAACGACGCGAAGATTTACCTACACACTAATCCGATGGATTCTAGATTTATTCAGGCTCGTTTGGATCACGTTTTAATACAGTTCTTATAACGGTCACTTCAGATTTGTTTGTAAATGAAAATATATCCTGCAAATTTGTTCAAAAATATTGTCCGTCCCGAAAGACATTTGAGCCTCCTGTTTAAGTTTAACTGGTTATAACCCAATTGACCGCCACAACGTTATTTTATAAATTTTCATGCTGAAACAAGTGATCGAGTTCCATGAGTCCACACGGAAATTTTCGGAAGTGAGAGGTCAAATTTTGGCACAATATTTCTCTTTCACGTCATGAAATTTGTCAGGTTTCCATACATTTCGAGGGTGATTTTCTTAAGAAATCAATGTACCAAAACTAATTTCAAAACTCTGACTTTTACTCGTTAATTTTCTTTTTGAGTGTCCCTGAAGAGTGCCACCAGGGTCAACTTATACACGTTTTACATGTGCACATATTGTTGTTATGGGACACTATATTTATTTCAAAGAAAGAAAAAAACGTGTGGGCTAGTCAAAATACCTGCGGGCTAGCTAAGAAGCTATTTCAGTAGCCCAGCTGGCTAGTGGAAAAAAAAGGTTAAGGTCGAACCCTGTGTAACCAGTCAAAAAATCATCTAATAAATGATATGACGTACATCATATCACTGACCTGCTCTCGCTTGAGTAGATACTGGTCCTTGGCCAAAACAACATCTTCTGTATGAGCAGTTCTTAATTATAACCATGAGGTCAGGGTCATTTCTACCACAAGACCACAACAAAAGACTATAACTGTTACCAGAAGAATGAGAGGTAAACCTTTCTGAATATAAACTGTTTTGATTTTTTTCCCACAATTGAACAATCATTGTTGTTGTGTGGCATGCGCAGCAAACTATATGTATTCAGTATACACAATGTATTTTGAGTGCTGTGGCCTCGTGGTTAATGGCACTGGATTCGTGGCCTGTGGGTAAAGCTGCTGGTTGTGGGTTCGAGTCCAGCCAGGGTCATGGTGCGTGTGCCCTTGAGCAAGGCACTTTGTCACTCCTTGCTTCTCTCCACCCAGGAGTAAATGGGTACCTGTGAGGGCAGAGATGGTTATTGTGATTGAATAAGCTTGCTTGCGCCTAACAGGCAGCATCGAGCTGTATACTTCCCAGGGAGCTGAAATGGTATTTGGAATGTTTAATTGGCCCAATAATAATAATAATACTGTAAGCGCTGTGATTTAGTTTACTAATGCCGATTATTATTATTATTATTGGATACAAAAATGTAGGTACATGTAACAGTAAATGGTTCAACAGATTTCAACAATAGAGTCCCTTTAGGCATGGAGGAAGGAAAACAGAACTTCCCTTCTTTAACAATGCGACATTTATAAATATATAAATAAATTATACAATGTAGCTCACCGAATACTAAAAAAAAATGCATGTATTTAGAATGTACCGGTACTTTTACAAGCCCGAGAGGGATTTTGTGCTGATAAATGTTCAACTCCAGAAACTAAGGCCCAAAGAGGAAGCAGTCCCTCGGCCAGTTGCAATTTCCTTGTCCTGATACTGCAAGTGTCTGTAAGATAGATGGGTTCCAATAAGCCCCAAAGATCTTACTAAATCAAAGTTATTGCCAGACCAGAGTGCGGTACATCTGCACACGCACGTTCACATCCACAAAATTGGCAAATACTCGTAACATTAATCAAACTGCCGGACGTTAGGATCTGTGCTGGATCTGTGCGAGGTATTTTAGATTGTTTGGCAGGTGGTTTGAGTCTTGGACTGGGACATTTCCACATCAAAAATGTGAGTGGCCTGGTTTATATTTGAAAGGGCATCAGGTCTGGTTTAGGTTCATATGTAGTTTGATAATGCTGGCTCAGAAATTCTTTGAGCAGCATTATTTCTGAAAGGAAACAAAATTATCACGGCAGACAAGATTTTCTCAGAGAGTGGAAATTTGTGTACATCTTGGAGAATACAATCTTGAAAGCATATTGTCTTCAAATGTTGTTACAGTTAATTTGTTATAATATTTCACAACTATATGTGGTGTTGGGTCATTCTTGTCTTCTCCCTGTTACACCTGACAGCTATGATTATATAATTCTGATGCAATCCTTGATGCAGTCATCCTCCAAGAGTGATTACGAATAGCAAACTACCTACCCAACAAATAAAGAATAGTTCGAAGTCATTCTTAATGATACCTTACTTAAAATAGCAAATTGCAAAGTCCCAAGGTAACGGGTACAGGAAAAATTTCACACTTTGGAGCTCAAATTTATAGAATAACCTCTTCGCATTGTTCTGATGTGAGAGAAACCATAACTGTCCCCAAAAGATGCCAGTTGTTATAAAACTGATGAAAGTTGACGTACAATGTACATGTACATTGTAATACGTGTACAGTCGATTATCTCGTTAGTACAAACTCTGTTAATACAAAATTCTGGTTATGACAAACATAAAGCCTTAGTCTCGACTGTGCATTTATGTGCACAATGAATGGGACTGATGTTCCACTTAATACAAAATGCTGATATAACAAACAATTTGGCTAGGTCCGAACGAGTTTGTATTAACGAGACTCGACTGTACAGTGTAACAGAACACTAGTACTGAATTGTGATGTAGCAAGGGCTATCGGTTGAAACTTCTTAGACTTTCCCATTAAAAAAAGTGATTCATTTCACCACTATAACGAAAGGAGAACATATTATAGAGAGAACCTTGGGCATTCACACACTCTATTTCATATTGTAGATAGAGTTCTGTTGCAGAACGTTTGCCTTACATGAACATTTGTATTCAAAATTCCCAGTGTTTCAAATTCAAACACACTCCTACGATTGTAGGACATCAACAACATTGTAGCCCTCTCTTTATATTTTGTTGGGTTCAAATTTTCACATTTCCTTTTTATTAATTTTCAAATAAATGTAATATCAAGATGAAGCTTTGCATGCCAGTGAAGCTAGAACGGCAAGAGTGGACAACCTTTTTTTGTAACGCCCGTGGAAAGATTGGAAGGTTTTGATAAATGGGCTCGGTTGACTCGGCTAGTATTCTCCAATCTCCCTTGGAATTATCTCAGCTACCCAGAGGGGCCCACTGCAGAGTCTGAGTCTTTGAGAAAGACCGATTACGCCAGGGTGACTACACTGATACAAAGTGTTTCAAGGTGTTCTTTAAAGTCGGTGTGTGATGGAGGTCTTTCTGCACATTGTTTTGAGAGTTCCTGTTACCAGACGGTTCCATTCTTACAAGTGTTGCGGTTGGTTGTGTTGGTCATTTTGCATATACCCAATTATGCATAAAATTAATGTCTAATTCAGTGGAAAAAATTCCAGAATTTGCATCTGAATCTCCTGTCTTGAGCTTTTGTCTAGGTCTTTGACAATTACAATACATGCTGAAAATAGACATAGCTGTAGTTCAAGTGGCTGGTTTTGGACATGACCGTACGGACTCTGGATTTGCATGGGAAGGGCGCGAAATACGCATGTCTGATTTTTTTCTAAGTGTACACTAAGCAGTTGCGCCAGCACGCAAATATCAGGCATCAGGGCAATTCCACGGTTACTCATGTTACATTTTTGATGTACTTTTGAGTTTTCTTGGGCTGTAATAACCTTACTGAAAAGGTTTAGACTTAGACCTACCTACCGGTAAGCACCAAAGATGACATCCAGAAAATAGTGTTATGTATGATAAACAAGACGCACAAAATCGGTTACTCACGTTACGAAAATGTAACGTACGTGAGTAACCGATTTTGTGCGTCTTGTTTATCATACATAACACATTTTTCTGGATGTCATCTTTGGTGCTGAGGTAGGTTTAGGTCTACTCTATCTACCATGGAGATAATAGTTATTAAACCTTTTCAGTAAGGTAATTACAGCCCAAGGAAACTCAAAAGTACATCAAAAATGTAACGGGAGTAACCGTGGAATTGCCCATCATGTGAATGTGGGCAATTCCACAATAATGGGCCCAAAAGTGTGACATTTGAGAAGACCTTTAAGTTTTGATGATAAAAGTACGATCTCTCTCAATTTTTGCTGTAAACATTGCAAGCTTCGAACAAATATCTTCACCTACAAAGGATATAACTGGTTTTGTATTTTAAAAAAATATGGTGGATATTGTTTTAAAAAGTGTTACATACGTAACGAAGGACAGACATTTTAGATAAAGTCACAAAGTAGCATAAAGTTTAATGATCCCCTAATGTTGACTTATTTAAGAAGATGTACCCTGGAGGAATGTTATCAGTCAAAACCTGGAAAACTCGGAGTCAATGTGAAGAATTATTTGATATTATATAATCAGGATTTATACGTACGAACAGACTGGACATTTGTCACAAAATGTCTGTCCCTGTTCGTACGTAACCCTAATCACATCATAAATTTGAAGCCAGTGTGGAAACTGTTGTATTTTCGTTTGATAACAATGTAAAATGGGTTGATAATGTCACTGGAAGTGCCTATTTGAATTTGAAATTGAATTTGTCCTAAGCACCCTTTTCCTTGCAGTGTGTCTGTCCATGTTTTTACATACGTATCACACAGAAAAGATGCCTGTTATTTTCTCCCCTCCCAAAAAAGATAACATCTTTTTTCTTGTCTTGTCCAAGTCACTTTCAACTTAGCAAGGTATAGGGAAAAAAACAGAAGAAAATACTAGCTCATCTTTTACCCTCTATATATGCAACATCCATAAACTTATCTAATGGGCCCATTAGTGTGGAATTGCCCATGTCCCTTCCAGTGGTCACCCCAACTCTCCCTTTGTAACCTGTAAGGGGCAACTTGTACACCAAGTCCAAACACTCCTCCCACCCAAGAAAAAGGAGATGTGTTGTTTTATTTTATGCAAGACACAAGTGTAGTTTTAATAAATGCAATTTACTGCATTATTGTTTTTGAACCACACGATTTTGACTGACATTTGTTTTGATACTTCCCTCACTAATCAGGTTTGCGATGCTTACGGATCATGATCCTGATGCAGCTGCCAGAGATCCTACAGCTGCTGAGAGTGCTGCGGACAAGCAACGGGATCAAACTGACCAGCTTACTGACCATAGTGGCTGGGGCGTGGCTAACATCGGCTGGCATCTATCACTTGGTGAGTCGTGCAGTGGCTACTGGAGCCTGAATGGGATGGGGAAGGGGAGGGGGAGGGGAACAAGCATGACGCTGCGGACAAGTAATGGGATAAGGCCTGACCAGTCAACCATTATTGGCAACCAGGATTGTAACTGGTGTTAAACCAGACGTTAAGCTGCTCCATTGCACTAATATTGTCTCATAAAAGTTTAGAAAAGAAAAGATTAGAGACACCCATCAACATCCCAATTTGCATGTAGCAAATTTGGAAAATCAGAGCAGAATTATTCCAGTAAGAGGACGAAAATGCTTAGGAAGTATGATTGTTGAACTCCATAGAATTATCCTTTGATACACATTTGACTATTAATACCAGATAAAAAAAACATTAATTTGTAACACACTGAGTATATAGTGTTTATACGTCGTTGTAACATACCAAGTATACAGTGTTTTTACGTCGGTGAAGGGCAAAAAACCTAATTTGGTTTACATCACCCAACGCAAAATTCCATCTTATGAGCATTAAGTTTGTTGTCTTTATAGGTTGAGAATTCAGGCGACCCCTGGCTACACTTTCAAAACTCCCAGCCACTGACATACGGACAGTGCATCTACATCACAGTGGTGACAATGTCTACTGTGGGCTACGGGGACTTGACTCCACAGACGACTTGCGGAACCATCTTCATCATCTTCTTCATTCTTGGAGTCTTGGTAAGCGCACTCTCTACGTCCAATATATTCGCCACAAAACTTTCTAAAGATGCGTGCCTAAAAGTGTGCCATAAAACTTGCTGATGAAATAAGTCTGAATGACCCCGTACTTTTAATCACTTTTTCTCGCCCAAATTCAATACAAACACTTAGCAGAATTGCAAGCTAAGGCCAAAAAAAAAAAGTCGGTCTCTGGTCAGCGCTCACGTCGATTTTAATCATGCACGTCAATCTTTCTCTCGCCCAAATTTAATACAAACTCTTAAGCAGAATTGCAAGCTAAGGCCAAAAAAAAAAAAATTGTCGGTCTCTGGTCAGAGCACGCGTCTATTTTAATCATGCACATCAATCTTTCTTTTCTTCAAATATTCGCGGTAGCTACAACAGTGATCTCTATTACCGCACCTCCTCAAATGTTTGTACCAAGGAGCACCAAGAAATGGGGAAATTGCACAAAGGCAAGTGAAGGAGGACACCAATGTTTATGAGGACACAAAAAAGCAAAATAGTACCCCACCTTGTCTGTACCGGGTACAATCCAAGCTTGAAAAAGAAAAGAAAAAAAAAAGGGTCGCCGCATCAATTCCAGAACTTTGGTCTGACCAGAGATCGACTATGTTTTTTTTTTTTTGGCCTAATAGCCAAAAAATATTGGTCAACAAAAAAGAGGTTTGACAAAGTATGGGCTTCGCGTCCAAACATGAGAGCATTGTGGAGGACGAAACACACTGCTTGTGCATACTGGTTCAAGCGCGTACAGCACGAAGTACGCACGACTTATTGTATTCTGAATGTGCACAAAGCCATAGCGTCTTCGCATGAGCGTCAGGCGTCATCGGCAATGTGTTCAAATGTCTCTCCCAGTGGTCTCCCCCAACTCTCCCTTTCTTACCGTTGAGGGGGTACTTGTGCACGGAGCCCATTGCTTACCAAGACTCACAAAGTTTGCATTGCACACGTGCTTACTTTTTGGTAACTATGTTTTTATGTTAAAGAGGCTCAACCGTTTCCGAGCAAAGTAATAAATATTTTAGCAATCAGGTGCACATTGTGTGCTATAGAGCTGTACATGTAGCTCTTTAAATTCTGTCATTTTCCCTTTCCCACCACTCCCAACTCAAACAATTTTTTTGGTCTCAAGCAAGTGATTACTTTAGCCAAGAACTTCAAAATTCATAAAAAATTTCCCCCTAAGAGTATGGAAAGCGTATTGTACATGTTGAAAAACAGGTTCTTAAAAAAACTCTTTCCTTACCTAAAAAAATGTTTCTTTAAAAAAAAAAGATTTGCCAAAAATTTTAGAATTGCAAGTGGGAAAATTTTTCCTTCAGTCTCGTCAATTACTTTTGCTGGAGAAGTAGAAACACAGCAGCTATTTTGACACTATGCTATGATGTCATGCTTCTCACCCAAAACTCTGTGTTGTTACGACAGCAGCAATCAAAGCGACACCGTGTAGGTTTTACTTTGACGTCATACCCCGTCTCCCAGATGCATACAGCATTTCTTAACTTCGGCCCGTCCTTTCCGTCACCGTGGAAGAGCGGTCTGGCTCCCGCGCTCCCAGCCCCCTCTGTATATTAATCCAATCATCAATTTTGATTTCCCACAGGCCATCTTTGCCAGCGCCTTGCCAGAAATTGTGGAGATCGTCGGGCAGGGGAGCAAGTACTCCGGTGTCTATGAACCCGTCAAGGGGAAGAAGTAGGTCACGGGGAAGGAAGAGGGTTTCTCAGAGAGGTGTCAAGGGCCCAAAATATCTGGGACAGATGGGCACAGAGTGTGCTTGCTGTGATGTCTTTGTTTTGTCTCATTACTGTTGGTTTCATATTTTTTTTTTATTGTGTTATCTTTTTTCTTTTTGGAAGGTGCACCATAAGAGCCCAGTTTAAGGATGTAGTATTTAATTGATGTTTACTGAGGTACTTTTTGCTTGTTCATATTGTCTATTGAAAAACTATGATCATCATACCATTGTTTTGTTAGGCTGTCAAGTTTATCTGCCATTTTAAGCCTTTTTTTGGGGGGGGGAAGGGGCGATGGGGCTGTTTCTTGTTATTTTGTCTACTGAGGTACTTTTTGCTTGTTCATGTTTTTGATTGAAATAATACGATCATTGTACCATTAGTTTTTTAGGCTCTCAAGTTTATTTGCCATTTTGCAGTTTTTTTGTCTCTGAGAAATCCTTTCCTTAAACCTTTTTTTTGGGGGGGATGAGAGGGATTGGGACGTTTCTTGTCTTTCTGTGTCTTTCATTCTTTTGCTTGCCTCTTGTCTCTGGCAATACATATTTTGTCTTGCTAGTTTGTCTCATTTCATAGAACAAACGGATTGGTACCTAAAACATCCATTTCTGTCTGAAATATAGTCTAGTTTTACCAACTAGAAAACGTTATCTTTCAAGTTTGTCCCTTGGCACTCGAACCAAATAAAAAAAAAAAAAATTCGAAATTGATAGTAACATGTAAAACAAAACAAAAATCTCTCTAATTCCTCCTGCTTGCAGTTTTCTGCATTCTTGTGTTTTTACCTGTCTTTTTCTATCCATCACAAGCCTTTCATCCTGCAAGCTTTCCTTTCAAAGTGTCTCATTTTGGCTCTTGGAGTATCTCACAACATCTATCAATTCCCTACAGTCGGAGTCCCTTGTGCTCTTTCCATGTCATCTTTCCCTTGTCCTTTTATCTACTGATGCCCCTTCTCCTTTCTCTCACTGCCGACGAACCCTTTATTCCTCCATTTGATCCCTGCCCGCGGCATTAGGTCTTAACAGTAGCGTCCGGGGACTGAATCCGTCCTTTTTACTTTGTCGCAAGCAATCTCGTGGGTTTTCTTTCTTCCCTTTGAGCACTGGTCCGCCGCTGATTCCCTTCAAAGCATGGCATTTTACCCTAGCTCACTCTGTCCTGATAGCCTGTCTCATTTGAATCCTATTTGGTCATGTATTGTTGTTTGTTTATTTCTTGCAAGATTTCACCGATTTTGAAAAAAATAATGTATGCATTTGCATCTTACTAATTTTGCATAGTGGAACTTGTTTCTGCTTTTTTGATCGAGCTCAATTTGACACACACTCACACTCAAAACTTGAAATCCTTAGTATTTCAAGGCAGTTAATCTCTGCTGAAAAATTAGATTCAGTGAATTTCCCCTTGAAAAAAAATACCTTTTTAATTATTTTATTAATGAAAAAGCTTTACTACACTCTTCATTCTACTTGGTCTTCCACAAAAAGATGTTTTCATTATTAAAATGTGCAAAGATTGATAATCTACTTTCAAAATCATAAGCAGGATGGTGCTAATTTAAAATTTGACATGTAGTTTATCTGTAACATAGCGTTGCTGTTTGCTTTGATGCATTATATCATTAGACAGCTCATAACACAGACTATGCTAAAATTAGCAACACAATTAGGAAACTTATATAGGGGTGCAACACCAGAAATCCATCTTTAACATTTGTGACATTCGGAACACAAGAACCAAAAACTGAATTCTAGAAATTGAAGCATACTTTACATGTACATGAAGCGAACGCCTGTTTTCCCATTTTTTGGCTGTAACTTCGTGCATGCTGATTTTGCCGTTCTTGCCTTTGTAGACTCTCGACGGAATTTACTCCGTTATTAATTCGGTGCTCTCTCCCCTCTCCATTGTCTATTCCAGACACATCGTCGTCTGCGGCCATATCACCTACGACAGTGTCTCCAACTTTCTAAAGGACTTTCTGCACATAGACCGGGATGTCGTCAACGTGCACATTGTGTTGCTGGACACGTAAGTACACCTAAAGCCGCTATTTTTTTTTTTCTTCTGGAACTTAATTGATTTACTGCTGCAAATTTGCAAATTAGGTACGTGAAAGTTGTGACAGTAGTGCAGTTGCATCTGGTTTGACGTTACTGAGTGAGGCGTTGTCATTGAGTTAGCTGATTACGCACTTATGGATCCTTCATCAGTATGGGTGGTTCATTGGGGTAGGAGTTGGCGGAAAGTGCTGAGAATAGCCCTAAAAGCTCCTTCATCTCGTAACCAGCGCACATCTTGTCAAAGGGCACGTAACCTCAAATTTAAGAACAAGTGTGACATGCGCATGAGCATGCTACAGAAATTGGAATCATTTATTAGTACAAACACCTTTGATTCCACATTGTGAATGCATTATAGTAAGGGCCAGTTCCTACTCTATGCGAGTGTGTAGCTTATTTTACATCACAAAACACTGGCAGCGAAATTTGCCAAAATTGAAAATGCAGTGGGAATTCTTGATGTGACGTCACAAATTACCATTCTTGTTCGGGTGCTGAGTATCAACTGGCCCTAATGGTAGAGCTGCGTATTAGTGACCATCCCTTTGTAGAGTAACATTGGTAACGTTTTCGTTGCTCAGTAAATATCTTCTGTGTTTAGCAACATGCGGTCATCCCACTTTGATAAAGCCACTTGCAATTAAGCAGGTCATTAACTTGCAGTGTTTGAGCTTAACCAGGCTTCATCTGTCTTATAACAATCCCTCTCGTAATCAAACAGACAGCCGTTTGTCCTCGGGTTAATTTACAACCCGTAATTTATGAAGGCCACTTGCGACCAGGAGATCCGAAAGTCAAAATATAAATATTTGTCCGTGCATCTCCTCGGGCCGAGACTAAGAGCGGATTGTTGTAATGAATGCGTAATGTTCCAGTGACAGGCAGACGTGCCTGCCTGCGTTTTTTTTTTTTTTTTTTTTTGATGGGCAAGCTGAAATGAAACAATCCGGTGCATGATTAGACAAAAACGAGTTGTCTTCTTAATTTACAACCTGCTGGTAGTAGGATTGTTGTTTGTATAGGTCTGGCTGGCTGTCAGAGGACGTGGAAACTCATAACTGCCGCATGCAATTGATGATGAATTACATGGATGCTCCATCATGGGCTTGTAAATGTGACAGCTTCACAGCGCCCTGCTAACTTTGGATTGCGAACAGCTGCTTCCAGGAGCAGATGTAATCTTAAAGTTGCTGTCTCTGTGATATGTTTTTGAGTTTCACTTTGAAAAATATATTTTGATTATAAATTTGCTATTTTTTTAGTAATACTTAAGTAATTCGCTTGTGAATGAGACATCGTAAAAAAAAAATCTGCTCACGTTTAGTTATGGACTGACAACTTTACATATTGCAAATTATTTGCAGTCTGACAATAATTCAGGTGTATCTTTTTGTACTTATGGGCGCAAAAGCAACCCAAAATAAAGGCGCATTTTCAGAGGATTGAAAACTCCAAAACTGGAAAAAGTATTATGTCCCTTTTATATTAAACGTTCATATTGAAATTTCGGGTATTAAATATGATGAAGAGCACAGGCAGAGCAGGGGACTAGAGCAACTTTAAAGATTGTTAGTAAAGGGTCCACGACACTTATCGGTTGTTCATCGTCAAATGTTCACTCAACCGACACCCGTATGCATCCATTTGCCTTTGGGGGAGTTACTCCGCTTTTAGCCGGGCAGTTTGTTACGTGGGGCAATCACAATTTCACGGTCGTTTCGCGGTCTGGCGGTCAATGCACTTGGCCATAAAAATTGCACTCTGGGAAATCTGCATAATTCAATTTCTCTTTTTGTCGGGTAAGCTACGATCGCCGTTCGCGGCCTGGTACCGTACATGTAATGACATCTAAGAAATAGGCCCATTCTCGTATTAAAAGGCACCTAATGCATTCCTTGGCTAGTACTCCTATGTGCCTACATCAAGCTTTTTTCCCCCAGGATGTGAAAGGATAGATCTTTCCTGTTTTAGTATAATGAATGAATCAAATGTGATTTTTTTTTTGCGAGAAGTACCGGTACATGTAATTCACCTTAATTCCCTTGGGTTTTAGCTACAAACCTTTTCTGAGTCTTGATCCATGTACATTAGTCACTTCGCTGGATACCATATTTCATACTGAACTTTCATGGGCCATTAAAACCAACGTAAATTAGTAGTGGCTGGGCTCTCTACATGTTCATGTTCCATTCCCAAATCCCGCAAACTCTTTCAAATCTGACAGATTTTTGTAGGATTGGAGTTGGGAGGATTCTTCCGTGCGCCACACTTCATCATCCACTGTCCCGCAATATTTGCAACGCGTGACTACTTGCACGGATCTCTCCGGGATCTTTCCTAGTTCTGAGGAATTGCAACATCCCAGCGAAGTGACAGTCCTAATGTATCTGTGTGCCCTGGGCAATGATGGAACGTTTCAGTCTGAGTTTCTGAGATCTTGAATATAATTGGCGGGAAGTGTGAGTGGATGTGCACTAGTGGCACGTGTGCAGTAAAATGAAAAAGCTCTGGAGTTAAAGAGCATTACGGCCTCAAATCCCCAAAACTTTCATGTTTTGGATTGTTTACTGATCCTGTTTCAAAGGTTTGGTTGAAAGGAAACTAATGTCTTACCATTCCTGAGAAAAGACGAACAAATTGGATGCAGCGAACATTTAATGGCATACGCATGGAGTTTAAGCTATGTCTATTTGTCTATTCAATGCACTATGTATACACGTTGTGTATGTGTATCACATAATACGCACAGCACCAATACACAAATGTTGTTTCTAACACGTCCGCAGAATGTGAACCTCTGTGCGGCAGGATTCACAACTAGCACTCAACAGCTCAATTTTTAAGAGTCAAAATTTGGACCCCCAAAAATCGTTCTCGCATGGTTCTCACAAGAAAAACACAAAAATGCCCAGTTTTAAAGGATGATTGTGTGGCCGTTTAATGCTCCTTCCAATTAATTTAATTTTATTAAAAATGTTTTTTTTTTAAACCCAATTGGGCACATTCCGGGCCGTAATGCCCCTTTAAAGTGAATCTGATTGAAAACATACCGTATCCTAAGGTAAACAACTTGTTTCTTATTCAAAATATTACAAAAAAAAAATGCCCATGACTATATGTGTACATTTTTCTCTTATCAAACACAATGCGTATACAATTTCAGAAAAACAAATTACCAAAATAAAAGCAGGAAAAAAAATGTGTGCAAGTGAGACTTTTTCATTGATTTTTGTCTTGACTTCGAACGTGCGCTTCCTTGACAACTGTATATAAAACCACATGAACGGATAGCTGCACGGACTGCATATATTGTAAAATGCAATCAATAAAGTGCCTTCAATAAGGGAGTAATAAAGTAGTGGAGCAGTTTTAAACGTCTTGTGGAGGCCTGCAATGTATTCGCCGATAATGGCCCCCAAGCCGAGGGGCAGGGTCATTACTGGTTACCAGGCCCCTATAAGATTTTTAACCAGACATTTAATGCATGTACTGCTCCACAACAATTTTATTCCCATTCATTATTATTATTCCTATTCATGGTGTAATTTAAAATGAGACTCCAATTTTTTTAATTTTTTTTTACAGCTGAATGGTGAATTTGAGATTAAGGATTTCAATTTTATCCCATTTTGGGGGACATTCTACTCCTAAATAATATCAAAATGTTTAATGTTATAAGACGCTTGCAGATTTCCAAGCACTTTCAAAACCTTGTGACGTTACTAATAGTGTGAATGTCTTTCCTCAGAAAAATTCATTTGTGATATTTTTTAATGGGTACCATTTTTAATTCATCAAGGAAAAACGTGCCCCTTGTTATCCTAGCATTTACCATAAAAACATTCATTTGGAAGTCTTGATTTTCTTTGCCAGCTGACAAAATATTTCATTGTAAAAGCCAAAATAGACATTGTCGTGTAAGTACCAGTAGAAGTTCCAAAAATAGACATTGCCGTGTAAGTAGAAGTTCCAAGAAGAAAAGGGGAAACAAATTCATTTGAACAACCGTAGATTAAATTGTGATTGAAGATGTGCATGGTATTGTTACAAGCACAAATTGCCGACAACTATTTTCTCGTCGTTCTCTGATACAAGCATGTACATTGTATACATAAGGGGCCTTGACGTAAAGCAATCTGCTTCAATGCATTCTCGGCGTCCTGATCACGAACATGCACCACACTGATTGCGATTTGATTAAATAAAGACCAACACGCTGTGTGGCACGGAACAAAGACGACACCAACACAAAATTGATGAGGACGATGGCCGAATCTGGAAGCCGGAGTCTTAATCAGCCGTGCCATCAGAACTGACAGCAGATTATTGTAGTGGGCAAATTATGCAAATGATTGAACAATCGCGATCTACGGAAGATGCGACTAGCAACAGCAGCAGCTTATAGCTGCAGCGCTATTTATATTAAATTCGGTGTCTACGCGGAGTTCACAGCTTGCTGATTGAGACTGCATACAGTGATTAGTTAATTAAGTGTGAATTACTATTGATTGATACATGCCTACTAAAGAGCTAAAGCGAAAGTACTGAAGTGAAGACTTAACCTAATGCGATGAGTATTGAGTAGAGAATGCCTAAGCTAGACAAAAACAGACGGATATGAGAGACAAGATTAACAAATAAAAAAAATCATAAAGGCACTGGCATGACACATGAATTACTTCAATTAAACAGAAAAACCTGTGCTGCATACTATTAAAATAACGGTTGTAGTTCGATTTTAAAGTTGAATTCCCCGTGCTTTTTTTTCGAATTTCATCCCGAAAAAAAAGATTGCTTTTTTAAATCGATGTTACTACTTTACAAATTTAGAATTACTTGTGGCCAGACGATAATTCCGTTCCCGCAGGATAGGCTGGCTTCCACCCCAATCTCAGTATCGATAATGTACTGACTAGGCTGGAACCAGTCTCCTATTAAACAAGGTGGCTCTGTTTTTGCTCAAATTGAAACCTTTTTTCCCCCAGAGATTGCAAACGCCCAGAAAAGTTAAAAAGACTTTTTTTTATTTTGGATTATACAATTAATTTAGTTTTTTTTTCATTTTTTTGTAATAAAACCTACTTGAAAGTTGAAAAAATTATTAAGTGAAAAAAAAATCAAATGTGTTGAGGAGCATAGGGAAAGCAACTTTAATTATGCCAATGGAGGGAAGATTTGGAAAATTCTTAAAGGGAATATACAACATTTGCTAACATCAACAAATAAAACTACCACGTTTTTACAAAATACCTGACTAGGATGTTGGTTAATGACAGTCTAAAGCATCCTGTAAAATTGTGGCACCTGGTGTGAAGTCATTTTCAAGAAAATGGTATTTTTGTATAAATTTCCAACGGTGGTCGGCCGACCACCGTTGGAAAAACAAACTATTTTTCAACTACCTGTACTGCTCCATATTTACCATTTTTTTCAGTCAAAATTTGTTTTGCTATTGGATACATGTTCATGAACGGGTGCACTGGCTAGACTGGTTCCCTTACCGTACAATTTTCTGGCATCTATAAATTGATCCATTTCATCTTTAGTGGAGTCAGGGAACCAGACTACTTGAACATTTTTGTTTTCTTGGCTTTTCCAGCATATAACAATATTTGATCTAATATACTTACCCCTCAAATAGTTCATTTTTGAACATTACAGCAAAAGCCAATGATGTACATTCCCTTTAAACCTGAAAGTTAAAAGCATCAGGTTAAAGAACCAACATGCATGTAGCCTACATGTGAGTTGATAAATTGATAGGCAAACAAACGCCAATAGGCACAATAGTGACAGTACCAGCGATTCCAACAGCAAAACATCGAGTCAGTGCAACAAGGTCGTAACTTGAATCTGCAACAAAGTTGTATCTTGCGTATCGCGGCGTCCATTGACTTTATGTTTATATCCGATTTATTTTATGCGAGACACGACCTTTTGACATTGAAAATTCGCGTTTCACGTACATGACGTCACACGCCATTTTAGGAGAAACGTCCTTGTTGCACGGACACGACAAAATCGCAGTTAATAAGTTGACTCAGTAGATACAATTTCACTTCACAAAGTTTCTTAAACACTGCTTAAATCTCTGTTCTGAAATTATTGTCAACAGACTCTCCCAGTTACTAATCATTTAAACAGTGTAATTAAAGCAGTGAAAGTGACTTCCCTAATACATTTGCCAACTACTGAAACATATTTCTTACAATTCGAAGAACAAGTCTGATATTGAGGCAGTTAGATCAGATCTGCGGACGGGATTTTTTTCTCACTCTGTGTAGTCTAGCACCATGTACATTCAGTTCAATTTGTTTGGCAAATAAAACTGAGCATTGACAACACAAGTCAATTGTATTTTGCTTTCAACCAGACAATACACTACAACCCCTGGACTAAAAACAAAATCAAAGCCAGCTTTAAAAAGAAAAACACTCCGTCTGATTGTCTTTGATTTTGTCCCGGCATTAGGGTTTTTCCAAAACAGATGGTCCGGTAGCGAAATGTCAACATGGCAGAGTGCTTTGTGCATATAGATAGACGGTTCCACGCTGAACGCGCAGACAGCTCTGACAGTCGTTTATCATCCGATTTGGTGCTCATGGTTGCGACGGCTGGGGGTAAATCGAGGAGAAACGGCAGGCTGGCCTCGGCAAAAGTTTAATAGAGCGGGCTCTGATTTTCTGTGCAGACTCCTAGTCCTGTCGTCTTGTCATGAACTGCTGGCATTAAAGGACAATTAGCAATGTTGGCAAAACACTTGGGTGTTTTGGTTGTGTGCCTGTTTGTATTACAAAGTCATTTTGATCAGGTGACGGGGGGGGGGGGGGAAATCAGGTTAAGTGTATACGCTGAGTGTAATATATGCACTGCCATACCAAATGTCCTAAATTTCAGTGCTCAACTCTACATGTCAATTTATTCAAAATAGGCACGTTTGTAATTTGTGGGATGATGTAATAACTGGAAATGGGTTAAGATTGTGCAGGGAAATGGGTTATTTGGCACAGTGTGAGTGACATCTCCGGACATGGTCTGTAAACAAAGAAAGCACCTTAATAAGAGCAAGACAATCAATTGAACAACTTGGATAATTGGTCTGTAGTCTATTTTTAACATTGACCCATTTCCCAATACTAGGATGTTTCCTTGACACACAGGAATTTTTATCCAAGGAAAAATTGCAAACTAGGTGAAACTCTGATGCCTACTATTGGTACAGGAATTGCCTGTGGAAAGCTAAAACGCGACAAGCCATAAACATCATTCCATTTGTACCAAATTATAACTTCTTAAAGCCAGTGCAGCTGAAGCTGAGCTGAAACTTTATCAGATTGGTTGTTCAGCATCCTTCTTCAGATATGGAGCACTTTTGTTGCTTCAAACAAACAAAATGCACAAATTACAAATGATGGACTATACCTTTAAATAGTCACTTGAGATTGACTTCTGCCAAAAAAGAAACCGGTTAACATGCAAAAACCAAAAAAAATTAAAACTTCAGTTTACTGCAGAAAATTAAAAAACAACAACCCAAAACAGCTTCTTATACCATCCCTGTATTGCTTGCAGCTTTAATATAATACAATTGTCAAAATTTGACATTTTAATTGTGTAACTTTGGCATATATATCGAGCCACATATATATGGACATTTGGTTATCTCCAAAATCTACATTTACTTCCAGCGCACACAAGTAGCGCGCATGGCACGGCACCGTTCCTTGGCCCATTGATTGAGCTTGATGTGACATTCCCGTTTTTGTCGATTGCGTGACACAGATCTGATTTCACGGTTCAGCACAATTATCCCAATTCATCATGTCGCTGATAGCCCCTACTGCGCGGTGAAATATTAAACAGAAGCGGGTAACCAGAACGCGTAGTTCAGCACGTTCTGAAAAACTAACCAGTTCAGTCAGATGGCTGGGCTTTTTGTCACTAAATGCTAACAATTACATTTTTCACCAGAGCTTTTGGAGATGTGAATTGAAACATCTTGAACATTGTTTTTGTTTCACATTTGTTGTGCACCCTTGTGACAAAGTTTATTTATTTTACTGTTTAATTTTTATTGTTATTTAAAAAAGATGAAACCTTCAGCTCACATTTTTATACGTGTGTACTAAATTCCTTTAAATTTTGTAACACAATTTAAAATTCTTTTTTATGGTGGTTAGAATTCCTGTTTTCATTTTTCGTCAGAGGACAGGCACATTTTGGAATTCAGAGGATAAAATGAGAATATTTATTGTCTCAAAATATGTAATTTGCTGGGCTTCAAATTATAATAAAGAAATTAATAGTCATCCCAAATATGGAAATGTATGCTGATTATGCATACTATCGTCCTTCGATCGCCGAAACTCTGTCCTGTAGGCTCCCCGTCATGCATGCACCAATTACCGGTATGTGGAAACTGAACTGCCATTTTTGAAATTTTGAGATAATTTAGAAGGCAGTTATTGTCCGTAGTCATGGTGAACGAGTCAATTTAGTAAACAAAATGGCCTTGCTTTACACAGCTAAATGTGCAGACAGTAATGTGAAGAGGAAGTAAATCAAATTCACTGAGATCCAAAAAAAAAATGATTAGTCTCTCCATGAGAATATAAAAAGTGAAATAAAGACCCCAACAGTGAGAGAATCGGATGTGAGATTTATTTTGCTCTCTGATGAATTTTTTTTTCATTTGTTGAGATTTTGTACCTTGCTGTTGCCATGGCATCAGTGTCTGAGGCCATTCATTATGACATGACGATCTGACGTCATTAGCACGGTCCCAACCTCCGTGCCAAACGCTTTGCTATTTTTAGACTGAAACAGGGAGCTGACAATAACGCTCAAGCATGAATTGAGGTAGTTTTCAAGAGAGAGCCCCGGCCATTCAGGGTCGTTACAAGAAATGCGGAGAGAAAAAAGAAAGAGAAAAGAAATTGAGAAATTTCTTTTGCAACCTACAACAATTGGTGCGCACGAGTGGCATCTCTCAATCTTCCATTCAATTTGTTACGCCAATGAAAGCGCTGCACAATAGCTGGCCTGATGCGTTGTCATGAACACCGTTTCCTGCTCGGAGGTGGATCCCAGCATACATTAAGCCGCCTCTCTCTGCGATTGATTCCCCCGTACATGCACAAACAAGAGGGCAAATCTCTAAGAAAAATAGCTTGAAGGGGGGGGGGGGCCAACTGGTCTTTCGAACATCACAAAATGAGGATGCGGCAGAGTGTCCCCAAAGACGGTAACCGACAGAGTACCAAGGATTGAAGGAGGGTATTAAATACCCTCCTCATCCGTTGCAATTGCCTTGGATCAATTCATTAACCTTCACAGTGTACTGCTTTGGGGTGTAAAGACAAAGCAGAACTATTGATCCTTTGATGACTTTTTTTGTACAAAAGCAGTTGATCGCAGATTTTATATTAAATTGATTTACTACTGGGTTTTGGCCTTCAACGACGTAATATTATAAACACTGTAAACTCGGCGTTGTCCGAGGGCCTGTCAGAAAAAAACTCACAGTCTTGCTTGAGTAAGACTCAAACCCATGATCATCCTGGTAATGTTTTGAAGTTTGGTATTGCGTTTGTTTGCTTGCAAGTCACACACACAATGTAAGATTACTACAGAATCAGATTTGCAAAACATAACTTAAAATACTTGTTTCAACAGTCAAAATAATGAATTCAGGATTGTATTGGATTGCCCCTTTCTCATTTGAATACATGTACGGTAGACAATTTTTCTGCTTTCATTTGAATAATTATTTACAAAATCATAAATTTTAATAACGTACCGGTATATTTGACGATGGATGCAATGTCTACGCACTTCCCATAGAGTTTGATACGCTTTCAGCTTCAAATTGGTGACTAATTACTTTATCATGTCAACGACTAAAGATACTGGTACATGTACTGCTAATAGAGTGCTAGTGTTAAAGGGAAGATACAACATTTGCAAACATCAAAAAACGAAATGATCAAATTATCACGAAATACCTCACTGAATTGTTAGGGATTGACAGTCTAAATTATCCTTTTAAATCATGGCTCCTGGTGTGCTGACATTTTTGAGAAAAACTGTATTTTTCCAACGCTGGTCGGCCGACCAGCGTTGGACAAAAACTGGCTCTTTTCAAAAACTGTTCCTAAGTTTTCATATTTAGTTATTCTGACTTTTCTTTGCAATTGATTACACACCTGTGAAAGGGTACAAGCCCGCTAGACTGATTCTCTGAACTTACAATTCCCAAAGTGTATTAATTGCTCTGTTTCATTTTAAGTGGGGTCAGGGAACCAGACTACAAGAACAGGATAGGTTTTCTGGGTTTTTCCAGCATCTACAACCCCAAAACGTGAAGCAAGTCAGTTTAACAATATTTTTTATAACATAATAATCCTCCAAATTCATTTATTTCTGGAAATTACAGCAAAAGCAAATGTTGTACATTCCCTTTAAAATGAACATTGTAAATTGTTGATTGATGTTGTGCTGGCCCCCCAGAGCATTAGTTAAATTTGTGTTGCATTGATCAGTAAAACTCAGTGCAAATAGGCGAACAGCAACGAATAAAAAAAAAAGGGCTTTATCAATTTCAGTTGTTGTTTGTCTGAAAATGCATTTTGATGAGAGTTTCTGCATTGTGTTCTCGGATGAGAGTTCTATTCAGCGCGGACGTTGGCCTCGGATCACTCCGACAATTGAGACACTTTATTAAAGTCTCGCTATTGATAAAAGTCATCAAAATTTCACCAGATTGAGGATTAATTGTAGAGACGTTTTGTAAATGTCACAAGAAAGCTTTTATGGACAAGGAAAAAACAAAACATTTCCATTCCATGAAGAGTCACTGATATGCCGTCAATTAAATCAATGTGCACGCATTTGTATTGGCAAAATAAATTTTGTTAACTTTCAGAATGAGATATTATTTCATTCATTTTTGTAAAGTGAAATGGTATTAAATAAAAACATTTTGTCAAAGTAAGAAATGTATTAGTATGTTCTAATAAACTGCTTTTGGTCGGGGACAGGGTGGATGAGGATGTACATGTGACAATTACATATTTTACCTTTTGTGATTGAGTATTTTTTCGAAACATATACTCTAGGTGCTTCTTTGACAAAAATCTGTAACTGAAGAGAATTTTAATTTTTTTTTTGGCCTCGCCACATACAAAGCAGGCTATTTTCAAACAAAAGTTACATGTAAATTTACACATACCGTACTATGACGATGACCCTTGATGAAAAGTAAATGTAGCCAAGCCTGGATCAAGTGCCACTAACTTGGACTTTGGACAAAACAAATTATCCCGAAAATTGCAAAACAACACTCTGCGCTTGAGTCGATTGACTCCGCATAAAATTTATTTGCCCTAGCCCTGGGCATATTAAACTTGCATAACTGGTCCTGCATTTGTCCTTATCTTATTCAAATTATAACCAGTATTTTTGTTACATATTTTGTTTTGTAATGAATGTTTGCTTTGGAAATCACATAGAAATGGGGATTTGATTGTTGAGTTAGAGCATGCCAGTAATCGGTACTTGATTAGTTCTACAGGATAAATTGAAAGATAATAAAATATTATTATAAGTCCAATCAGAAAATAACTTAAAACAAAAACTCCAATTAGAAATTTGACCGGAATATCAAATGAATTGTTAAGAAATACATTTCAGTGGTTGGGTAAACAAACAAATTGGCTTTTAGGAGATGAACAGACATCAGAACAAACAACACAGTGAATGAGACCAAAAGACAACTCAACCAGACAACAATTAGTCCAGACCAACACATAACATTGTTCCAATTCAATTCATCAACATTTACATCACAAACAACAACAAGAACAGCGATCATTCAAATCAAACATTTGTAATACCAATTGTGTTTTTTTTTTTTTTTTTTCATTTCTATTTTCATTTAATATCAATTTAAAAAATCAAAATTAAACATTGATTTAGAATATCTAATTTACAAGAGGATAAAATGAGCTAATTATGAATACAATAAACAATTATATATATTTAAAGGGAAAATACAACATTCAAAAACAAAAAAAAAAAAATAAATAAATTTTTTTAAACCTTGCTGGACTGTTGTGTGAATGACAGTAAAATCATCCTGTAAAATGGTACACTCCTATACTGTCATTTTTAAGAATTTTGCTATTTTTTTATACGCTGATCAACGCTGATGACCGATCAGCGTTAGAAAAAACTCAAATTTTTCAACTGAAGCCCCAATTGACCATGTACTTACTCGGTAACACCTATGACAGGATGAACAAGCCAGCTAGACTGGTTCCCTCCCTACAATTCCCCAATGTATATGTGCTCTCTCTGTTTCTTCTTCTTATAGAGTCAGTCAGAGGAAAATGAACAGGAAAATTTTTTTTTTTTTTTTTATAGCATTTTGAACCCAAAACCTCAAAAAAGTCAGTGTAACTATATTTGCTATATATTTCCAACCCCCCAATTCCATCCATTTCTGAAAATTACAGCAAAAGCAAATGATGTATATTCCCTTTAAGAGTTACAACATATGTAACATCAAAAAGGACAACACCGATCAAGTTAAGAAATAAATAGATTTAATACTACACAACATGGGCATAAAAAGACTAAAAAACTATAGACATTATTCAACATACATGAACATCTGCCGAATAAATTGCACCAAATTTTCACTTCTGGGTTAGATTTAATGAAATGGAATAAAAATTGATAATTTCTTTCAACGGCAAAATGGAATTACAAAGCACTCCAGTTTTGTCATTCCACACGAACACTGAAAAGTGAAAGGACTGAAAGCTTTAAGTGATACAAAAATCAATATGTAATCACTAGGATATGCGCTGAAAGCCCCGCGCGGCTCCGGACACCAGTGATATCTGCAAATGAACGCCAGCAGCAGAAAAACAGGTGTAAGTTTAATTTGTGTTCTCGGACACACCGCGGATAAAATTACCGACATGGGAAACGTCTTGAGAACACTCTGGCATATCGCGTTGACGGTGGACAGTGGAGAATATACGCAGATGCTAGGTTGTTAACCTGACGTCTTCATGCACTGTCTTCTTCCCCCCCCCCCTGCCTCCGACCAACCCTTTGACGTTTCTGAGCCATTCTCATTTGCATATAGCCTTTGCAACATTGCTTCTTAAGATGGTGTCGGCTCAAGAGAGATACAAGACTGTAAACCTGCTACTTTTAAATTTTCTTTTTCTTTTTCCTCTTGTTGGAAAGATATCAGTTTTTGAAATGGAGATATTTTTAAGATTGTAGAAGTAGGGCACAATGTTATTCAGAGATGAAACTTTTCAGATTTTAATCTGAAATCAGACTTTTTTTCCCAATGAAATTTCAGGTTCCAAACGATCCCAAAAAGATGATTATTTAACGATTTTTTTTTTTTTTTTTTTTTTTTTTTTTAATTTTTAAAAAAAAAAAAAAAAAAAAAAGAATAAAAAAACGGCACGTAAAACACCTACACCCACACTGATCAGATCCTTTTCCTGCTGGAGAAAAAGTTAAATACTGACCTATGACATGGAAAAATTCACTGGGTCCCACGTTGATGCACTGCGCTGCACTGCGTGACGCTGTGGCAGCTCCGATACAAGGTCCAATTTCATCTCTGGTTATTAGAGTTCTCCACGAGAACACTTAATTTAAGATAACAGATGTAATGTACTTGTTCCAAGTTCATTTGGATTTCTTTTAATCATGATTATCAGGGCATTTCTGATGGCATAAATGAATAATTTGCAAAATCACCCTCGATTTGAAGAAAACAAACATACATGTACATGTACATAATTTGATAGACCTACAATGCACTGTTTAACTTTGTGCATATACTGAAGTGTGGTATTAGGAAGTTTGCAGGTGTAGTATTTATTGACTCGGGTTTTTACACACAGAATTTGGCAGACAGAACTAATTGAATTTAATAGAGCGCGCACATGTAACGACCAAATGCACACGCGCCTGGCCAGTCACTCCCCATTTATATTTTTATTCCCTTGTTCATATGTATGACCGCCAGCCTGTGTGGAATATTTATTAATTTTACTAGGGCTCACACGGTGCTTGGTAATTGATATTTGCGTTATTTGTCAATGGTAGACGTTATACATGTAAGCACATGTGTTGTCATCATAATGCCTTAAAGTTGACTTTGAATTTTGATATTTGTACAGTTTTAAGTGAACAGAGGGAACCATAGTACCAAAATAAAAAGAAGGGTTGAAAAATAAATTATATTCTTCACAATTTCACACAATTAATCAGTTCGCGCCGGCATTAGTTTGACATTGACCGGTTCCAGGCGCAGGATTGTTTTTTTCACGAATCTCGATGCCAGACGGGTTCAGGCCGTCACCTGCGGGTAGCACACCCTGATATTTCCACCCTCGCTCGCTGCAAGCGGGTTGCAGACAGATACTTTGGGCCTCGCTCGTTGCGTGTTTATCCGTCATCCGTTCCGAATACCGCAAGACCGCTGTGTGTGTACACGTCATCCGACTTGAACTGGTTAAGTTGTTTTCGTTTCTCTTTAATAATAGTTGGCATATTTACAGAAATTAAATTTGTGCATAGTAATAACAGGAAAATAATAACAATAACATGTAATAATTCTTCACTGCACACTAAAAATATTTGAAACATGTTAGCTTTAACTCTTTGACTCTTTAAACTTGAAGTTCTTTAAGTTTGAGAAAACCATGACAGTCATGAAACCACACATACAAGCCGACTACCTTTTCGCAATCACAAAAATCCTCAGACGTTCTCTTTAAGGAGTTCCAGAAATGCGAGGTGGCACCGCGATGATTTATTAATGATATTTATTCCATCAGTTGTTCCTTATCGATTAACAAGTCCACTCGGCTGCAACCCCAGCCCAGTTCAAGTGCACAAGCCGGGTATTAAAAAATTTACAACAAGCGCACTGTCAACATCGGGAATGCAATATATGCGAAGGCCAGCTCACTGAACTCAGAATGCAGCATGAAGACATAATCAAGAGATTTCTTTTATCGATGAATTTTTTATTGCTATATATTTCTTGTATCTTTGTGGAATAGGGAAGTTGGTCATTTAATTTTAATCGCTCAGGAGCTGTGTACACAATGTTTGTTTTCTTAGCCCTTAATCGAAAATGATAATGTTTATAGTAGGGGATAATTTTTTGGAAGTGCTAACTGAAATTTTTTGAGTGCAGACAAAAAAATAATAGCTGATTTTCCCCCAATTTACCTTGGTGCATTATATAATTGTGACTAGTGCCCCTTGAACAAAGACATTGACAAACTTGAGAACCGCCAACAGAGGGCTGGATAGCTCACTTGGTAGAGCACCGGAACACCGATCCGGAGGTCGCAGGTTCAGACCCTACTCCTGTCAATTTCTCTGTTCAACTTAAAAAAAAATTGCTGAAAAAAAAATATCAGCTGGGCTGGTGATGCGATTTACCATGCAGCTGCTTCTCTGTTCAAACTCTAACAAATTTGTCAACCATCCATGTTTTTTTCTGCTTGGGTAATAGTCACTGATCTCTATATAAAGACTGGATAGCTAATAAAGAGCCGCACAATGTACGAATTTGACTCCATATTGGTGAGACCGGCTGGTGATCTACAAAGGACAAGTTGCCATTTTTATAGACAGCATGATTTCTTTTGTAACGTCGCGGTTCACTTGACTTATATTTTGACAACCACCACTGATCAAGGTTAACTACAATTTTTTTTAACGTCGTGGTTACTAAAATACCGCAAATATCACTTTTTCGGCGTTTTGCAATGATAATTACTACGGAAATGTGTCCCTTTTAGAACATCATAATATGTGTACGTGACCAAAATGCGCGTCAACTGTTGATACAACGCGCGCGTATTTACGCGTAGAACGTTCGTATTATACGCGGCCATCTTCGTGAGACCGGGGGTGAATTGGTCAATATGCAAAGTCTTCTGTGTGAATGTTGTATGCATATCCGCTATCCAGTCTTTATATAGAGATCAGTGGTAATAGTCTTGTAGTAATGGTCCTTGATATCAATTCTTGTACAAGTGCTCAGCATCCTACCGTAGGTTCTTATGGTATGTTAACATTTTAGAAGGCCAGTCACATTTGTGTCAATTTTGTAATAAAAATGACAAATTCTCAAAACTGTATGCCTTATCAGTTCCATCCTAAAGATTGCTATGACCTTGTGATAAAAATACTCTGCTCATAATTTTTCTTTTTTGGGGGAAGGGGAGTGCTGGTTTAACTATTTTTGCCTGGTGTGTGATGTCTTCTGTCTCGGGGCGCTGGGGGAGGAGGACGAGGACGGGGGAGGGAGCTTTAAGACTTGTACATGTATATGCAAGTCTTAAATTATTTTCTGTCAACATCTCTTTGTTACCTGTATATATCTTAGCAGGATTAACAATATGCAATGCATGTGTCTCCGGTTCAGTCCAATGTACATGTACCGGTATACTATTTCATATTGGGTTGTATTTATTTCATGTAGCCTGTCCGTAAGCCACATCCTCGGTTTTCTCATTACGATAACAGCCGGTATTGTTGCCGTTGGCGCATCTGACCTTTTTTTGCCCGGTATCTGTGGGCAGGATCATCATTGGGCCGTGCGGTGGGGAAGAGAGCTAGAGAGAGTTAATTTGTTATAAGGAAGGCAGGGAACCAGCGCTGATAGAGGGTCCTTAGGCCGATGCTGAGTACTGGCGAAGGTTTTCCGTTTAATTGTAACAATCACAACAAACGGGCTGGATGTTATGCCTGTTTCAGACGGCACTGCAGAGTCACGCCACTCCAAATTGTGCCAAAGCTTTGAATCAACTTATGAAAAAGTTGATGTTTAAAACAGTTACATTATTATTGATTTCATCTGGCAAAGCTCACATGTCTCTTGCCAGAACACAGCGTGTGTGGTGTCCACTTTTTTCCCGTCCCTGTTATATCTGACAGCTATGATTTTATAATTCTGATGCATTCCTTAATGCAGTCGTCCTCCAAGAGTGATTATGAATAGCGAACTACCGACCAAAATTTGTTTGAAGTCATTCTTAATGATACAATGAATGGCGCAACAAGGACAGGAAATACTACACTTTGGACTTTGGAATATAATTTATAAAATGAGTAGTGTAGGAGTGACTACGTTGTTGAATGATTGTTTTTTGCAGTTATTTTAAAAGACTGCAGAGTTTAGTCAATGAACAATTAATACACAAATCTTACCCGCCTGATGTCAAAGTCTGTTTTGGTCGCCCTGTGTCGCTCCTAACACTATTTGGTTTGGCCCAGCTCTTGAAGCAGGTGTTATTGCAACGGGCCAGTTGTGTAGTCCAACCTCAAGGGTTCTCATCTAGATTTGAGGAATTTTTTTTTAAGGAGTAGCAAGTTGTTGTAAACTTGCAAAAATCATGTGGCAAGATATGTGGAAATGTTTGCTCGGCACCACTTTAAGGGTATGTTTATATTTTGGCTCCAATTGCTTGAACTGATTTTTTTTGGAAAATCAGTTACCTCTGCAATCATAGAATTGTGTGCGTGTGTTTTTCTCGTACTTAAGTGTACATGTACCACACATTTCACCAGCAAACTGAACACTACGTATTTATGAGACATCATTTTCCAGGAAGCTAGGCAGTCTCAACCTAAAGCAAAATAGAAAAACTTAATCTGGCATCATATTTTCAAATGTCCGTATTTTTTGTTTCAGATCAAATGTTGAACATATCAGTCAAAGTTTGCTCAATAGATTTCAAATGCCTGTCTGAAAAATTTGAACTTTTTGTGGGAAGTCAAATTGTGTGCACAGTGATTACTGCCTTAAAAAATCCCCAAAGATTGATGTCCAATGTTTGTATAATTGAGTATTGAAAATGAAAATTTGAGGTATCACTGTGGCTGTCATGTCATTACAAATTTGCGAAAGAATTACAAATTTGTGTAAGAACACAAAACAAAACATATTTTACATTAAATGGTAAATTTGTGCTCGCCTGCTGGAGTTCGATCGTATCATGTTTTCATCAAACGGAAGTAGGCTTATCCCCTCCTACATACGTATGTTCCATGTGAATCATTTAGTATCAAAGTAAACCCATGCCAAATTCCTTTAATAGGCATTTGACATTTATATCAAGGAAGCCATCGTCATGTGTCAGGGAGAGTGGGGGGGGGGGGGGGGAAATGGGGGGTTTGGGAGTAATTTGACTTTCATCTCCCCGTCCGCCCATCCGTGTGTCTACGTGTTTGTCAGGGGAAGTCATAGCCTGATAAGACTCGTGTCTTGCGCGGGTCCTTGTCATCACATTCAGCAGGATCGATAACGCTCAAGTGCATGCACTCTTGGTTGATGTGTAGCCGCGAGCTTGCGATACCCGGTCACTCCCGAGCTAATGAGCGTCCCTGTTGCTTTCCAAATTTGCCCAGCACTCTGGGAGCCATCATTTGGGTCAGTTAGGTGGATTGCCGACTTTAATCCTCGCATTTTGTCGTCATGTGGATTGATCACTGTCACATAGTTTGTCTTCTGCTTCTTTTGACACCAGTTTTTATGAGAATTCAGTCTACAGTGGGATAAGCTTACGCTAGCGGGTATTTTGTAAAAGTTATAAGTTAACATTAATGTTATGTGCAAGTGAGGAGTGAAGATGGCGAATAGTACAAGACAATGTCATTGAAGTCATTCAATTTGTTTTGGATTAAGTCAGCATATTAATATTGGATGTTTTTTTTTAGGGGGGGGGGAATACAAGAATATATTGTACTCCAACAATATTGCACTCTTCTTCGACTCGATCAGTGCTTTTATAGCATGTCCAATATATACTTGTATCCCTTCAAATGCATCCAATATTATGTACAGTGTAATTACCAGTACATGCATATAACTTTATTATTTATTTAACCGGAAGGTTTGTACCCAATCCCATTAAAAACCAACCTCAAGGGTACAATTACTTTTTATGGGCAATTTGGTTAACAATAGATTTAATGAAGCTGAGCAGCATGTATGGGTCTGCTGTGGTGACATTCGATAGAATTTCATAAATGTAGCAAATTCTGTTTGAAGAAAAGTCATTTGTCAGGTCAATAAAAACAAACGGAAAAATGGAAAACACAGAATATCGTAGAAAATATAAAACCAAAGGGGGATTCCCCTTCCCCTTGTATCTTTCCATTTCCCCACCACTTTTGGATAACCTTGACAGACATGAGTGTACTTTGCCTCTCCATTTTCAGAAACGTTCCGTCACATTGATGCAAATGTGCGTTCGCCAGTCTGTAATGATTATTGTATTCATGCCCATCAATGATTCAGGACCAGAAACGAGAGAAGTTAGCCCATATCGTATACCCAGACCTAAATATACAGTTACGGAAACTGGAGGACCTCAGCCACACTTAACTTGACCAAGTGTATGTATGTGGACACCGGCAGGCCAGGGGCTGGCATAATTGATGAAGATCTAACTAAACAGAATTGCGGCTGCATGCCTGGGTATCATTGCGTACCAGTCACATCAGGGATTACTCCATTATCTTTTTGGCATCAAAATCTTGATTTAAAGCCAGAGTCCATCATTTGCAGTTATCCAAAAAGTAACTGGCGTAATTATTGTTGAAAAACATACTTGGTTGAAAGATAGTAAGGGGACTAAAGTCCATGTGAAATCATTGTTTCTGGCAAGCTGTCATTTTGAAGAAATCAACGAAAGAAGGCCTTTCCAACGGTGCGTCTTAAGAAGCACCGTTGGAAATTTCCGTTGGTGGTTCTTTTTTTTTTATTCGGCGAAGCACGCGCAAGCGTTGGCACGACGCACACGCGAGCGTGGTTGCTATAATTCGTCGGATCAGTGCGCGACATCGCGTAGCTGCAGTCGGCTCTGTGAGAAGGTGTCTCGGATGCTGAATTCAGGCCCAATTCAAAACATGATTCAGCAACTTTTGATTTGAAATCGAGATCCTAGATCGTTATTTTTCTCGAAATATACAGCTGAAGCTGAGCTGAAACTTCATCAGGTTAGTTGTTCAGCACCCTTCTTTAGATTTTGAGCACTTTTGCTGCTTCAAACGAACAAAATGCACAAATTACAAATGATGGACTATACCTTTAAATGATTTACAAAATGTAGACAGCAGCTGAAAAGAGAATGGCAAAAAAAGACCTAACAACCCCCCCCAAAAACACACCAAACCCCCCCCCCCAAAAAAACAAACAAAAACATGATGGTTTAAACGCAGCTCTTCCACATATTGAAGGGCTGTTCGAAAGAGCAGAAATGATCAAAGATTGTATCAATTACAGAACATTACAGTCAGTGAAAATTAATGAGGAGCTGATAGCATATGCACCTTCAATTCCCTTCTATTTTTGTCCTTGTTTTTGTCCTTGAAAAAAACACACATTTCTCTTGCAGGATACATGAGACTGACTTACCGGGTTTCATTGTCCAAATTGTTGCTATTTTTGCTGCTGGTACCCAATAATTGAGGCCATATACCGGTTCTAGTAATATTTGCAGCACTCATGTGCTGTCTGTGATCTGCCATAAAATTCTGTTTGATATTACAAAATATGGATCTGCATATATAAGGAATATTAAATGAGGATTTTGTTTACGATGAGTAGTGGCTTTTATGTTTTAATTCATATTCATAAATAGTCGAGACAGTTCACCCACTCCTACTCCAGGTCAAGAGCCTGTCAGGTCGGTGGTTTTAAAACACTGAACAAACACCCGCTGGTTTGAAACCTTTCCTCCTGCACCGCTGTGTTCTGCGTAACATCTCACGTGACCGCATAATCCACATAACCGTTATCAAATCTTGAAGTGCATTTATCTCAAGTAACAATTTTTTTTTCTGTGGGGGGGGGGGGGTGTTTGGATAAACCAATTTCTGTGAAAGTATGACCCAGCTGCCACTAAGTACGCAGCCGACAAATTGAACGGACACAGAAACCTTCCTACCCAGATTAAGGTAACACCAAAGTGGATGACAAAATTATTTTGCAATCTCAGATTACGCCACGTTGCAATATTTTTCCTTTTTAAAGGTTTGGAGGTGGCATTGTGGGGTTGGATAAACATCCTAGATGGAGTAAGTCCCAGCTTTGTAACCCTTACGGGATATCTGAGCCAGTATGCGTGGGCCGGCCATTATGCGCTGGTACCCTGCACTTAGCCGCTTCGCTCCATCAACACTAAATGTCTCGGATGTCGGTGTCGATCGGGCGTTGTGTATAAGCCAGGGACCCCTGATCACAGCTGAAATTGAAGAACCCGTTGCGAGTTTCGCATGTGCATCATCTGCTGTGCGGCACATGTGTATTTGCATCCGTTCGCCGGTGAAAAGTGCAGATCAACTTGTCCATCACCGCGCCGGCATTTGGGAAAGGGCGGTGTGTACGGACGGAAGGCGAGATGCTCTAACGTTTTAGACATGCGACTCTACCTCCTTGACATGTGAGCTGTTACATCGACCTTGCATGTTTAGGAAGTCCATGAGCAGATTCTGTAGCACAGGCAGATGTACACGTCCATTTTGTTTTTTTTGGCCATCTTCTGCAGCAGAATATTTTTTTCGCAGAGCACAAGTCAGTTCGTGTCTCCAGACTGGCATTTTCGCTGAAAATAATTTGTCCAAAATCATTTCAAGATTATAAAGTACCGTAATTATTTATTTATTTTCAGGAGTACAAAGAAACAAAATAGCCGGAAGTATACATGTACACTACAAACAGCTCAGTTTTTTTCATTTTCATTGGAAGACTGGTTGGTGTACCGTATTGCCTTGAAACAAATGAATTTATTGAGTAGTAGGCTATGTGGACAACAATATTATAACAAATGTTACATCAAAAGACACAGAGAACAAGTAGATGTGTAATTCATTCATACATTATTCTCTTTTTTTTTGGGTGTAAAACAGTTGTACATTTTCAGTTTGCAGTAGCCATGAAATGTTTTTGTCCAAAAAAAAATAACATCAATGGCCTTTATAATATATTTTTGGTAAACGTTTTTCTACTCTGATTAGAAAACAACACCAGTACACAACTGCGCTAGACCAATATGCCTCATCCATTTCAATCAACCAGAACCAACAGCAGAAAGAAGACGTGTCTGGCCAAGCACACTAAACGCCAGCTGCCAAAGCTATTCAGGCATCCATTTATCAGAGGGCCATGCTATATCCTTTCCTGGAGGCTGGCCTGTATTGCTGACAGGAAACCCTGTGTTTATTAATGGGTAAAATCCTAACAGAATCCTCAAAACTGCCCTCTCCAATTTCCAGATTTTTCCATTTAGCAAATTCGCTTCCATATTTTTTTCCCTAGCGAGAGTGGTATGAAGACAAGGAGCGTCTACAATTAAGACGTGGGTCACATCAGGGAGCAGTCCTAGATTTCCCTGTCGTTTGGGGGGAATGCAGACAGTGTAGAAAGGAACGCATTTTTAGCACTTGATTTTATGATGTTTCTTGAAATTTTGGACTCGTTGGCAAATAATTGGTTGGAGCTCTTGGCAAAATCTGATGGTGGTGTTGCCCCCCCCTCTCCCCTGACAAACCTCTGTAATACCTGTCTAACGATTTTTGGAGGGAAGAATTCTAAAAAAAATAATCCCTTAATTTAAAATTGGCTCTTACTTTTTGTGCACATCAGTCTAGTTTTTGTACACGTCAGTCTATAACACAGGAAATTAACATGAGCAAAAACAACTCCATGTATTAAATATGGCCATAGTTTAGGTGTCTTCTTATTTATTACTGCGTGTATATTCGCCACATCTAACATGCGCGCTTATGTCTGTGTGTACTTAAAATATGCTGATGAAATTGTGCGAAAATTCGACAGCACAAATTTGTGACGTGTAAGTTTCAGCACGGTTGAAATTTGCAGCCAACAAACATGATTACAGGGCAAGAAATTGGACACGCATGAACGGTTCACAGCCTCAATCTAATAAGGCACGGCAGGGTTTGCACCATGGCCGCTGTTCAGTTAACATTCATGTTTGCTGTTTGTCCCTACCCTGTTCCTAGACATTACTCTGGTGGTTCCTGTCTAATGGTAATAAAACTCATAACAGGTTCCCCACGCAGCCGCTGTCGCGTTGTTTGCAGAGCAAAAATTACAGTCTGCGCAAAATTGGCCCCACGGGGGTGGAATTGCAAACTCCCTCCTTTCAAAAGAGAAAGAGAATCCCGCTTTAATCAAAACCGAGGATGTTTTCTCCAGGAATTGGGTTTGTGTTGGGAAAAGACAGAATTTCAGCTGGATACTCGAGCACCATGACATGCAAGATCCCATATCAGCTGTCACAAATGTTTTTCTTTTTTATACCAAAATGACAAGTTAGCTTGAGGGTGTTTGCGTGGGAAGCAACATTACTCCTGAGGCTAATATGTGACCCAAACAAGAACAGGACTTAAACACTTCCGTCGCCTCATGCATTACGTTTATTTAAGCTGAGCGTTGCATTTACTCTAAAAACAAAGATGTTGACAATCTGGAAGGATGCTGCAAGCATAAATTTCAGTCGGCAGAGCTTCGTCACTGTACTCCAAAGATAGCAGGTTCAATTCCTGTTGGGGCCCCTTTTTAGTAACAATGTTAACGTAAAAATTTATAACATTCCTTAACTTTATATTGTGCTGTGATGCATACACACAATTTTTTTGTGGTGGTGGTGGGGGGGGGGGGGATTGCTAGGCTAGACACTATGTAATACTTGGTGGCAGTGTTTATTTTGGAAAGTGCTCAAATTACAGTCATAATATACAGCAATATGCCATCAAACCACAATATACATGTAGTGCTGTGAGTGCTGCTTGTATATTCTAGGCAGAGTAGGCAGAATTTTTATGACGTCATAATTGATCGTTAGGCCAAATTGAATAGCAGCGCAGTGAGCAATTAGTAATGCACATGAATACACATTCATGTGCACCTTTGGTGCGCAGGTAAGGCTGAATGCCATTCAAAATGGCGTCACAAATGTCTGTCTATAACGAGGCTGTTACTTGAAGGGAATGTACATCATTGGCTTTTGCTGTAATTTTCAGAAATGAACAATTTTGAGGGGTTAGTATAATTGATCAAATATTGTTACACCGACATGTTTTAAATTTTGTGTTCAAAAATGCTGGAAAACCAAGAAAAACAAAAATGTTTAAGTAGTCTGGTTCCCTGACTCCACTAAAGATAAACTGGATCAATTTATAGATGCCAAAAAATTGTAAGGTAAGGGAACCAGTCTTGCTGCTCTGCACCCATTCATGAACATGTAACAAATAGCAACAAAATTTGGACTGAAAAAATAGGTAAATTTGGAGCAGTAGTTGAAAAATAGTTAGGTTTTTCCAACGGTGGTCGGCTGACCACTGTTGGAAATGTATACAAAAATACAATTTTCTTGAAAATGACTTCACACCTGGTGCCATAATTTTACAGGATGCTTTAGACTGTCATTTACCAACATCCTAGTAAGGTATTTCATAAAAACTTGGTAGTTTTATTTTTTCGATGTTTGCAAATGTTGTATATTCCCTTTAAAGGTAACATGGACACTGTTTGCAAACAAAATTGCTCCTAGCAATTCAGGGAGCAGAGATACAATAAGTCTGAAACAGGTTATTAAAAAACTAACCTATCGAAATTTCAGCTCAGTGGATATACTTTTTGAGGAAACTCTGAAAATGTGTCTTCATTTTTCTTGATGCAAAGCCTAGGTCACCATGGAAATCGCAATGTTTTCGTCCTAACCATCACAAGGAAATGATAGTAATTCCTCTTTTCCTGAAAATTATTCCTATTTTATACTGACAATCAAGTAGGATATTTCATGATATTGTGACAGTTTCATTTTTTGAATGTTTGCAAATGGGGTCCATTGCCTTGAATGTCCACCAGCATTGGTATAAATATTCTAATGAGCATAAGCTGTAAAGTACGACTCGGTGAATAATTTGGGTCCTGATAAGTAGGAGTAATAATGATGTCCATGTAATGCGCAGGTTACAAGTTCATGTTCCCTCCTGAAAGTGTTTGCCTACACTTTGAAAATTCACTTTTATGCACAATGTCAGATAAAACCCTCTTTTAAACCCGAGTCAGGCATATTGATGATTTTTGTCTCGTAGTGCTGCCAATTTATTTGATCTTGCAATGCTATGCAAGGAAAAAAAAAATTCCCGCCGGCAAAGCAGGGCCGTGATCTTCAACTTACAAGAGCGGATGCTTTTACCACTTCACCACTCGTAGAGTTTTAGCCGTGAGCCATTTCAGAATGCGGCGCATTGACGCTAACCTTCTTCCGCATCAAACTTGAAAGTTTGGCAAACTGTACAAGTACCATTTTTGATTATTTTTTTTCATCCGGGGATGTGTTTTCTGCGTTCTTTACAGGACGGACCCTGATCTGGAGTTGCAAGCATTGTTCAGACGTCACTTTACCAAGCTCCGATATTTCCAGGGCTCTGTGTTCAATCCCGCTGATCTGCAGAGAGTCAAGGTATAATTTGGCAAAACTTTCATTGAATTTAAAAGATTAAACTCTTTCCAAAAAAAGGTAAGGTCTGATAAACCATTTAGATTTGTTTTGTTTTTAATTGGTTTGTCCAATTTGTCGGTGTATTGGATTTCAGGTTTAGAACTTAAAGTGACTAAGTTTTTTTTTAGCTTTACAAAAATTAATGGACCCACAGGACCTCCTGTTCCTGCGAGCATGTACACCAGTGAAAAGAGTTTAAAGTTTAGCTAAACGTACATTCAAAGGGTCAAAGAATCAACCATTATATATTCAAAATTGTTGTATTTTATTAATCTACATTCCTTTGTCACTTTTTTATTAGTGGCTGTCCAACTTCAAGACACAGCTGATTTATCTTTCACCCAAATACATGTCAATTTCAAAATCAATCTCGGACGCTTGTTTTAATGAAAGTACTTTTATTATCAGAGTTATAGTCAAGTAGATCACCATTGAAATCACCAGTAAAATCACAAGTGAATTTACAAGTGAAATCACCAGTGAATAAGTAAAATCACAAGTGAAATAACCATTGAAATCACCAGTGAAATCACAAGTGAAATCACCAGAGAAATCACAAGTGAAATCACAAGTGAAATCACCAGCGAAATCACCAGTGAAATCACAAGTGAAATCACAGTGAAATCACAGTGAAATCACAGTGAAATCACAGTGAAATCACCAGTGAAATCACCAGTGAAATCACCAGTGAAATCACCAGTGAAATCACCAGTGAAATCACCAGTGAAATCACCAGTGAAATCACCAGTGAAATCACCAGTGAAATCACCACTGAAATCACCACTGAAATCACCAGTGAAATCAGTAGGGAAATCACAACTCGGCCACAAGGGAAGTATGGTGACAAGTATATGGTATATACAAAGTATATTTTAAAAACTTGTCACTCAACTTGAGACTGGATCAGTTTGTAATTTACATGATAGGAGTGACTTGATACAACCTCTAAGGACCTCAGTGCAATTGTTTGCAAAATATTTCCTTTTTTTGTTTCATTGTAGCTGAATGAATCGGATGCCTGTTTGATCCTGTGTAACAAGTACAGCCCCAAGCCCGACACGGAGGACTCAGGACAGATCATGCGAGTCATCTCTATCAAGAACTTCAACCCTGAGATGAGAGTGATTGTACAGCTCATACAAGACCACAGCAAGGTTAGGCCACAGCCAAATCTCGTGTCTAGAGCAAACAAGAGAAGGAGTTTTTTTTAACCATTTTTGATAGCCCCGTGGACACACCGTACATAAGGCCTCCCTCTCCCCACAGTGTACGGTTTGTACATTGTACTTGTATGCTTTAGAAAATGTGATGCGATCAAGCTACATGAGTTGTTTGTCAGGAATGTTCATTTGGAGATACCGGCCAAAATAGGACCACTTTATCATTCACATCACATCTCTTGGTGTTCCGACTTCCATAATTTTTGAACTAAAGATGGTATCAGCATGCGGTTTTCACAGCATTAATGCTGAGATTGTGCTCTTTTCAAATCTGTTATAAAAAAAATTGACCGGGGTCGACAAACGACTCATGTAGCTTGATCGCATCACAAATGTTGGTAATTATGCATGACCCCTTATGTTATATGTTTATCTAATCTGTAATGACTTCTTCCTTCTTCTAGACGCATCTAATGAACATTCCCAGTTGGAATCAAGCTTACGGCGATGATGTCATCTGCATCGCTGCTCTCAAGCTGGGTTTCATGGCCCAGACCTGCCTGGCTCCTGGATTCTCTACCATGATGGCCAACCTGTTTGCCATGCGGTCCAGCTCAGAGGTAAGCTAGCTTGAACCTACCCAACCCCTTACCCCAATCCCCTCGTTAGAAAGAGGGTGTGTGACCCCTGGGACTATCAGAGCTATGGGATCATGACATCTCACCCTCCCACCCCACCCCCCAACCGCCAACCCCCAACCCCCTCCCCACCCCCACGCCCAAGCCCACGCCCATGGCCCAGCCCACGGCCCAGCCCCACCCCCACCCCAACGGGAGAATGGGGAAACTTGTAGTTGATCATTGTGTTCAAAATGTCAAATGGTTAAAAAAAAAGGAATATCCAAAAAGAAGAATGGTTAGAAATATAGACTTGTAACCTGGTATATCTGTTTCATTGTTTGATGGTCCAAGTGGGGATTTAATGTGGTTTAAGCATGAATGCTGCTGGAAAAGAGACTAATAAATCAGTCATTTAGTTAAAGACAGTGAGTTTTTTTCTGTACATGTGATGTACATGTATTAAATTTATCATTGTGATTTAGTTTAGCTGCATGCTTTGCGCCGAAATGGCAGCATGGAATTGTGTATACTTCCCAGGGAGCTGGCTGAGATGTTTCATGGGCCCAATGAGCAGGGTAATAATGACGTAGCGCCTTCAGCACCAATACTGGTGGATAGGTGCGCTTTACGAATAAGCATTATTATTCTTATCATTGTTATTGTTTGAAGAAGTTTAAGTGACAGACTTTTTGGCGTTTTCCCCTACTTCAGATTCATATTAAACCTGTGAAAGATGACCCAAATGAACGGGTCTCGGAGGTGAGGTGTTTAAATCATGCACATTTACTCACAATTTATGCACAGTTTCTTCCAGTTATTTTCTCTTGGGCTCTGTGGTCTCCAGGCAGCTTGGCCAGTACTTCCAATCTTAAAAGTTTCATTGCTTTTAGTTAGTATCAATCATGAAATTTTAAAATATACAAATTCAGAAAGTTTTGAATTTCTTCGTTTTCTGTCTCTCTGGCATTATGTGATGGATGACGATTTTAACATTTTCCGACACTCTTTTTTTTCTACACACAAATATTGTTTAACATTTTGCATCTCAAATCCACCAAATACCTTCGTCACTCTTGGATTGCTATCCCGTGTAACGCCTCTTCTTTCTTGTCTTTCAAATTCTGAGTATATATGAGAAGGTTTGTTGGAGATCTGTCAGAAAAAAATATTTGGTGATGGTTTTCTTATTTTCATTAACTACAGGCCTGCATCCTTTTGCAGTATTTAGTACATTAGACAACTTGCTGTAGTATAAAAATTACCATAATTTCAAATATTAAAGGCCAAAAAGAAAGAAGTTCTGCTTCCGATTACATGACATTTGAAAATAGGGTAGGTAGGTAGGGAATATTTTTTTTGGGGGGGGGGCAATTTTCTTTGTGTACGATCAAATGGAGGTGTAGTAAAGGGTAAAAGGTAGTAATTGATGGTTTTCAAGTTTTTATCCTCATTTTTTCCCCAAAAAAAATTAGGGTAGGGGCTGTCAAAATAGGGTAGGTAGGGTAACCGGAAGCAGAACTATTTGTTTTTTTGGCCTAAGTTCTCCAGCTAATTCTTGCATAGAAAATTAGTTTTCAATTTTAACGGGATTTCTTATCATGCTTCTGAAGTTTTTCAAATTGGGCATTTTCCATACTTTCTGGGTGAATTTCAGCCAAAAAACCCCCACCCAAGTCATTATGCATGTTGGATAATTTGATAACACACGGTCGTAATTTTCATGAATGCTACCGGTACGTTAAATTTTCAAAGTAGTATAGCAATTAAGTTTATTTGTACAAAGTATATGTCACAAGGACAAGTTTATATGGTAGTTTGTTTTGCATCATGACGTAAATCAAACCAAATTGAATCCGTTTCCTTGGACCAAGTCACAGTTGTAGTGAAAAGCTTGCCTAGAGTCAGAATGAGAATTAACACAATAGTGCTATAGCAGTTAATGAGAGACGAAAAGCTGCATAAACTTTGGTAGTATTACCTACTTTATTATAGATGTTGTGAAGCAAATGACCTATCGCCGTTTGGGAGTTGGTTCACGCCCCTTGGGGCAGCCTTCAATATTGACTAGCTGTTCGCGAGGTCAGCGAAGTTCGCGAACTAATTTGGATCCTAAGTTGCGAGTAAACATCGAGTCTGCAGGTTCATCTGCATCGCATGACAATGCGCCTTTGTTATGCTAAAACTATGCTAATATGCTACAGCTGCTGAGTTCGCAAAATGCGCCAACTTATCGTACGCGTAGTTCGCGTAACCAGCTACCGGTCAGTGTTCCGGTAATATTCAGGCTTTGTTGCGTCGGCGGTATTTGTTTAAAACCCTATGGAAGTTTTGTACCCTACGTTTTGTTTGTCTCAGATGTTGCGCGTGTCCATTCGTATATCGTGTGATTGGACAATATTTCACAAGCTGCGTTGACACAATTCTAACACGATTCTACCGGGATAGGTAAATTGAGCCTGGGGTAGAGTTTATACGAGCCATTGTACTGGCTATTCTAACTTGAAGTTGGCTTCTTAACTAGAATTTTATGTAGTTATCGTCTTAATTCACGTAATGACGTAAGAGATTATTTTTTGCTTGCACTTGTACATGTACATGTAATGGTCTTATTCAATATTAAATTTGGTGCAAATATCAAATACATACACGTACTCTCTGCCAGACTTTCAAAGAATTTTCAGTATAAGAGGTCTCTTGTTCGCCAGTCTCGCTCAAATGCACAGATGACAATAATCCCTGAATTTTGCAGGTTTATTAACATGTTGTCTTTCAAAAAGAAATTTTCAAAGTACCGGTATCTGTTAGGGATAGTTTTTCCATAACAGACTATTGTAAATCAATAGATTTTCCATAAGCAGATGATTGTTAATCACTAATTAGTGGGAAATTTAGGGATTATTGTCATGTGTGTACCTAGGAGAAATTAACTTGCAGATTTTGCCAGGGCATTTGCAGATAAGTAGGATCCAGTTGCCACAAAGCAGCTTAAAAACAGAAAACAAACAGACACAAAAATCATTCAGATCAATTTTTTTTTTTATAATAAAGTGCTTCCAATAACAAATTTAGATGTTTGATTTGGAGTTAATTTAACTGTAATGTAACAAGTGTGTCAGTTGGGGTTATTTGAGACACTAACCATATGCAAAAAAAAACCAACTAGTTGCAACACAGTAGTCGAAAACCCTAACCTGTCAAAAGCTGTTGATTATTACTACGTTAATAAACTTACATATAAATATTGGAACAAATATATATTGGCAAAACACTAGCATGGGACTGAGAAACATTACCAATATTGTTAGGAAATACTTAGGACAACGTAGTGATCAATATGCTATGTATACGTTGAGCATTCGATGTGTGAACGTTTCGCACATTGGGTGCAGGTAGCTTCTTCGTCAGCTGTTCGGATATACGGTGTATGTCCAACCCCAGGATCTTTGCCATAATAGTGAATGCCCAATGTATACATAGAGTTTGTGTAACGAATGGCTTACGAATGTGACGACATGGACTTGGAGAGCGTATGGGTCAGCGGAGACACGTCACGTGACCGGCCGCAGCACGCTTAGGCATACGTTGCCCATTCGTTGCGTACATTCAGCATTCGTTGGATGGATGCTACGCATGTGTTGTCATTTTTTACTATGGATGCTATTTACATGCTCAGCATCCGTTCCTCATTCGCTGGGCATTTGTCTTATACATCAGGAGTTCGCTACAAAACAGATTTTGGCCAAGAATTTGAGCGTATCTGGACTTAGCCAAATTTCGAGAAAAAAATTCAGTACGCTAGGCATAAGTTAGCATTCACTACTATGTGACGGGGGCTTTAAGGGGAAGCACTACGCACAAACATTCTGTACCAGTTGTAGCCCTGCAAGCACATAATTCTCGGTTAAGAGAAGGTCAGATTTGTTAACAATCCTCCACAATTCCTTCAAACCTGTGAAATATGCCAACATTCTTGGCTGTCTCTAGTAGGATTCGTGCTTATGATAAACAGAGCTTTGGAACTGGGCCCCGGCCATGGATAAGCAAAGCAATTTGCATGATATTATAGGGTTTTTGTGTGATTACACCTGTTTTGCTGCCATTAACTGCTGCATTTCATTGCTTCAGGAAATACACATTTGCATGGCAGATGTTCCCTTCTCACCAGCCTACATCCGATGGAATAGATAACGGTGGTTCTGCTTCGCCGATAGACAAAAATCCTTTAAGCCCATGGATTATGAAACACAAACAAATATTTTACGCATATTGCACCATGCAGTCACTGTGCACAGCTGTTAATTCCAACCCATGCTGTTTCAGTTAAATGCCAATTTTCAGTGTAAAAAAAACCAAACAAATTTACGCACATTTGACAAGTGAATTGAAATGGAAAGTCTTTTTCCATACTTGTTAAGTGTGTGATGAATTTGCCAGCTTTCAGATCCGTTATCACTGGCGATTTTGGAAAAAGCAGTTTTTTTCCCCGGACTTCCATCGTTAAAGTTTTTTTGTGGTTAGTGTGAAGCTACCGGTACTTATAATTAAATTCTAGTTCACCCACCTGGGTGGTGAACAAATTTCTTTTTGTGTTTGTGGTTGTTTAGTTTCTTCATTTTCAAATTAGTGTGTAACCTCCCGAGTGAAAGTTGGAAAAAAAAAACACTGAGTATACAGTGTTTAAACGTCGGTGAGGGGCAAAATCTAATTTGATTTTATCACCCCGACGCAAAATTCCATCTTATAATATTTCTTCATTTTTTCCACATGTCCGTTCTGTGCAAATTCCTCCTCCATAAATTATTATAATGATAAATTTCCCTCTCCCGTCCGTGCAGTAATTCTCCCTCGGCGCGTAATCCTTTTAATCCCATAATTTCATCCTTCAAAACGCTGGGAACTCAACCGTAAGTTAGGCGCATATCCGGCCGGAACTATTTATAGATTCTATCCAGATACTTTGTAAGTTCATCGACCAGGGACTTAAATTGATCAAAAGCCGCAGATTTTAGCCAAATCTTTTAAGAAGGGCTGACGTGCAAGCTTTACAGTGGAAAAGAGCATTGATATTTCATGGCTCTTATCATTTCATCAGAAAAATGCAAGTCCTCTTGTTTCCTTGACGTAAAAAAGGTTTTTTTTCTAACTACAAAAACTAAACACATTTATATAAATGAAATAGAAAAATATATTTCTACCACCATGAATATACACTGTATTTAAGATACCGTTCGTCTCGTGGTAAAGGTCTATACTCATGGTTTTTTTTTTCATTTTAATTTTTTAAAAATCCTAACCATTAATGTAATCCACAATCCTTTCCTTTGATTCTTCAAAATAGTTTGTAAATAACCTTTCCAAACACACTGTGAACTCTCCGAAGCCACTAACAAGTTAAATCAATTGAATTACGCTCGTCGAGTGTGGTCCAGCAACTATGCCTTAATCAAAATGTATTCCTTCTTTCTTATTTCTCAATTTTTTTTCTCACAAAAAGGGCAGGGCACCCCTCGAGCAATGGAATGCTGTAAAATGTTCTTGTTAAATGAACGCTACTTGAAGTGTCTGAGAGAATTTCATTATTTGTTGATATGTTAGAAAGGCTTGTTCTGAGCTGGACCAGTATCGGCACATATGCTTCTGTTTAAGTAAAGGACTTGACATATTTCCATGTGGGTTTGGAATTTGGCAAGTCAAGAGTGGGTGCAGAAAAAGGTCGTTGTCAATTAAACAGTCTTTGATAATTATTTGGGAAAAATCCACTATGATACAGAGTTCTGAATGGAATATAAATTCAATTTTCTTCAACCAGTTTTGTTGTTATTGATTTTGGGTTTTTTTTTTGGGGGGGGGGATTTTTGAGCCCTTATTTTTGGAATGGTCTAGTACTCTTGAAGCGGTAGTTTCTCTATTTTGGGTTATAGAAAATCTCAATGTCAAGAAATTTAATGTCAATAGTCAATCATTGCTTAATAATTGTGATCTTGCCTTGTGTTATTGTGTTTTATCAGTAAATGAATAATTAAACAAGGTCAAATTCTTTTTAAAAAAAAGAAGATCATTCTGAAATTATTCTGGTATAGAGGTACATTTTAGGCAATATTTAAATGTTACCTTTTTGCCAGTGTTTTTTTCTAAATTTAAAGGTACCGGTATTGCAATGTTTTCATTTTATTTGTTACGGCTGCTTACGTACATTAGCATGCATGTTCATGTAGGGGACATTACAGGCTTGAAAATTCATTGTCATCTTTAAGTTAAGATAGTGAAGAATGTAACAAAATGGGGAGCACACTTCTGAAAAATCAAAGATCATCTCTTGTTTTAGATTTCTCTCTATTTTCCTCTGTAGCTTGGTTTGGGTTGAATTCTTGATCTGTTGATGGTTGTCCATTTCATTAATTTCTTTGGGTATTCATGAACAAAGTTATAAGTTAATTATTAATTACGAGAATGGGATAAAGTATGCATGGCCATGTAAATTAGAAAGTGGAGGATAATTTGCATATAATGCTTGCTAATGAACATTCTAAGGCCTGGGGAAAAACTTGTTGTGTCAAAGGTAAGTATTTTTGTTTGCAACTTTTTCAAGATCTTGTCAGATTTGTAAGATTTCTGGAAATTTTGCTAAATGGAAGAAATTTAGTGGAAAATGAGGCTAACCTGAAGGAACAAGTTTTGGGCAGCAGCTTCTAAACCCGCGGCTTCTAAACATCGGCGAGAAACTCAAATTTCTTCTCAAATCTGGCCATGCGTTGCTCTTACATCTGCGTAATCTGGGGAAAAAAATCTGTTTAGATATACCAATGTGGAAATGAGTTTTTTTGATGAAGTGAAATCAATTTGACTTGTTCTTAGAAGGAAATATATGTCAAATAGTCCGGAATAGTTGTCAGTGCAGGATGAGTCTATTAGTTTTTTTTAATTAAAGAAAATACTAAAGTGACAAATTAAAAATCTCTATCATAGCCCTACGAATATATGGCTTACCAGTATAATTAAAATGGTTTGTTAACTCTTTCAGTGCGCGCGAAATTTGAAAAGTTTAACCTTAAAGTGCCCAACTTCGAGCGTTTTTTTTTCAATTGTTCAAAATTCTGTAAAAAAAAAAGTACATAAGTTTTACTCACTAAATGTGTTGTTGTTGCTCTCTGGTATATTCTTGGTATATTGGAAAGTCAATAGTAGTCACGTACATAGTGATACATCCTGAAACACTGTCCTGCACACAGGGGAATTTCGCACTTTTTGCAGAAAATACGAGTGTTAGTGCTGCGCCCTCTCGCAAGAACTCGAATGAAACAAATATATACAGGTCGTACCTGAATGAAAATGATATTATAAGAAAGAGCGAGAGCGCCCCCTTGTGATAACATGCTTACTCTACCTCGTTGCTGCTATAATTCGTCGGATTGGTGCGGGACATCGCATAGCTGCAGTAGGCTAGAGAGAACGTGTCTTCAGCAAGTTTTGATTTGAAAGAGTTAAAAGTTTCACAAACTTAGATATATATAAAGTCTTAAAATTAATGTGGCCTGACGTTGCGAACTTAGCAAGTTCTTCTTCAGAGGCTAAAACAGAAATGACAGAGGTACATACATTAACATGGGGGTGCACACAAACATGCAGGGCTGAAAGAAGAAACACAAAAGGAGGATTAGGTGGGAAAGGTGTGGAAAGATGCAGGGGAGGGTGGATGAGAGAACAAAGAAACAAAGTGTAAATGTGCCAATATGGACATTGCAGCACATGCTCAGAATACTCTATAGCTTATACTTTATTTACATGGGACACAGATGTGCCGTCCAGTCCGCAATTCACTGTCAAATAGCAAGTGATCTTTGCCAGTAGTGTACTCAATGCTTGTCGTATTCTTATGTACCGGGTACACATTGAATGTTTTGTAAGATTTCTTTGGCTAACTATATATTCATGTTGTCATTTATCCTGCAGACTCAGTCAGTGGTGAAAAATGCGTCTTCGCCCACAGAGACATACCTTGTAAGTTGACAGTGTGACGGTCGAAGAGGTTTGGTATTGTCAATTTGTTTCGTCCATTTTCATTTCCTGAGAAGTAGTTATTTTTCCCTGGAGCTTTCTGTCAATATTTCAAGTTGCACTCAATAATAAGGTACCACTACACATTCCTGTTGTGGAACGAAAGGAAAGAGTTTCCATTGGAATTTCTAAATTTTTCCTTTTTTTTATTCCAGAAATGTCTTATTTGAGCCCAACAGAATTGGGCAGTGTCTTTTGTTCGACTTACCCATAGGAAGGAAAAACTTTTTCCTTTACATTTTCAAATATTATAAAATTGTAGAAAATTGTGCTTGGTTTTAACAAAATTGATGAAAAGCTTTAAAGCTACAGTGCATCATTTGTAATTTGTGCATTTTGTTCGTTTGAAGCAACAAAAGAGTTCAAAATCTAATGAAGGATACTGAACAACTAACCTGATGAAGTTTCAGCTAAGCTTCAGCTGTACATTCCGAGAAAAACAGCATTCTAAGATCTCAATTTCAAATCAAAAGTTACTGAATCATGTTTTGAATTGTTTTGAATTGCAGCTATACGCGACGTCGCGCACTGATCCGACGAATTATAACAACCGCGCGCGCGCGTGTGCGTCGTTCCAATACTTGTGCGCTGCGCTGAATAACAAAACGAACTACTAATTTAAATTTTCCTACGGTGCTTCTTAAGAATCATCGTTGGAAATGCCTTCTTTCGTTGATTACTTCAAAATGACAGCTTCCCAGAAAGAATAATTTCACAGGGAGTTTAGTTCCCTTACTATCTTTCAACCAAGTTTGTTTTTTAACAATAATTACGCCAGTTACTTTTCGGATGGCTGCAAATGATGGACTCTAGCTTTAAGTTCACTTTAGTTTCCTTTTTGTTGAGAAAGGGTCGACAGAGTTTTTTGAAACTCAAAGAACAACAAAGAAGGACATTCTTTATATCTGAGGATTTGAGATCTGCTTGTCATGTTTTTTTTATGCACTCAAATTTTAAGCACAAATTGTCAAGGTGAAAAAAGTCAAATTTTCGGGAGAAATGGAGCAATGCAAAATTGTGGGAAAGATTGTTGAATTGCCCACATCCCTGGGCAATGTCCCTGGATCTAGCCTTCATTTGAATGATCATTTCAGACACTGTAGCTTGTTGTGTAGCTATAGAAATAGAGGTCAGAACTACTAACATTTCTTGACTTTTAATGCCATGTTTTTTCACATTTCTCTTCTTTATGTATTTAATTGAATGGTCCTGTAATTACCGGTGCTCATATCTATCCTTTTCATTTGTGATCTGCTCTGTGACGGAATTCACAAGATGTGAACGATCTTCATCAGTCATTCACCTTTTTTTTCCAAAATGGCCAACTCTCACATAGTGCGCATCATGTTTCTGTCAGGGCTGAACTTTGCCCTTTTTTACACCAAAGTCCCCCAAATAAATGTATATTTCACAAAGAAAAAATTAACTTCCAGTTAAGATTACTGTTGTTGAGAATTTACAAAGTAGCTTTCCCAACAGTAACTGTACTACAGCCACCATTTGGCAGCATTTTTTTGAAGATTTATGCGGCTGGCACATTTGCAAGGGCTTACTAACATTCACGCTAACATTTGCAGTCCGGAACGCACCCCTTGTCTTCACAGAGCAGACCACACTTAGACTTAGTGTTTGAAATTAACATTTAGATTGACCCTAGACCTTAGAAACCCTTTGGTTGTTGTATATCTTTCACATGTTTTCTCTTTCTCTTTTTATTGGTGTGTTTTGATACTGTGTGATCTTCGTGTATATTGCTGTGCCCCTGTCTCTTCCTGCCATTGGCCTAAATGGTACGAACCGTAAGATTAACTGTCAAATTCATTAAAATTAATTGCCGATATTAACACCCAAGTTTAAGGTGTGGTCTCGTAACAACTTTTTTTTTAAACCAAAATTTACTAGCGCCCCTTGAACAGAGACGTTGACAAAATGGGGGACCACCAACATAGGGCTGGATAGCTCAGTTGGTAGAGCACCGGAACGGCAATCCAGAGGTCGCAGGTTCAAACCCCGCTCCAGTCAATTTTAATTGTTCAACTTTTAAAGAGCATTATTCCAGAGGTTTTCAAAAAAGGCATTAGTATACTGCATTCATAGTATGCCAAACATGACACACTCTCTTTACAGAGCCACGAGTTACTTCAAATTTTCAAAAAAGGCTTTGGGGCAAAATTTTCAATTCACTTGAGAAATACAGTAGAAAAATTATTCATTAATGATTTTATACACTGTGCTGAGAGGCTTTATTCAATGACAAAAATCACTTTAATCGAAGAATGAGTCATTTTCACAATTTAATTGCAAGAAACTTGTCCTTTGCTGTGAATTGAATCAAGATGTCAAACCGAGGATTTTCCGACCTTTCAAAAAAAAATCCAGGCTCTGTACTACGGAAAAATTTAAACATTGTGTTTCTGATAATACAGATTATCACTTGTTTACGTTGAGCCCATTGTATCCCGTGTTCCCTGGGTGTCTAATTTTGCTGAATAATACATGGGTTTCTGGGAATAGCTATTGAATATTACACCATCTGCCAATGTGTAGTGTTAGAAATTCAGCATGCCGAGATATTAACCCACATTTGTTTTTCTCAGATAGCTTAGTATATAGTCTCTGTCTTTCTCAATTTTTTTTTACTCTTAAACATTAATTGAGACTCACCTTGCAGTGTGTAACAGCTTGTATGGGTCCAAAAGTCTGGTCCATCTGGTGGGTCTATTTTTTTTTTTTACAAAAACTACAATTTCTATAATTAAAATTCAGTTCACTATAATGGTGCATCACCCATTAAATTTTTGGAAAAGTAGAGGGAAAATTAAAAATAATAACCATTAATTTCCCCTCCCCCATTAAAAAAAAACCCCAAACCAAAAACACTTTCAATAGAGAAATAACTCCTTTTAGTGACAAATGTCATCCGTTCTCAAAATATTTAAAAAAAAAACGGTTGGAGATCGGTACATTTCGGGAGTTATTTTATAACTTGAGCACATATTGAGTTTGGACTTCTGCGTTGGATTTCACCCCTATTTTGAAAACTATCCATTGATAGACATTATTATAACCAAATACCAGTATGTAAATGTCACATTCCTTTCGCCAATGCATGTATCATATATTGTTGCAGGAACAATTCTATAATCTGCAGTAACCTTGCCGGGGGGGGGGGGGGATTACAAGCCGGTATTCAAATCCTGTGAACTTTTCACTCCAAGGCTGAGGATTATGCTTTATCCCAGTGGCTTTGTTAGCATTGGAAAATATCTTCCATGCAGATTCCCTCTGTTAAAAACGCACAACACTTTGAAAACATATTTGCTTACTGTCTTTTTCTTAGAAGAAGAAATGCTTAGATTTCAAGTAAGCCATTTTTAGATGTTTCTTTGCCTTTTTTTCCTTCCTGGTAATGTTGAAAGTACTTTTGCTCACAATTTTACAAGAATTGTAATTTTTGAAAAACTGAATTTTTTTAGGAGAGTCCAGAGGGTTGGATGTCTCACTATCTTCACGGCTGTGGCAATGAGATTTATACTGAGAGTCTGTCCAGAGCATTCGATGGCATGAACGCACCAGAAGTAGTCAAGTGAGTATAGAAGAATGAGGGGGGGGGCACAAATTTTTTCTCTGAAGCGACATCTGCATACGCTATGGCATTTTGGACTTTAATTTTCTAAAAACATGAGAAGAAAATATAAAATTAGAAAAAAAATGAATTCGAACGTAATGAAATTCGGACTTTATTTCCCTTAAAAAAAAAATCCTCCGAAGCCTCAGGTTAGAAAAGAAAAAAAAATCGGGTACAGAACGGTGATTCGAACCCGCAATCTTGCGTTGCAGAACCCGCAATCTTGCGTTGCAAAATCATGACCCTCTATCCACTGAGCTATTGCACTGCTCGCCAAAACGTGGAGAAAAAAATTGATTATATACCTGCGTACGTGTCATAAAAGTATCATAGAGGGCGCTAAACATGGATGTAGTTTGGGAAAAGAAAATTTGCGGGAGGGGCAGGGGTCAGACCCAATAAATATACATGTAGATTATATTTATCTTTGGATATCGAGAGGTCTTGGGAATGAACTTTTTATTTCCCTTCACATGTATCTGATCACTAAGCTGATTGACGCTCATTTTCAGGATTGCGAGGTATTGTGATGACATTTGACCATGCATAAAAATAATATGGAAATCATTAACACTTTGAAATTAGTGCGTTTGCACACTTGTGTCATCACGATGTCAATGCTTCCAGAGAAAACCTGCTCCAAGCAAAACATGGATACATATATACTGATATGATACACCTAAAGTAAAACAATGCAAAAACAAAGCATTAATGACACATAAAGGCATGTACATTGTAAAACTTTGCATAGACAGTTCAAATAACCTTAAAAGCATTTACCCTAAACATTGCTGTCTGCTGGATGATGTTTGTTTTGTCTTTATTTTTTTCACAGGGAGTGTTTCACTAAGCTGAAGCTGCTTCTGATTGCCGTACAGCAGACTAACGAGTTTGACGAAACTGAGTAAGCTCTAATTATCCAGATACAGTACTTACCTATTTGATTCAAGACGTTACAAGTCCATTGAAATCAGTCACTTGTTGTTCACAAGTCAGTAACAAGTCAGTCACTAGACAATTACAAGTCAGTCACAAGTTGATCACAAGGCAGTCACAAGCCAGTCACAAGTTTGTAACAAGTCAATGACTAGTCGATCCCAAGTCAGTCACAAGTCAGTCACAAGTCAGTCACAAGTCGGTCACAAGTTAGTCACAAGTTAGTCACGAGTCAATCACGAGTCAATCACAAGTCAGTCACAAGTCAGTCACAAGTCAGTCACAAGTCAGTCACAAGTTAATTTACAAGTCAGTTACAAGTCAATGACAAGTCAATGACAAGTAAGTCATTCACAATGCAGTCACAATGCAGTCACAAGTTGATCACCAGTCAGTCGCATTTCAATCGCAAGTCTATCACAAGTCAGTCACAAGTCAGTCACAATGTAATCACAAGTCATTTATAAGTCAGTGGCATTTCAATCACAAGTCGATCACATTTCAATCACAAGTCAATGACAAGTCAGTCAGAAGTCATTCACAAGGCAGTCACAAGTTAATCACAAGCCAGTCGCATTTCAATCACAAGTCAATCACAAGTCAGTCACGATGCAATCACAAGTCATTCATAAGTCAGTGGCATTTCAATCACAAGTCGATCACATTTCAATCACAAGTCAATCACAAGTCAGTCACAAGTAAATCGCAACACTATCACAAGCCATACAGTCTTTAAGTCGAGCCCAAAGCGATTCAACTGACACGCATGCCTTTGTTATTGTTCATCCCAATGTTACTCGTGACTTGATGTAAGATTTGACTTGTGGCCTGATTTGATTTCATGATCCTGTTAAACCTTGCACACTGAATTCCATCCACAGACATGTAAGTACATCTAATACTGCTTTGACCAGGTCCCAATTTTACGGCGCTGCTAAGCACAAAAATTTGCTTAGCACAAAATAAGTCTGGCTTATAGTAGGTTACTAGCCAAAACTCCATGCGATTTTCATGCTAAGCAAACAACAGCTCAATACTAATCATGAGCAGTATACATCACATGGAGTTTTGGCTGGTAACCTGCTTTTATAAGCCAGACTTTTTTTGTGCTAAGCAATTTTTTGTGCTTAGCAGCGCCGTGAAATTGGCCCCTGGTTGCAGGCCTGAATATTCAATTGATCGATTCCAAACGAAATGAACAATCTACAATTTGTGTTTACCTCGTAATTTCAGAATTATCATCAACCCAGGCCCTATGCTCCTCATCACCCAGGGCACCGTGGGATTCTTCCTGGCTCCAGATGCCACCGAAGCAAAGAGGTAAAATGTCGTTATGCCTAAAAGTACAAATTAATTTTCATATCTTCTTTAAAATTTATCTCCTTACAAGGCAGGAAGACAGGTACGTACACCGAACTTCAATTTATATATTGTCAGTCCTGTTTGTGAAAATCTCGCTAACATTCGTGTACATTTGTTGAAAACCACGCAAAAAATCACAAAACCTTTTTCCTTGATTAGCATTTTAAAAGCTTTCCCAGTATTTTTGTAGGGAAAAAGTAATTGTTTTTTTAATGTACGTGTAGTTAGTTATGCGGTTATTACAATGTTAGAAAAACCTCTTCAGTGATGCATAATATGGGCTTTAAATGTACAATGGCTTGAATGGACCTGGGGGTGTATTTTACGGTCTTCCCCCCCCCCCCTTGTGAAATGTTCTGGAAGGCTTATTAGATTTCCCACTTGGGGTTTCCACGGCAGATTTTTTTTTATACTGGGATGAGGGTGGGAGAATCGTCGCTCTGTGAGTGATGAAGCGTAACGACGAGGCGTTCGGCCTGGGAGGATCGCTGTCAAGAAACGGACAGTGATGATGAAAATGTGCAACATGAAGCAAATGCAATGTGGCTACATTGAGGATGCACAGTTAACTTCAATTTCACATGCGTGCAGTGACTGCTAGCTTCTAATCAGTGACGTATTAAAGTGGGGGATGGTGCTTTTCTTCCCCCCCCCCCCCTGGAAGATTTTTGGAAAAAAATGTGTTTGACAGCTTTGATGAGTTGCTGGAACAATGAGTGTCACCTGGTGTACAATTTCTTCTGTTTTGAACACTCAGTTGGTGTCCAGCTCCCCTCCCCAACATTTTCTCTTGCCATGGCAGGCTGACTTCTAAAAAAATTCCTGGCTATCTTTCTGAGTAGAATATCTGCCCCGCCTCCTATCAGCGATATCCTGTATAAGCCACTTCTTCCGATGTGCATGTAATTACGTTCCGGCTAAAAATGAAATAACAGCTATTACTGAATTGGCTGTCCGTTTATAATTGGGTGTCTCATTTGTTGATAATTTAACTACGTTTCTTTCAGTCTGAATTAGGTTCATGTATTAAAGTAAAATCGAAAGTCACGTATTGTGAGAAATAAAATCGAGGTGGCAGAAATAAAGTTTTGATTTTCAATTGAAAATTAAATTTTTTCCTGAGCTTACAATAGATCAGATAGATTGCCATTCACAGTGTCTCTTTTTGTTATTTTGGGGGGAATTTTGTTTATGACTCAAAGTTAACAAAGTTAAAGATTTTAGTTTGTGTTTAAAGTTTTCCTGTCAAGCATATCTGCTTTCCTAGTCTGACACATTTTTGTGTGTGTCAGACTAAGTGATTTTTCTTTCATTTTTAGTGACTCCATTATTTTACAATTTTGTTTAAAGGGAATGTACATCATTGGCTTTTGCTGTAATTTTCAGAAATGAACTATTTGAGGGATTAGTATAATAGATCAAATATTGTTTAACTGACATGTTTGAAGTTTCGTGTTCGAAAATGCTTGAAAAAACAAGAAAAACAAAAATGTTTCAGTAGTCTGGTTCTCTGACTCCACTGAAGATAAAATGAATCAATTTATAGATGTTGGAAAATTGTAAGGTAAGGGAACCAGTCTAACTGGTCTGCACCCTTTCATGAACGTGTAACCAATAGCAAACACCATTTGGACTGAAAAAAATTGTAAATCTGGAGCAGTAGTTGAAAAATAGTTTTTTCAACGGTTGTCGGCCAACCACCGTTGGAAATGTATACAAAAATACCATTTTCCTGAAAATGACTTCACACCAGGTGCCATAACTTTACAGGATGCTTTAGACTCTCATTTACCAACATCCTATTAAGGTATTTCGTAAAAACTTGGTAGTTTATTTTTCTATGTTTGCAAATGTTGTATATTTCCTTTAAGATGCAGAAAATGAAAATGTCAAAAGAACCGCATAAAACTGCCCCTTTTTTCAGGATGTCATATTTCTGAAATCGTAATATACAGGTACATAACAACGATTTTTAAAAGCAAAATGAGTTTCAATTCCTCGGTCGCTTCTCAAGTACGCCCTCTTTAACAAATCCTGATTGTCATTGATGATTGAATGTTCTTTTTGGTGATATCGGCAGGGCATACTACTACTGTCGGGCCTGCCACGGCGAAGGTGTCGGAGTGGAGAAGATTTGGAGGTGTGAATGTAAAGAGTGTGCGTGCTTGGATAACAGTGAGTTCCCAATTATTCATGCTCGTATTTTTTACTTTATTGTCCTAGTGTATTGAAGGCATACGTATTTGATCATTCATAACACTTATCCCAAAACTTAAAGGTATAGTCCATCATTTGTAATTTGTGCATTTTGTCCGTTGGAAGCAACAAGCAACAAAAGTGCTCAAGATCTAAAGAAGGGTACTGAACAGCTAACCTGATGAAGTTTCAGCTCAGCTTCAGCTGTATATTTCGAGACAAACAACATGCTAGGATCTCGATTTCAAATCAAAAGTTGCTGAATCATGTTTTGAATTGGGCCTGAATTCAGCGCCCGAGACACGTTCTCACTGAGCCGATCGCAGCTACGCTATGTCGTGCACCGATCCGACAAATTATAGCAACCGCGCGTGTGTGTGCATCGTGCCAATGCTTGCGCGCACTTCGCCTATTGAAACAAACGAACTACTAATGGAAATTTCCAACGGTGCTTCTTAAGACGCACCGTTGGAAAGGCCTTCTTTCGTTGATTTCTTCAAAATGACAGTTTGCCAGAAAGAAAATTTTCACAGGGAGTTTAGTCCCCTTACTATCTTTCAACCGAGTATGTTTTTCAACAATAAATACGCCAGTTATTTTTTGGATAGCTGCAAATGATGGACTCTGGCTTTAAAAGCAACTTGCCAAATTAATTATCAAAAAGCTCACTTGGATTGAAGATCATACTTCAATTATTCCGTCTGGCTTGCTGTCATTTGAAAGAAATCAAGAAATTCAGGTGATTTCCAAAAATCAATAAATTGACTGATTTTTTTAGTAAAGAGTGCTATGGATGGACTTGTTTTTCCTGATCAAAATATTGTGCATTGTTTTTCACTGTTTTCCCGAAAACTATAATATTCACTGAGCTGAAACTTCAACAGGTTAGGGTTTTGAATTGAACGTTCATCTTTGGATTTTGAGTGGTGTTATTATTGTAAACGAACAAAAAGCATGAAAAGCAAATGATCCTATATGCATTTAAGACACATACCGGGGAGACAAGTTCCCAAAGGAACATAAGAGTCTTGCTATGCTTATCAGTGTTGGAATGAGGGCCTATCACTATCATGCAAACTTGGGGAAATACAAATGAAATTTACATGTTAAAGGAGAGAGCAAAATTTTCTTTAAAAATATGTCTTAAAATTTACTTTAGGCCCCCCCAAAAAAGGCTCCGGTTTCTGGTATGGAGCTTGCCCCAAAAGTTGTGCGGTGACGCGGCTTTTTTTTTTCTTCTAAATGTCGGCTGATGACTGCAAATGGTGCCAGACTAAATTTAGTGCAAAATATATGGGAGTCCAGAGAGACCACATAAAGCTTATACTCGATCGTAACCCCATCTAAAAACACGTTAAAATTGTGCAGCAGCAGGATTCCAGTCAAACCAGTGAGTTTGGCGGTTTTGAGACGCGCATGGCTACTATTAGAAACCAAAGACTTTTTTTGGGCCTTAGGGTTTGCCTTTCACTGACGTGTATGTACATTGTTACCTTCTTGAATACTGTATACTCAGTGCAGCTAGTGAGTTTGTGAGAAGAACAGTCGCAATCTTGCTTGGGTGGGACTCGAACCCATGACATCCTGCTTACTAGTGCAGATGTTTTTATGCATCACTTCAGATAACAACAATTGATGTACATGCATACTGAAATTTGTATCCTTGTGGAGACATTTCTTTGTTCTTGTGTAGTAAAGTTTTCGAGTTTGAAAGTGAAGTTTCAAAATGCTCTTATTTTAACCAGAATTAATTTCCTTGGCTGAGATTCGGACTTAATATCCCTTTTCTAAAACTCTTCCATTTGCGACGGATCAACCCACCTTGGAAATTCCTAGTTTTTGAGTAAAATCCATATATCTATTTCGTGAAAACCTTGTGGAGACGTATTCATCTATAGAAATTGCCCTGTGGAGACGTATACAATCTTTTGTTCCCTATTGTACACACGTCTCCACAGGGCACAGTGTATCAGATCATGTATTTGCGCGCTGGTTTTTTTTTCCCTTTTCTTGTTCTCCTTTACCAACTGTATAACTAAGTTTCTTCTCTGTGAGGCATTTGCCAAACAAATACACAACAGATTTTATTCAAGTGATTTACATTTCACTTTTACTCAATAACTTCACCTTTACCAGTTTGACAAATTTTACTGTTTCTTGCCGTTTGCTGTTTTTCTTTTCTCGTGACATCAGACCATTCTAAGAAATACACCCACAAAGACGGACACAAGCTGCTAGCGATGACAAGACTTGGAGATGTTCACGAGCCAGGTAAGATAATTCCTTTAACCAGTTCGCGCCGGAGGCCGTGTGTACACGCAAAGGTTTTGTGGTGTTCGGAACGAATATATGACAAATAAACACGTAGGGAGCGAGGCCGACCCACACGCAGCAAGCGAGGACGGAAATATGAGTGTGCTGCCCGAGGGTGGTGGCTTCAACCCGCCTGGCATGAGGTCAAGTGAAAAGTAATTCTGCGCCTCGTTCCGTTCTTTTGAAAAAAATCCCAATGTGAACTGGTTGAGGACAAGATTATTTGGCTACCTTTCATTCACAACTGAAGCGCAGTGATACCCATTTGTCTCATGCCAAGAGGGATGGTGCAATGATGCTTAGCAGCAATTTTCTTAGCAGCATGTATACTTTCCATCACGTTGATAAGAAATATTTAGATATTTAGTGTCTGAACATACCATAAACCGATCAACACCATCAGATTGTTTTTGGTTCACCCTAAAGATAAGACCCCACATCAAAACAAATAAGATTCCATGTCCTGATTGCCATGGGCGTCGCCAGGATTTTTTCTAGAGGGGGGCAAAAAAAAAAATTTGTCAAAAAATGCTTGTATTTCTCAACACATTCTCGATTTATCAGTTTTAGAGGGGGGCAGGGACATTTTGCCCCCCCCCCCCCCAACGCATTAAATTTACACCACTTTGTCTTCGCGCCTCTTTTTCTTTTCTTTTTTTTTTTTCCTTCCTTTTTTTTTTTTTTTTTTCGCCCATGCTGATTGCCCCAAAACATATGTGATGCGATCAAGCTAAACGAGTTGTTTGTCGGGAATTTTTATTTGGAGATACAGGCCAAAATAGGGCCAATTCATTACATCACTTGATGACATCTCTTGGTGTTCCAACTTCCATAATTGTTGAACTAAAGATTGTATCAGCATGCAGTTTTCACAGCAGTAATGCTGAGATTGTGCTCTTTACAAATATGTAATAAAATTTTTTTGACCGGGGTCGACAAACTACTCATGTAGCTTGATCGCATATGTGGGCGAGACGAGTAGATCGCTGGGCACCAGGTTAAAAAAATAATTCCAACCTAAAGCTAGCCCCTTTAACAGCCCTTTGTGAACACATCAAATATCACCAACACTACACTACAACGGCCGACCAGCGTTGGAAATTGCTACAAAAATACCATTTTTCTTGAAAATGACAGCACACCAGGTGCCATGATTTTACAGGATGCTTTAGACTGTCATTCACTAACTGTCCAGTAACGTATTTCATAATAATTTGGTAGTTTTGTTTTTTGACGTTTGAAATTGTTGTATATTCCCTTTAAGAAAAAGACATTTTCGTCTCAAAAATGATAGTGATAGTTTTATAATTCGTGGGTATTTTCCTTGGACTATTCCATTTAGCACCTGCGAGGTCAACGGCCAGCGAATTACCAGAATTGAAAATAAAAGGGTAAGTTTACTGGCCATTCAATAACCACCGACACCTTTCAGGTATGCAGTGTTTCCCTTGAGTCAAATTATGAGCGATGTGGTGTATGTGGAATAAATTCTCTGAGATACATAACTTGAATACAGTTACACACTGCGTGCATATTGCGTATGAGTTACAGTATGGACTTTCATTCATTATACGTGTACCTACTCTGCAGAATTCTTAGATTTGATATCTGGAGAAAATACATGTGCTGCTGATGAAAAGATTGACATGCTACGAAACAGTGCAAGAGAAATCACAAATTGTTGTTTGCAAGTAAAGAATCGATATACAATTCTCTTTCCTATTTATGCGTTAATATTAAATTTTGTTAATAATAAGAACCCAACTTGGAAGAAATCGGCAAACCCTTGTCCTTCCCAGCAATTGGACTTTTCTTTGGATTTATTATTCCTACAGAGTCAACCTATCAGAATCATCAGATCACGATCAGCCGGCCTACGATTTCACCGGTCTCTTTCATTGGTCCCCGGCCAGGACAGTTGAAGACGCTCTGATTGTGAGTGCCATCAGCATCTCTCATTTCATTCCATATTCCACAATTATTGCAGTACCTCACTAAAATCAATTGGAGTGCTGATAACAATCTGGGGCCATATTCATGAAACCTTACTAAGCCTAGTTGGTTACTAAAAAGGCATGTAGTTGCTTGCTAAGCCTAATTGGTAACTAATTGGTATTCATGAAACATTACTAGTGTTAGTTAAATTCCAATTTTCTTACTAAAGTTAGTGTTGATCTAGGGCAACTCTAAGTCACTAGTTAGCAACTATATCATTATTTTGTCGTGCCGGACTTGGCTCCTTGGGTGGTTTCCCCCTCCGGTTGCCCTTTTTGACTTTCTCAGACTTGACAGGCATTCTTTTGACTCGGAGTTTAATTTGGATAATCTCAAAATCATCCAATCACCTTTCAACCTGTGGAAAATGGAAATTTTGCAAGGTGTTGGCTGAGAATAGCTGCCCATGCATCTTTCTTTTTCTTGTAAGTGTTTGCATGTAACTACTTAGCAAGGTTCTTAGTAAGGTTTCATGAATAACAATTGAGTTGTCAACTCCATAGTAGACTAGTAGGCATTTTAGTATCCTACTAAGACCTAGTTGGCTGCTGAATTAGTAAGGTTACATGAATATGGCCCCTGTACTTTACTGTGGTGAGCAAATGTTCACTGTAAATGCCAGTTCCATTTTTGGAAGTCGGAGAATCGAACAGGCTGAGTCAAATTTAATAATCTGAAACCTAAACAAAAAGTAACTTGGTATTATCTAGAAGGTAATGAATACTTCAGCAATTTGAAAGAATGGATGTCAATCCATTAGTGCCTTTAACGCCGGTAGTGCCTTGCCTGATACATCTTAAACACTGCCCTAAACCCCCCAAGTACCTAGCGGTTTGAAAGATTCATCAAGTACTATACAATGTAATAATACACTGTAGATTAATACAAGTGCTAAGGGGCTAATACTGGATTTGAAAAAAATGCCAAACTTTTTAAAAATACAATTTTAGTGAATGATACCTGATATTAACTAATATTCATTAATATACCTGAGACAGTTTACCCATTCCTATTGGTTGAGAGGGTGGTTTTAAACGGTTGAAAACATTGACTGGTTTTAAACAATTTTTTTCACCAGTGTCACATGATTTTATAATAATAATACCGGAGTCTTATATAGCGTAAACATCTACCAACAATTAGGTACTCAAGGCGCTGGTAATTATGTCTATTATTAAAGAAAGGTAAGTAAAGTTTATGAGAAATATGAGACCCATTTCAATGTAGCATGTTTAAGGGTTTACAAGGTGCTGCAGTGCATATTACAGCCACTGCCAGAAACACCAGGGGCAAACCCCTTCTCTTAGTGATAAGTGTTACTGGGTTCTTTAACGTGCATTACACAACACACGGGACCTATGGCTTTACGTCCCATCCGAAGGACGAAGCAATAATGGTAACGTGCCTTGCTCAAGAGCACAAGCACAATGTTCCCACGGTCAGGATTCAAACCCATGTACCGGTACATGTACCACAGCACACGAGTCGAACACCGTAACCATTGGACCACAGCACCCCAATTTGGACTCCTACAAAATGTAGTCCCATTTAACCTTATATTGGTTGAATGTTCACAATCTTCACTTAAGCATGCACAATACTACCAATGAGTCCGTATTTCAGAGAGTCCCAAATTCACGCTACACTGGTACCACTGCGTTCCGGCACCGCTGCATTCCAGTACGCACCACACGCCAATCTCCATATAAGGAGATTTGGACTGCTACTCTCGAGAGGCACATACCATAACCATAGCTAGAGGGGTGTTTCATAAAACATGAAGTTAAAGTGTTGAACAATATTGTTGGAAATTTATAATTTTTGACTTGGTCCGACTTTTTGACCGACAGGTATTTATGAATGGGAATAAATACCGTGTGTGCTTGGCCGGTATTGAACAAGTACTTGGGGTCTGGTCGCCGATAATGGCCCTGACCTTGGGCTCCAGCCATTATAAACCGGTTATAAACGTACTCGTTTATATCCGGCCAAGCACATATTTATTCCCTTCATAATACACTGTAGGATAGTACAAGTGCTAAGGGGCTCATGCTGGAGTTCGCTCGTACCCCCCGCCCTGCAAACAGGGCACTGGGAAGGGCAGATGAGCTTCACAGAATCTTGTGAAGGAAGTTGGGATGGCATTCTGGGTACTTTATCATGACCTTTGTATAAAGCATCTGGCTGCAGCTGTAGACTGTGGTTAGCCAATGCGCGCAAATGCTATCGGAAAAGTTTGCCATAGAAATGCATACTCACCATACCGGAAGTGACTTCTTTTTCATTGCTGACCATGTGGACAAATTTTAAGCGTCGAATCATATGCATTTTCGACCCTTCGTGAATTCGAAACGGAGCCTGAGCAACTGACGGGAGTTGAAAATTTTCAAAACAGATAACTTTAACAGATTTTCCTACATTATAATGCTTTTCAACCAAAAAAGGGCGCCGCATTAATTCATGAATGGGCCGGGAATAAAAGAGTGATGAATGACTCAGTCTTAACCTCCATGGTCTTAACGGCCGTTTCAAACCTTGCAGGGTCGTGTTCGTGATGACTTGCAGGTCACAGGTCACGCAAAATCTATCCAATCAGAGTATTAATTTGTCAGCCCTTTCCAGCGTCCTGTTTGCAGGGCAGGGGGTACGAGCGAAATGCTGGAGTTGAAAAAACGCCAAACCTTTTAGAAACTAATTTAAAAAAGTGAAATTTTACTGAACAAGCACTTGACATTTTTTTAATACTGAATTTCTTTCATTTCTCACTCTATAAAATAAATTGCCAACAACGAAGTCAGATAACTAGTCGTTGATTTTAAACACAGTTTTTCAGTTTTGGGTTTTCTGACCCTGTCGCATGTCATTGAAATCTTTTCTTTAGACGTCAGCCCAGAAGCGTCGATACCTGGTCAATCATGTGATCGTCTGTCTCTTTGGGGATGAGTTGTCACCTCTGATCGGCATCAGGAACTTTGTCATGCCGCTGAGAGCCAGTAATTTCAAGTATGAAGACCTGAAGACCATTGTGTTCCTGGGCAACATCAAGTACATCGAGCGGGAGTGGGACAAGATTATGAACTTTCCCAAAGTCTTTGTCTGTAGTGTAAGTCGGAACTTAAACTCATTAATACTCATCTCAGACTTGCGTTTCAGTGTTGTGCCAAACCAGATAATATAAGTTTTCCCGGCCAATTTCCTAAAATGTTCACTCAATTCTGAAAATCAGTCATTCATTTTTGTCTGAATTTGAATGCACGTCTTTAATCCCATTTCAATTCAACAAAAGTTCAATCATTTTTTCATTGTCTGTGCATTTAGTTTTGAGAAACAGACGGCGAATTACGTTACCTGTGCATTAATTTACGCCAGCATACCTTTTCGTGCAGATTTCTGGTATACAATTTCGTGAATGTGCAATCAAAAGTACGTTTTTCTCATTCAAAATAGCAGATTGCATCACATAACATTAAACTAAAAGTGAAATAGAATGACCAATGTCTGAAATCGCCATCTAAAAGTGAAAAGGAAGTCTTGTAAACGAATCTGAATGACCATAAACGAAACGTGCTGCTCAATCACTTAATTGATTGAACTGAAATGGAATTGAATGCTCTGGTATTGAAAATGAAACGCGTGTTCAGAGCGATTCTCAAATTCAGACGAAAATGAATGACCAATTTTCAGAAGTGAATGAACATTTTAGGAAATTGGCTGGGAAAACCTATATTTGAAGCAAACGTATTAATTTTCTGTTGACAAGAGTCTGGAGTCGTTCTGAACAATGGCAACAGTCAATCTTTCGGATAGAGTCCCTCCTTCATGTTCTTAATGAAAGTATCTTCCTTAAACTTATTAATTAAAGCTCCTAAAGTAACAAACTTTTGCAAAGTTTGATGATTGGTAATCGATATATGTGTCTTCTTTGTTTGCTGGACAATGAGTGTTTTAGACCTTAATATTAAATGAATAGACTCTTTTAAAATCCACTTTGGTAACTTCACCCAATGTTTTCATACTTCTGCTCTGTTCATTCTATCTCTTGACTCAGAGCTGAAAATATTGAATTACCCCAAAACAATTAAAAAAAAATTAAAAAAATTTAGACAGTACATTGTAAAATGTAAAAACATAGTTGATTTCTGACATGTCTAAAACAGCTTTGAAATAGGCACACATTCATTCCGTTTCGTGTCCCTTGCATATTTTGGTCTGCTCAAAAACTGTAAGCCTTGTGAAACAACACGTAAAGGACTAAAAATGCAAATAAAGAAAGGTAGCTATATAGGCATAAACTGTACATGTTCGTCTTTTCAATTTAAAATTGTTTCGTCATTGACAGGGTTCGCCGCTAAGTCGCGCTGACATGCGTAACGTCAACGTGCACCAGAGTGCCATGTGCGTCATTCTGTCAGCCAACTTAGGGGACAGCATCGAGCAGGGACTGCAAGACAAAGAGACAATCTTGTCCTCCTTGAATCTGAAATCAATCATGGCGGCGGGAGCTCACAGCCGACGCTCCAAGATCATCGCAGCCTATGCAGCCGGTAAGTATAGTGGAGTCCCTAAGGTTGCACCCACTGACTTTTCCCGCAACTTTCCTCATGCAGTGTTGCCAAACACTTCTTTGTTGACCAGCTTCAAATTCATTCAGTTAAAGGGAAGATGCAACATTTGCAAACATCAAAAAACGAAATGATCAAATTATCACAAAATACCTTACTGGATTGTGAGGGAATGACAGTCTAAATCATCCTGTAAAGTTGTGGCTCCTGATGTGCTGATATTTTCAAGAAAAACTGTATTTTTCCAATGATGGTCGGCCGACCAGCGTTGGAAAAAACTGGCTTTTTTCAAAAAGTGCTCCTAATTTTTCATATTTAGTTCGTCTGCATTTTCTTTGCAATTGATTACACACCTGTGAAGACTACAAGCCTGCTAGACTGATTCTCTGATCTTACAATTCTCCAAAGTCTATAATTTGCTCCGTTTCATCTTAAGTGGGGTCAGGGAACCAGACTACAAGAATATAATTTTTTTTCTTGGTTTTTCCAGCATCTACAAACCAAAACGTGAAACAAGTCAGTGTAACAAAATCTGCTTTAACATACTAATCCTCCAAATCCATTTATTTCTGAAAATTGCAGTTAAAGCAAATGTTGTACATTCCCTTTAAATAGCTTCAACCTTAAGGCTACAACACACATTTAAAAAAAATGATATCAATTGGAAAGAGCATTTAAAAGTGGGTTATAAATGTCCATACAACCATCCTTTAAAAACCGTGAATCTTTGTGTCATTTTGCAAGAACCATGCACGAACGAATTTCGGAGGTCAATATTTTGACTCTCAAAAATCGAGCTGTTGATAATTCAATCGTGTTTTAAAACATTTTTTTCCCATAAATGTAAGATTTTCTGTGACCAAGACCTTAATATGAAATACTAAATTTTTGGCGATCTGCATACAAATGTGCACCTTTAAAGGGAATGTACATCATAGGCTTTTGCTGTAATTTTCAGAAATTAACTATTCGAGGGGCTAGTATAATAGATCAAATATTGTTACACTGACATGTTTGAAGTTTTGTGTTCGAAAATGTTGGAAAAACCAAGAAAAACAAAAATGTTCAAGTAGTCTGGTTCCCTGACTCCACTAAAGATAAAATGGATCAATTTATAGATGCCGGAAAATTGTAAGGTAAGGGAACCAGTTGTAGCTGGCCTGCACCCATTCATGAACATGTAACCAATAGCAAACAAAATTTGGACTGACAAAAATTGTAAATTTAGAGCAGTAGTTGAAAAATAGTTAGGATTTTCCAACGGTGGTCGGCCGACCATTGTTGGAAATGTATACAAAAATACCATTTTCTTGAAAATGACTTCACACCAGATGCCATAATTTTACAGGATGCTTTAGACTGTCATTTACCAACATCCAAGTAAGGTATTTCGTAAAAACTTGGTAGTTTAATTTTTCGATGTTTGCAAATGTTGTATATTCCCTTTAAAACCATTATGGTTTACAAATCAAATGTGCACCTTGATTCTAGAGCATGTGCAACATGTGCGTGTCAAGTATGGCGCCACCTCAATCAGGTACTCCTTCCAAGCTGCACACCCTCTGCATACACTACTCAGAAGCCACCCTCAGCTGTCACTCACAAGCCCCAAACTATTGATTGCTGATTCATGTTGTTTTCAGAGTCGCCGACTAGACTGAACGGCGGTAGCATCAAGAGGAGCCTCTTCACGCAAAGCTCGCTCAAAATCACCGTGCCAATGATCACCGAGCTAGGTAAATACAATGGCTTGAATACTGGACCCCTGGTCCGAGTTCAATAGTTTTAAGTGCCAGTTCTTAAGGCAATTCTGTGACTAAAGATGAGCTGAACAAGACTAAACCACCTTCGAAGTGGCGTGGCGCGCTTCAGAGCCAACATGGCCAAGTGGGGCCTCGCTGACAGTACCACCTGTGAATGTGGGACTGCAGACCATATTCTATCTGATTGCCCCATCTACCAATCTCTGCATGGAGCAGATCGACGGTCTAACTTATTTGGACCAGGAGACCAAATTATGCTTTACCCAACTGCAAGTTGATATCTGAGTCTGTCTACCTGACAAACGAAAGAAGCACTTTTGCAATTACCAATTTTGTTTCTCATTTGGGACAAGTCTTGTGAAAATACTTGTGATTTGGCAAAAAGAAATTGAGCTACAGGTCCTGTTTTCTGCAAGATACCTGTATAACTCGGAATTTGAGCTCTGAATAAGCCTTAACTTGTTATATCTTAATAAGTGATACCTTTGACTTTAATAATTCACCCACCCACTAAACTGAGATCACTCGAGCCTTCTGTTTTTCCTTTAAAAGCATCATCCCATGCGCAAATGCAAAGATTCCAATTTGTTCTATTTTGTTTCCAAATCTGCATTTTAACTTGAATTTTGGATTTCAAAGTTTGTAGGTAATATTTAGCTTCATTGCATAATATCTTTGCTTTATTAGGATTTGGATTTATTTTCAGTAAATAAAGAGAACTAGCCCTTTAAGCATGACAGGATGATCATAAAAATGCAAGAACAAAACTTGTATTGTGATGTTTTTGAAAGCTCAGTAGAAAGATTTTAATGACTTGAAATTGTCATTTTAGAAAAAAAATTGACTGCACAGCAAAAGATTTATGATGGTTGGTTTGAAAGCTCTCGGTGATTTTGAACGTTTTGGATCTTGTATTTTCCTCACAGTGAATGACGTCAATGTGCAATTTCTGGATGACGACGATGAAGATGATCCAGACACAGAGCTCTATCTGACTCAGCCGTTTGCCTGCGGTACAGCCTTTGCTGTCAGCGTGCTAGATTCACTCATGAGTGCAGTAAGTCTCTAGCTTAGTTCCTAGCTCCTTGCTGTATCTGACTCAGCCGTTTGCCTGCGGTACAGCCTTTGCTGTCAGCGTGCTAGATTCCCTCATGAGTGCAGTAAGTCTCTAGCTTAGTTCCTATCTTCTTGCTGTATCTGACTCAGCCGTTTGCCTGCGGTACAGCCTTTGCTGTCAGCGTGCTAGATTCCCTCATGAGTGCAGTAAGTCTCTAGCTTAGTTCCTATCTTCTTGCTGTATCTGACTCAGCCGTTTGCCTGCGGTACAGCCTTTGCTGTCAGCGTGCTAGATAAGATTCCCTCATGAGTGCAGTAAGTCTCTAGCTTAGTTCCTAGCTTCTTGCTGTATCTGACTCAGCCGTTTGCCTATGGTACAGCCTTTGCTGTCAGCGTGCTAGATTCCCTCATGAGTGCAGTAAGTCTCTAGCTTAGTTCCTAGCTTCTTGCTGTATCTGACTCAGCCGTTTGCCTGCGGTACAGCCTTTGCTGTCAGCGTGCTAGATTCCCTCATGAGTGCAGTAAGTCTCTAGCTTAGTTCCTAGCTTCTTGCTGTATCTGACTCAGCCGTTTGCCTGCGGTACAGCCTTTGCTGTCAGCGTGCTAGATTCCCTCATGAGTGCAGTAAGTCTCTAGCCTACTTCCTAGCTCCTTGCTGTATCTGACTCAGCTGTTTGCCTGCGGTACAGCCTTTGCTGTCAGCGTGCTAGATTCACTCATGAGTGCAGTAAGTCTCTAGCTTAGTTCCTAGCTCCTTGCTGTATCTGACTCAGCTGTTTGCCTGCGGTACAGCCTTTGCTGTCAGCGTGCTAGATTCCCTCATGAGTGCAGTAAGTCTCTAGCTTAGTTCCTAGCTCCTTGCTGTATCTGACTCAGCCGTTTGCCTGCGGTACGGCCTTTGCTGTCAGCGTGCTTGATTCCCTCATGAGTGCAGTAAGTCTCTAGCTTAGTTCCTAGCTTCTTGCTGTATCTGACTCAGCCATTTGCCTGTGGTTCAGCCTTTGCTGTCAGCGTGCTAGATTCCCTCATGAGTGCAGTAAGTCTCTAGCTTAGTTCCTAGCTTCTTGCTGTATCTGACTCAGCTGTTTGCCTGCGGTACAGCCTTTGCTGTCAGCGTGCTAGATTCCCTCATGAGTGCAGTAAGTCTCTAGCTTAGTTCCTAGCTTCTTGCTGTATCTGACTCAGCTGTTTTCCTGCGGTACAGCCTTTGCTGTCAGCATGCTAGATTCCCTCATGAGTGCAGTAAGTCTCTAGCTTAGTTCCTAGCTCCTTGCTGTATCTGACTCAGCTGTTTGCCTGCGGTACAGCCTTTGCTGTCAGCATGCTAGATACCTCATGAGTGCAGTAAGTCTCTAGCTTAGTTCCTAGCTTGCACAAGGTCACTTTCACTTGTACAAACATTTGTATGATTTTTTCTTAACTAAAGACTCGACTTCAACCCTATTTAGAACCTAAACATTAAGCTCCATGTTTTTTTCCTTCTTTTGTTAGACATACTTCAATGCAAACTCCCTGACTTTGATCCGAACCCTGATCACGGGCGGGACCAACGCTGATTTGGAGGAGATCTTGTCGGAGGGTGGGGAGTTACCCCCAGGAGTGCAGATTGGTAGAAGCCGACTCAAGGAGTTACTGCGAGACAGGTGTACAGTGGACCAGCTGAGTATCGGCACGGGGGTGTTCCAACACTGCAAGGTATGAGGGGAGGGGTTCTGTGACCAAAACTTGTTATGCTGTTCCTGTTACCTTGGTACTTTGTAATTTGCCGTTCACGTATCATTAAGAATGATTCCAAACAAATTTGTTGGGTAGGTAGTTTGCTATTCATGATCACTCTTGGAGGACGACTGCATTAAGGAGTGCATCAGAATTATACAATCATACATATCAGATGTAACAGGGACAAAAAAAAAAGTAGACCCCAAATTTATAGAATGACCCACATGCTGTGTGTTCAAACCATAGAGCTATATTAAATTACTAGATCGCCAACTCCTCATTCTTGTGCGCGGAGACGCTTTGAAGCCGTCCTGGGCGCAGACATTTTTAATTCAATGTGCGTGTTTGTAGAACATAATGAAATTAGATGGATTGAAATTTAAAAGTGTACTATACATGCAACGGGCAAGTAAAACATGCATGTACGCAAACAACTTAAGCACGTCATGACAGTTAAAAAAACGTCACAGCAAAAAGCATCTGTAGCGAATACGCGCACGCGTTGCGCTGTTTGCGTTAGAGTAAAATGAAACACTCATTTGCTGATCGTTCGTTTCGGGCGTATCGGCTTCGATAAGGCACCGGTATGGAATACAAATGCAGATATGCAAATAGCCGTACAATAGCCGTACAAAATGTCTAGTTCTCCATAGGTTTGTGTACAAACATGGATGCGCCCAGCAGGCATTACTTTGTACATCGAGTTAGCACTCTAATAATTTAATATAGCTCTATGGTTCAAACTGGCGATTGATAAGTGAGTTAAGCAGGTCAAACCAATTCTATGTTGGCTTCCTCCTGATGCAAAAACTCTTCTTAAAGTAATGTGTGTAAAGGTTGATCATTCATGGTATTCAAGTATTTGTTGCCTATTTTTTTCTACCTGTCAGGACGGCCACACGTATGGTTCCCTGTTCCTCCATGGGCTGGAGAGTGGCATCCTATGTCTGGGTATCTATCGCAATCTCATCATCTCGGGCAAATCGTCCGGGAAGCGCTACGTCATCACCAACCCCTCTCAGGAGTTTGAGCTGATGAGCGGGGACCGAATCTTCTGCCTCAAGCACTTCGAAGACCTGAACATGAACAACGAGATACCGGTACGAGAGACTGATCTGATTGGCTCGGATCTATAGTCCAGCTGGACTTAATCAACCAATCAAATGGCAGGATTGCCTAGATGCAAAATTGTATTCAGAAATTCAGTCTGTTCTTCAATCACTCTGCAGTAGCAATAGCGTAATCAGGCAACAAAAATGTATTGTTTTGTGCTTCGTGCATGGTGTAAAATCACATTTCATCAATTTTACATGAATATCCTTTTTTGTAGGAAAAGATGCGCAATATGTTTATCTTATAAAATCCTGTAATCAAAAGTGGCAAGACGTCCTAATAAGTTGCACTATTTTGGTGTCAAGTAATTAACATAACATTGCTCGATCGGATCTCGAAAGCTGCGGGCCAACGAATTTGTGTTCATGCATGAGTCACGTGATTGTGCCATGTACTTTCTGGAAGGACAAGTGTTCTGAGTATAAAAAAAATCAGGTTTGTGATCCCATGATGACCTTTGACCCCAGTTTGGTCATGTGACATGTTGGGCTGGGCTACTGATACTTTTGACAAAGTTTGGTTGAAATCGGTCAAAATATGTAGGAGCAATAGACAATGTCAACGTTTGTTACTAACTAACTAACTAACTGAAGGACTAACGGAGAGACACAATGATTTATTGTTTACAATGTATTTTTAAGTTGTACACAAAAATGTGATAAACATCGAATCCGTTTCCCTTACCAAATAACCATTTTTTTTAAAAGTATTTTCTTGCTAACATTTTTTCTGCACTTTTAAAGCTCAGTAATTCGTGCACTCAGACTAACAACGAAGTGACATAGAATTGTTATTTTTTCTGCTTTTATTTACTCGAGTCAGAGTTATGATGTGATTGCCAAAGCATGCATGATTATTTTTGTATGAAAAAAAAATGGTTCATGCTGGTTAGTTTTCGAAGCTGTCTTCCGATAAAATCAAGGGTCCCAAGTATTGTTATCTTTGTCAGTAAAGACAGAGCTATTTTACCTTAAAATTAAATATTGCAGCAGACATAAATATTGTATGAAAGTTTGCCATTTTTTGTGTGAACCAGATAGTGTTAGTACCATTAAATATGATTGTAACTTTGACTGGTTTATGTAGCGTAGTTACTTCCAAATTGTTAGGATAGGTCATTATAATCGATTCGGAATTCTTGTCCACTCCGAATTTCTCGCATTGTGGTAGATTTCTTGGATCTTTTTGATGCTTGTCTACTATAATCATCAGTCGTGAAGCCCATTTCTTGACTAGATGACCCACCCTCTCAATATTCTTAAAAGACTAATAAGTCCATGCTTATGAAAAGGCGAGTAGATGTGTTAAGAGTGCATTAGAACTGACACTAAAGCAGCTTTTTTGACAGTTTTGGAGAGAAAAAATCTTCAAATCCTCCTCAATCATCAAACATTACCAAAGTATTGTAACCAATCTCTTGTAAAAATATATACAAATATAACTCCAAATTGCAATATCTTAATATTAGTAGTAACTACCATCCAAATAAGATTTAATTTTAACGTAAATATAATTTGATAATTTGAAATGTAAAAACAGAGTTCTGTGAGTTTTAACAATTAGTGTTGTGTACAAGTACTTTTTTGTTCAGTAGCGTGTTTCTTTGTACTTTTTAGAGGGCATCATGTATATAACTTTAGGAGCAACTTTTTCATTCATTAGATATGTAACTTTTTATGTTATACCTCTACTTGTCTGATTAACAAAACAATAAAGATTTGGTTTAAATGCGTACTTAATTTATGTTGATTGTAAATACAACATGTACAGACTTCTGAATCGACGGTTTAAATAACTCGTTCTGTATCTTTGCATTTTATAATCTTAATCGCCCCAATATTTAAAAACAAAAAAACATTAGCAGGGTATTATTGTAAATAGGTCAATTCTGTTCTCATTTGGTTCTCTTTTGTAAAAACGACATCTTGTAAATAGTCTGGCCAATTTGAATCCATCTTGCGTGGGTCAGTGCAGACGTTTGTGGTGCCAATGTGAAAATGTAATCAGTTAAGCCAGGTTACACACACAAGACTACTTATTTATTAGGAATGAATTTGGAAGATGAATCACAAAAACTCTTTTTTTTCTTTTCTTTATTCAAAAGAATTGAATGCATGCCTGACATGATCATTCAAACAGAATGTTGTTTTGAAGGATTTGGATGACTTCCAACCTAAATGCTGTATTTATTTCAGTAACTTGTGTATACACCCTTAATTTGCATACAGCGGCCATATTTGGTACTTGGTACTTGGTTGGTTCTTCTCCTAAGGACTTCCACAAGGGAGTATAACTAGGAGGCCAGAAACACCGGGGCAAACCCCTTCTCTTAACGATAAGTGTTACTGGGTTCTTTTACGTGCGTTAGGCCTTATACAACACACGGGACCTCCGGTTTAACGTCCCATCCAAAGGACCAAGCAATAATGGTTAAGTACCTTAACTTAAGGGCACAAGTGTCCGGGCCCGGGCCCGGGCTCGAACCCGCGTCATTTGGATTTGTTTAATTTTAATTCAGTAACAATATATGCACAAGAGGTTTATTCATGCGTGTCTCTTTGGAATAAACGCACACTCCTCAAACATGGCTGCAATGCAACGGCTCTATTGTGAGCACCTGAAAAAACAGGATTTTCTTTTTGGGAACTTAAGTTTCATTTCTTGCTAAGGCCAAAAACCTTCAAATTAACACTGAAGCTTCTATTGCCGCACCTCCTCAAATTTTTGTACCAAGGAGCACCAAGGAATGGGGAAATTGCACCAAGGCAAATGATAAAGGGCACCAAGGCAAATTATGGAGGACACCAATGTATAATGATGACCCAAAAAAGCACCCACCTTGTCTGTACAATTCAAGCTTGCAAAAAGAAAAACAAAAAAAAAAAAAAAAAAGCGCATCGCGCATTCCGAACGGAACTTCGGTCTGACCAGAGACCGATTATTATTTTTTTGGGCCTAATATACGTTTATGTTCCTGTATACTCGGAATAGGTTAATGTACACATCAAAAATACTTTTTGTTACACTAATTATTAAAAAAAAATTGGGCTATAGACTTCCTGCACAAGTACCCGGTAACCCCCAACTGGAAAAGGGGAAATTTGATGGAAAAAAATTCTTGTTTCTGTATGCCAACTAGTCATTTGATCTTGTATATATCTATATGTAGGAATGGAAAATTGCACCACGCAGATTAACATTTTAAGAGTGGATAAAGTTATGGCAAATCATAGTTTATTTAATGCAAAGTTCCCTGGGTCTAAAGTAGTGTTCCGTACATCCAAATTTTTGTTTTTGTGGTTTTTTTTTTATTTCAAACTCACTGGCAAAGTCGGTGGTCAGCAATTATGCATGGAGTTAAAGCAGAAAAACAAATAATTTTTATTAAAAGAAAAGGGTCCAATAGAGGTTCAAAATTCTGACTATAAAAAATTGATGCACAGTTTTTGAACCTGATGTTTACATCCGAGTGTGCATGAAAGTCCTTTATAACTTTCAATTGATGCTGAATTTTGGGTTCTTGTAAGGGTTTTTATAGCCAACAATCCTCATTTTGGACACGATCTATGAATCACTGTGTCATTGTGCCAATCAGTGTCAGGGGTGTGCATTCAAACCGAGTCCCCGACCGTCGATGTCAGGAACTGGTTCCAGATTATGGGATCGGGTTCTGGTAACCAACTTTACAAATTATTTAGTTACTTCTCGGACAATGAAAAAGAAGGCTTTTGAAGTCGTTCGTGGGAATTTTCAGAATGAAAACCAGGCTACATTGAAAATCAAATCAGATTTCACGTTTGTGTGTATTTTATAATGTGCAACAAATAATGTTTGCAAAAGTTGCAGTTTGCAATGTAAACCTATGAAGCCCAGACAACTTCCTGGATTTGGATTTTGGGGTTGGGTTCTTTTACAGGTACCCGGTTACCGGTGTCGGGTTCCCGGTTCCCGTACAACCCGTAAATGCACACCGCTGATAATCAGTGTAACACACAAGTTGCATTTATGTACATATTGTGAATCTATGCAGTATACTCCTTCCTCATGTACCCCAAGCCTGCCTTTTGCCAAGAACCATAGTACTAGCCAAGTCATTAGCATTGACCATTTTTGCAGTTGTTCATAGTGTATTAAACAAAATTGTACATAATTCCTAAATTTTTCAAGCCAATAGTGTAAAATAATCCTGACATTGTTCTTGTCAGACGAGCACAATTTCACTTTTTCAACTCTTCAGCAATATAGAGAAATCTCTTAATAAATGTCACAATCAGAGTAATAATGTGTTTTCAACTTGTAACAAAATACGTACTGCTGCATCTAAAAACCACATCCATATACCTGGTTATTTGATAGCATGTATATTCTGAACGTAGCAATGCAATTGCACATAGCCGACAAATTGCACATTTTGTTGTCATTGCAAAACTTGTAGGATAGCTAGATCTGATTTCCAATTTCTTTATTTGTATAAAGAAATTGAACTTCAAGGCAGGTCAAAAGTCACTCCATTGGTGTATGCAATTGTTTTGTTAAACCACTTACCAACTGAACTGTACTACATTGTATTACATTGTGTCTATTCATGATAAACCCATGACACTATAGAGTACTCAGTCGGTTTTGGGTGCTACAGAGAGTAATAGGCCATGCAGTTTGGGGCTGTACAAAGACTTATGAATTAATGTCTAAATACAGGTAAATCCAGACAGTTAGAGTGGGTGTGGTCAAACAGGAGGGCGGGGTCAAACTCTCCGCAGGATCCAATCCCCAAATTTCAATGCCTTTTTCACTCCGTTTCACTAAAGTTTCCCATAATCATGCTGTATTTTGCAGTTAGCCGTAGGCCTAGCCAGTAAGTTTCAATGGCTATCTTGGGTTTTTTTTAGTTCACAATTTCTGAGGCTCAAGTAGAGGCTACTGTCTTAAAAAGTATGGCACCATTTCTTTGAGATTCTCATTTTAAATTTGCATTGAAAGGGTACTAGACACACATGACAACTTAAACGATCTGCTGTAGACCTTTCTGTGGTTGGCACTTTTTGCCAACCATGGGTTTGGCAAAGTATGGAAGTCAACGTTGCAAAAATTCAGGAAAGTTAGCGATCTTTCCAAACATATCATTGAATTGCTGGAAATACAAAATAGCAAACAAACGTTACCAAAGATTTAATAAAAAGCCTCTTTCTTACATTATGAGGTTGTTAATATGCAATTTTGGGCAAAATCTGTTGCCAACCACTGCTTAAATTTATGTCCTTGTGGCGGCCCATACAAAATGGCGCTGAATGTTTACAAATGAAAGAAAGGTCTATAGCTTACTATCTTGGTTTTGGATTTCTAACTCTAAAAAAAAAAAATAATAAGATGTAGAAGTTTAATTTTGTTTTGGTTAATTTGTATTTTTCTTACCATCTATAGTATGGAGACTGCACTTAGAAATTTTGAGCGTATTTTTAGTTACTTAGCATTTGGAAACTAACTGATAAAAAAAAATCATATTGGGCATTGAAATAACAAAGGTGTCAATTTTTTGTGTGTTGACAAGAATATTTAGAAAGCTTCACAATTTTCAAAGAATGTTTAAAATGTTAGCATTGTAAACATGCCTCTGTTCACCTCTCAACCAGTTGTGCTATGTCAATTGATAGTGGTATTTAGGATTTTGAATTTGGTGATGAAATCTTAACTTCAACCAATGTGCAGCACTATTATTTTATTTAAACTAACTCAGTGTTTTGATTTATTTCACTTATTGAATAGTAGTTTGTATTGGATTCCAGTATTAACTCATGTATGGTAGCACAAAAAGCAAAACACAACATTCCGCTAATAGTCGTTTGTAGAAATATGTGTAATATATTGTGATTCTTCCCCCTATTTTCCCCCTGATTTGACTTTTTACAAGGTACTGTTGTGATAACTACACCATTCTGCTGCATAATTTCGCGAAGATTCGCTAGTCAAATTTCGAAGCAACTCTAAACATATTTTGCTTTGTCTCTAGTAAGCAATCAGACTCCCTCTGAATGTGAAAGTATCCATTCTAAATCTTGCTGTAGTTGAGAAATTCTTCAGTAAACACAAGAACCTTTTCATGTCTTTTTCACACTTTTCTCCGCTATATTACCTTGATGTACTATCTTCTTGGAAAAAAATTTACCTTTTTCTCATCTTGTCACCTATTCGAGAGGGAAAAGTAGCATTTGTTCACCTTTTTCAATCTTATATGCATGTACGCTACAGTTACTGGAAACGAAAATAGTATCTAATTAACATAATAGAAATATTCAGTACTTTCTATATGTTATAAACAATGCAATGTTCTCGATGTTCACCAATCTAATGTACCTATCTCTATTTCTCACTTTTGTCAAAAATAGCATTTTACGGTGACCACTTACTCTGATGGTGTATTCGTGCAAATATTTCAACGACAAAAAAATACATAATGTAAATAAAGATTTACCCTTTATAATGCCTACCAACCTTGTTTACAATAAAGTCCAAGTAATTGTTACCACATATTGTTTGTTTTCTGATGGTGTCTAAGCTTTGTTTCTGTGTTTCCCTGATTCTTCAAAACCTTTCTCGATTTTCTTTTCAAGTTTAAAGAATTTGTTGAGGGAAAAAATGTTTTGATGAAAACTGCGGTAAAAAAAAGGATCATGCCCCTGTGCGAGTTTATCAAAAAATACCTGCCATTTGCAAATTCATTTAGCAATTGAAAGAAATTACTACCATTGTTTAGCAAATAAATACAAGGGGTATCATTACTAAAATGTCGAGTTTTGAAGATGACAAAATTGGAGATGATGCTAATTTTGTCCAACAATACAATTTTGAAATTTGAAAGCAAAAATAGAAATGTAAGCAGTATAACATTTGAAAATTAATTTTAAAGGGCCAGTAACAGATTTGATAATTAAACAGAATAGAAGAGGAACCCTTTATCAAATTCAAGAAAATGTTTGAACAAACACACGCCTTCTTTTTGACAATTTGAGAGTAAGACAACCTATCATGTTCTGATATATAGGACAACACCTTTTTCTTTTATTGTGATTTCAAACATATCTTTAATTTTTTTCTCATGCAAAGTTAAGTTCCACAAGTCTCCAACTTAAAAGTCCATTTGGAAGTCAATTTAAAGGCTAGAATGAGATGAAGGCACAAACCGTTTGACACAATACTGAAGGAAGTACATAATTTGTATCAAATGCCCGTTGCCAATACTATAACCAGAGCCCAATTTCATGAAACAGCCAAGCACAGAAATACATTAAGCATGGAAAGCACAAGCAGAAAAGGGTTACCAGCCAAGCGTCATGCAATGTTAATTGCTTTCGTCTGGTTCCCAGCTAATTTGAGCTTAGCACAATAATTTGCTGAACGACATCTCTTGCTAAGCGGTTTTATTTTGCTTACAGCAAGCGACAAAATTTCTGCTGCCTGTAACCGAACATCATGCGCTTACAGTTGATTTTGCATTACCTGTATTTGTACACCCATAACTAAGGATTCTGTGCTTACATGGTTCCCGCAGAAAATTTCTTTGCTAGCGCAGTAAGCACAGAATAATAATAGAAGTTGCAGAATCCCTGTCAGTAGAGCCACGAAATTGGGCCCAGCTCTTAAAATTGGGCCATTTCATGTCAAATCTGAAATATGATTCTCGAAAATGAAAAGCTGTTCCGATTCAGCCAAAATTGTAACTTTGTCGAATTTGCATCATCGTACACCATTTGAATAATGAATTTTATAACTACGACAGCTAAAAGATTTTATGGAGTATGTAAATGATTGCATTTGTCATGAAATGGCCCATTTGTTATTTGGAATTAATATATCTTATTTGTTCGTACGTAAATACAAGAATGTAAAATTCTGTAATTCAGATACAAATATTGCTCTTACGACTTTATGACGCAAATGTATTCTTGAAACATGATTCCAGTTAAATGTCTTCCAAATTTCATACGAGTTGTGCGACATTCCAATTCATTTTGTTCTCATTTAATTCCATATATTGCTAATATATTACATACAAACGTTAATACCCTAAAAAGTTAAAAAGAGCTCATGCAAATATTGTAGACTGAAATTTCAACCATTATTTGATCAGGTATGAAAAAATATTGTTAAAAACCTATATTGATGTTTGGCACTTAATATTACAAAAAGAACGCTAAAAACAATAAAAGTTGACACATCCATGTTGCCTCCTCCAAACCACCACTCAAACACCATATAAACTACCCATTTTCCACAAGAGCCATATCGCCATGAACAAAAACATTATTTTGAGTAAACACAAGAATTTTTAGCATGAGCAAGTAACCTCTGTTAATACATGTGATACCGTAAAAAAAATACAACCTTTTTTTATGCGAAATATCAAACGATTGTCTAATTGGTGATTAAAGCAAAGAATTTCAGCAGGAGCACTTAACATTGAATTTACATTTGCACCATGTTCAAAATTGTAATATTGTACTAATTCTATTCTATCTTTCCTAAACTACTAATAATGTATCTCACCTAATATAAGTACGTGTACAATATTAAAAACTCTAGCGTAAAAAAAATACTTTGTATATCTCCTCTTTCTTGTTTTTTTTGTTTGTCGTAAATATTTATTACTTTATTTTACCACATTTCACGAATTGTAATTTGGCAAAATAATGAAATCTTATTTTGTTTTCTTTGTTTGCCCCATCAGAAATCAAGTCTTGAATACAAAATCGAATTTGATTCTTTTAAAATAGAGCGGATAAGAAGCTCCGTCACTTGAAGAATAAAATAATTTTTAAAAACATATTGCGGAAAAAGATACGTGCAGTCAGTTTGTTGTATCCCCCCCCCCCAAAAAAAATATGTAGTATACCGTGTAAGGTATAGTTAACATCATGTAACATTGCATGGCTAATGCAATGTTTAAGGCATCATGTACATTCTCCATTGAGTAAAAACTGTAGAAGTTTGTCACAAAAAAGGCATTCGACAGACCGTCTTTTTGTCTTCAAAATCTAGACCTAAGCTCAACTGCATATTGAAAAAGAAGAAATTTTAGCAACGGACAAGACTTAGGAGTTGTAGTAGAAGTAGAAAAGTTTTTAACGTCTTCAAAACTTGCAAAATGTTGGGTTTTTAAAGTTAAATACCGAGGTAAGTTATGCCACTGAAGTTGAAGGCCGCCTTCAACCAATGTTTTTTTTTTTAATTTCTGAGATATTTAATGTCATTTAAAAAGGCAATGTTTGCGTGCCTGAAACATTTTTTTCTCCAAAATTCAGACAATGAGTAGAATTAAGTCAAAGCCGCAGTGGAAAAAATCTCATTTGCTAAAATCTAAAATACAGTATTGAGTCACAGACAGAGGTGAAGCTAATTTAGATAAATTTAGACTGAAATTGCCATCCCTAACAAAGTCTAGTTCCCAAACTGCAAGAATTGACAATGAAAATGTGTAAAGCAAGTTTTTAGCTTTATCATTATTTGCCCAATACAGATCTACTTTCGTGTCACCAGACCACATTTACTCACAACCATATATAAAATTTTACACTCATTTTACACTTAAGGAATGTGCGATCACTCAATGCTGATTGGTTTAAAAAATAATTTTCCAATGACCTGAATTTTGTTCTTAAAAAGGGTAGAAAAAGTTTACAAATAAGTCAAATTGCTTAAAATGTCATCGGCAGTTATTCAGCCATTTTCTTTCTTAAATTGTTATAAGTCCTACCTGTAAAAACCTCTTGTTACACGTTTTATGTTTGGTCACTACAAATATACCCCCAAAATTTAACAAATCAGTTTCCACTAAAAACCCATCTGTCGTTGTTCTTATTTTATATGGGGAAATGGTCTTTTAAAGATATTTTGTAAAAAATATAAAAAGTTTCACAAGTTCATATGAAGAGGACATACAACTATACCAGTCCACTAAGCTTAACTAAAACTTTTACATTTTAACCCTGGTTACATTATGTAAACCTGTTGGAAGTTACTATTTATACGTGGTTAAAAAAGTTAAAAAACACACTGACTGCCAGTCCTGGCGAGTCTCAAGAATTGCCTGCGGACATACTTAAAAACCTTCGACAGTTCAAGCCAGTAAACCTAGTTTCCACTAACCAGATTCAACCAAACACCAGTATCTACCACTAACTGGTTTCCAACTAACCAGGGTTAGTTTTACAACTAACGGTTAGACTGAGGAGATGACATGAGAGTGTGGATAAAGAGTGTGGCTGGATCCAGGTCGTCACCTTCCATGGACAGCAGAGGGACATGGTGATACCCTGAAAGAACAAACAGAAAGGTGTCAAATCAAAGGTGCAAAGTTAACGCACTGAGGTTAAAGGGAATGTACATCATTGGCTTTTGCTGTAATTTTCAGAAATGAACTATTTGAGGGGTTAGTATAATAGATCAAATATTGTTACACTGACATGTTTGAAATTTTGTGTTAAAAAATGCTGGAAAAACCAAGAAAAACAAAAATTTTCAAGTAGTCTGGTTCCCTGACTCCACTAAGGATGAAATGGATCAATTTATAGATGCCGGAAAATTGTAAGGCAAGGGAACCAGCTTAGCTGGCCTGCACCCGTTCATGAACATGTAACCAACAAGCAAGGAAAACCGTTGGAAATTGATACAAAATACCACTTTTCTTGAATATGACTTCACACCAGGTGCCATAATTTTACAGGATACTTTAGACTGTCATTTATTAACATCCTAGTAAAGTATTTCGTAAAAATGTGTTAGTTTTGTTTTTCGATGCTTGCAAATGTTGTATATTCCCTTTAACTGAGATGTAGATTTTTTTTTTTAAAGTCAACAGAAACTAGCACATTATTGTGAATTTCATGGTTGGTTTCTCAAAAGGAGCGCTCTGGCAAAAAAAAGAGGGATTTGAAAAGCCTAACGGCCACTGCGTCAGGAATATTTCGGCAATGCGTCATTCTATAAGTTTAGGGTACAAAGTGTGACATTTTTCCTGTTCCCTGTTACATTGGTACTTTATTTGCCATTCAAGTGTCAGTAAGAATGACTTCAAATAAATGTCTATTTATTGGGTGGGTTTGCTATTTGTAATCACTCTTGGAGGACAACAGCATTAAAGAGTGCATCCAGAATGATGTCAGATGTTACAGGGACAGGAAAAAAACGGGACCGCAAATTGTATAGAATGACCCGACTTTCAGTGGAGTTTCAAAATAATTACTGGTATCAATTAAACATTTTTGTTTTTATGGCCTCCTAGAGTAAGTCAGTAATCAATTGTATCAATGGGGAATGTATAATAGACAACTGAATACCAATTCTGTCATACAGCATGCAGCCTTGCACCAACATGAAAATGGTATACATGTTGTAAATTTGTGTTAAGATGAAAAGTAATCAATGTATAATGCGCATTACAGTCCTGGAGCACTTGGGAGTGGTCAGGTTGTGCTTTTTATCAAGTCACAAGTCATCACAAGTCATCATAGGTCATCACAAGTTATCACAAGTTATCACAACTCATCGCAAGTCATCACAAGTCATCACAAATGATCGCAAGTCAATCACAAGTGATCGCATGTCATCACAAGTGATCGCAAGTCAATCACAAGTCTGGGATTATCCTTAGCGGTCGCCCGCTTGCCAAATGCGAGTGAAAACAATCAGCAGTCCACACAAGTCAACATCAAGTCATATCATACAACGTGGTGAAGAGAAATTTTCATGACAGTTTCACTGCCAAAACTTCTCACTCATCAAACAAGTGATCACAGTTCAGTTACTAAGTAACTCCCATTAATACCACGCTGTGTGCAATGTTCATAAATGATGATTATAACTTCTCCTTCTCCCTATTTGATTAATTTTAGCCTTGCTCTATGTTAAAGCAATGATGATTAAAGAAACATTTGACATCAAAAAAAAAAACTACATGCAATATTAACATGATTAAGATAATTGCCGATGATTGTATTATTATTGCATTTATTATATCAAAAATGTTATCAAAAATGCTTATGGTGATTTGATTGAAAGTTACTATTAAACAAGTGATCCCAAGTCAATCACAAGTGATCGCAAGTCATCACAAGTCAATCACAAGTCATCACAAGTGATCACAAGCCATCACAAGTCCATTAAAAGTCATCACAAGTCCATTAAAAGTCATCATAATTCATCACAAGTCATCACAAGTCCATTACAAGTCATTCAGCATCATGTCAACTCACAAACTATTCAAATGAACTGTGACAAGGCATTCCTTCATTGTTGTTCATCCTGTGTTGTGACTGGACATGTGAATTAACCCGTGATTTACTTGTGACTAGACATGTGATGTACTTCTGATCTGTCACTTCGCCTACACCATCATCCACCATTTAACCATCTTAATACAGAGGTTATTTCCAGCCTGTTCTTACCTAGTTGGATGCTGGCAATGGGAATGGTGTACTGAGCAATGAAATCATCCTTCAGTCGGTCGTGATCGTAGACGACAAATCGCAGCATGGCAAGCTCTGGGGATTTGATCTCAAACTCCATGATTTGGTTCCACTCTGGGTTGAACCCTGGAAGTAACAACAAAAATATCTCAATCCTCATTTCCCTATTTTTTGCGATCCCCTCCCCAATTTTCTGTTTAGCAGGTGCATGACCTTTGACCCCAATATTGACGTTTTATTCCATTTTTCAAATCTGCAAGTTTTATCTGAGGACTGCAATGCGTGAACAATATTGCGTGTGCTTTCATTGACCAACCATTGTTTTCCACAACTTCTGTCTTTTCCTCGTACTCGGCATTGACATCCAGGACGAAGACCTTGACGTAGGGGTCAATGATTTCCTTGGATCCGGATGGCTTGGGCAGTTGCTGACCACTGATGACCTGTGAGCAAATGAAAACAGTTACAAGTGGTGTTCTTGGATAAGCAGGCAACAGAATAATGCCACGTCCTAGATACATGGCTATGCAGCTTGTAATTGTACACATGCACCTATGGAGACATTTGAGGACAGCCACGGCCAAGTTCAGGCAAGGACCATTAGTCGACTAGTCGTTGATTTGTGACAAACCTTACGCCTGCGCACTGGTAACAACCTGCGGACGTCTCTAGTCAAATGCTGGTCAAAATGTCATCGCAAAACTTCTGGATCCTGGCTCTCTGCTTGCGTTATGAATGCGCGCGGCTATTGGTTACCAGCGATGCAACCAGCCCCAGTAGGCTGGTTCCAAATAGTCGACTAGCGTAGTCAACCACCGTCGACTAGACAGAGTTCGGGCAAGCGTTAGTCGGACTATGGTTAACCATTGGTCAACTATAGTCCTTGCGCGAACTTGGTCCAACATGCAGGTTTACAGCACTGCTAAAGTTGCTATCACTTAACAGAATACAACATGTGGGGGTTGAGTAGTCCGCCCACTATAGTCAAGTTGTAAAAGTAAAAAACGGCATTAAAAAATTTAGTTGTTGTGTTATAGTGAATGAACAGTCAACTAATAAAACAGGAGGAAAATAGGTTTTAAAGATGTTGGATAGAACAAAACTAATGGGGCAAGGTAAAACAGGACACACACATTGAGGTTCACCTGAAACAAAAAATTGACAAGCCCTTCAAATTTGTGCTTCGCCCCACTATACTGCAAAATGGCAATTTCTGAATGGATGCTCATTTGGTGGTAGTCACATATCTGTCTTACCCTGAGAGTGAGTTTCTGGGTGTACTGGTCTCCTGGGCTGTCTGGGTTGAACTGCATGTTGGCTGGGGACAATAATAATAATACCACATCAAAACATGAATGTCAGTGTTGGATCATTTGAGAACACTGTGTCGTTCATTATAGATAATGTTGTATACAAAATGTAGGCAGACTGACAACATTTCACTTTCTGAAAACTTCTGCAATGATTAAGACACCCATTCCCTCTTATTTTCAAATAATTCGTCATTTAAAAAAAAATTTTTTAAATTTCTTTCTGGTAATGAAACCAAGGATTCCTCAAAAGTGTACTAGGCACTGTAGCCCGAAAGCCAGATGAAGCCTGTAGAGAGTAGACTATGAGAAGAAATTACAGTTTTAGAGGTGGGAGGAAAAGCCCAGAAGAATATTTTTGGGGAAAACCCACGGAATCAGGCAGGGACTGAAAACCCAATCCACATATTGGACCAGGCGTGATTCGAACTTGGGTCACAGGAAAGTACCGCTACGCCAACCTGATTTCCCCTAGTTATCCAGTTGATTACTAGTTTTAAGAAGCTTTTGTTTATTTCTTAACTTTGAAAGTAAAACAATCACAATTGACAAAAGTGAGCTGCAGAGCAAATTTTGTTGTTGTTACCTTTGCGAAGAAAAACTGGCTTGAGAATGTAGCCACAGTTGCCGTTCTGCTGGAACTTGCCAAGGTTCAGATCCATCTCGTCACACGATGTCTGGAAGTTCAGAGCAACTGTACAGAGACAAGTGGTTCAAATAGCTAACAGATGTGATGATTTGAGAATTTCACAATGACGACGGTCAGAGCATACTGACCGGAATGTCGAGTTTATACCTCTGGTTCTTTTCAGAACCATCCTCTCAGTTTGAGAAATTATTCCCACGTGGTGTTTCCGCAAACCTTTCATTCATGGGAATTTCACATTGGTTAGTGCTGCCATGCAGTGGTGCAGAACTCGTACTCATGAGAAGGTACCTATTCTCACACTCATACTTGTGAGAAAAAAAAAATTACCTGTACTCATACTCGTGGTAAAGTGCTCATACTCATACTCATGGATATCATCTTCCACTAAAATTTTAATTATTTTAACGATGTACATGGGGGAATAGAACTAATTTTCTACTGTTTTGAAAGCTTTTGCATTTGTCCAATTCCCAGTTTGACATAAAAAAAATCCACAGAGAGAATATGTACCCATAGAAATGTGCTAATACTCATAAAATATACTCGTACCCGTGGGGATGTTTGCGTACTTGTACTCGCACTCATGAGAAGAAAATTGCCTTGCACTCATACTCACGGAAAAGTACTCAACTACATATACAACTCATCAAACAAGACTAGTATTGCTGCCCATGTCGAGCTGGACCCGAAGGTCTAAGTTTAGAACATTTCATATAAGTTTTGTTTTATGTATGGGTCATGCCATAATTTTGGGGTCCAAGTTTTGTGTGTGTCCCTGTTACATCTGATATAAGATTTTGTCTATTCAGGAGACATTCTTTAATGCCTTCTATCTCCAAGAGTGATTGTGTAAAGCGAAGTACCTGCCAAATAAATCAAAACTAGTTTGAAGTCAATTGTAATGATACTTGCGTGGCAAATTACACAGGTCAGGTAGGGAGACAGACAAAAAAATGTCACGTTTGGACCAAAAATTTATGTGAAATAGGCATCAGTAGCGTACTTAAAGATATAGTCCATCATTTGTAATTTGTGCATTTTGTTCGTTTGAAGCAACAAAAGTGCTCAAAATCTGAAGAAGGGTGCTGAACAACTAACCTGATGAAGTTTCAGCTCAGCTTCAGCTGTATATTCCGAGAAAAACAGCATTCTAGGATCTCGATTTCAAATCAAAAGTTGCTGAATCATGTTTTGAATTGGGCCTGAATTCAGCGTCCGAGACACGTTCTCACTGAGCCGATTGCAGCTACGCGATGTCGCACACTGATCCGACGAATTATAGCAACCGCGCGTGCGTGTGCATCGTGCCAATGCTTGCGCGCGCTTCGCCGAATAACAAAACAAACTACTAATTTAAATTTCCTACGGTGCGTCTTAAGAAGCACCGTTGGAAAGGCCTTCTTTCGTTGATTACTTCAAAATGACAGCTTGCCAGAAAGAATAATTTCACAGGGAGTTTAGTCCCCTTACTATCTTTCAACCAAGTATGTTTTTCAACAATAATTACGCCAGTTACTTTTCAGATAGCTGCAAATGATGGACTATAGCTTTAAATTCATAATGCTTTGCATGGAGACAGTTAGTTTGAAAACTGAAAATACAAAAACCAAGATATGGCTTGGTCAGTACTTACCAATCTGTGAACCAATCGTCCACATCTTCATGGGGTTATAGTTGGAGGAGTTTGTCCGTCGGCCACCAGGGTATATCCTGGTCAGGAATCGAGTGTTATGCTCGACCATCTCCTGACCGCTGTTCTTAGCCAAATCAAAGGCTTTGCTCTCACCAAGGGAGACCATCTCATTGCATTTGTCTGAACAAAAAAACAAGGTCAAAACATAAATGACACATCATTGTGGTCATATACAAATTATATTTTCCAATTTCTAAATAAATTCATTCAAATGATGTAATTTTTTACCCAATGGTAAAAGAGCTGCTTCAAGTTTCATATTCAAGAGGTTTTTGCTCTTAGCATAATACGATTTTCAAATAAACCATTTCTAGAGTGTATTTAAAAAAACAACTATTGTACAATAATTTATAAGGGAACTATGATGGAAAAAGAAAATGTATTTATTTACAACAGCCTTTGATTTGAATGTAATTTGTTTAATTTTTCCATAACTGGGAGAGTCCTCATTTTGCTTTTTCTAAGTTTCAGTTGTTTTGGGGAAATAATGTAGTATCCAGACGCCACTTCAGTGGTTGTGTACAAAGTCTATGGCGAGTCAAGAAATAGTATTTCCTGAGAAAAATGTTTCTCAGTCCCAGATTCTTTTTCAATATTTTTGCAATGAATGACCTTTATTGAGATGATAATATGAAGAAAAAAGTGGCACCAGGGTGCAACATTCTTTCCGTTTTTGGTAGAGAACAGTTTGTAGATTTACAGTCTTGCAAACACTGATTACATCCATGAAAATCGGAAAGACAAAATAAACTAAAGACTCACGGTTTTCCTTGGAATGTTGGAAACTCTTGAAGTGAACACTCTTGCAGACGTTGACCAGGTTGGAAATCTCCCTGGCAAGTTTCAACTTAGACTGTTACAGAACAAATTACAAAATATCAGTCTTGAACTAAAAATGTATTGGTTGTTTGTCATAATTGAGTGATATAAATTCCTGTATGAAAAGTTAATTATTCCACAGCAATGACAATTATTGGCACAATTTGGAAGGCATAACAGTGAGCATCTACTGTGCAAAAGCTTTACTGCTAATTTGCAAACCAAAGAAAGAAATTAAGGAAAACTAAACTTAACAAGAAAAAGAAGCAGAAAAGAAAAAAAGAAAAAGAAGTACATGCATAAATGCAGCGGCATAGCTGTTTTTCAATTAGTACCCATAATGTACATTCAAAACCAAAAGATGTTCGATCATGGGGTACGACATACTTCCCTTAATGCTTGGGGTTTGATTATAACATAACATAACGACAATGTCACCGACGTGGTTGTTACTGGGATGACAAATAACAAAGTTTGATTTCTGTCCAAGGAAACATTTTTCTGAAATTCTTTTTTTTGGATATTTTCATTATATAATGATTTTATGACATGATTACATTACATGAAACACAACATACCATAGTTTTATTCAATTTAGTCGCTGCTTGCAAAGTACAAAGTCTACATTTTTCACGAAGAAATTGAAGTGACAAATTTCTGTATATGTTAGTCTTAGTTATTTTGATTGATTTATATCTTATATATAAACCTCCACGATTTGCTCTTTGTAGTGGCGCAGTGCATCTGCATCATAATTATATATACATTTATATACGCGCAATAATGCATGTATATCATTCATTTTTTGAAGTAGATTTTCCATGTATGTTGACAAAGTGACGATATCTTTAGTAATTAATATCTTCTAATTAAACACGATTTTATGAACAGAATGATTGTTTTATTTTATTTTACTCCTGGGCCTGTTGACTATTATCTTGTATATATATCCAATTCTGGTGGAGAAATGTACACAAAAACAAAAAAAAAAAAAAATCCACCCACAAAGTCAAACGATTTTTCAAAACTGGTTGCATCTGTGTGCACAAAAAAAAATACTTTGTCAAAACGGTGACAAATGTAGGAATCTAGGATGGCACTGTAGTGCTTATCTTGCCGCCCACCACTCTGACCAGGGATGAAATCACACCCAGCCCAACACAGGTGGGCTTACAATCCCTGCAAGGTTCTGTCCTGGGGTTTTGCCATCCAATTTCGGACTTTTTTATCCAACGTCTGAAAAACCAAACACTTCACAAACGTCGTCCTTCCAGAGGTTTCTTCACTGAGACTGATGTTATGTGCAATGCTCGGGCATGAAAGTCTGCTCTCGGTTCCATCATTACCGTGACGGTGTCGCAAGCTCCTGATACGAGCTCTGTAATTCAAGTCCCCAAAAGGTACCTTTCCATTTACATGGGCAATGGTGCTTTTGAAAAATCCTTGATTTTATCAGAAATAATTGTGCCAGTCAAAGGAACATCTGAAATCATGGTTGGTCCAGAATCTCTGTACTGGGGGTGTCACTCTTTATTTATTTGTGCACTTTTCTATGGAGTTTTCCTCGTCTCTACCAGGCTTCCATATGAAATCACACATGTAAACAAAGTGTGACGTCATCAGTACGGAGGCTTATTCTTACCAAGCAGGTATGGGTTCCATGCGCGAACAAGGGAGGGCGCTATCTTACCATGGGACACACCGAAAAGCCATAACAACGAACACCCCTGTAACATACGCCATTAAAACAAACACTGCTATAACGAACGCCAAAGTAACGAACACCACTATAACAAACAATTGACTAAAGTATAAAGAACAGCCCCTCTGGCTCCCAAAAAAATAAATAATGAACGTTACTATAACGAACGCAAGTATAACGAATGCCGCTATAACGAACGCCACTATAACGAACACCGCTATAACGAACGCCACTACAACAAACACTGCTATAACGAACGCCACTATAATGAACACCGCTATAACGAACACTGCTATAACGAATGCCACTACAACGAACACCGCTATAACGAAAGCCGCTACAAGGAACGCCGCTATAACGAACGCCACTATAACGAACACCACTATAACGAACGTCACTACAACGAAAACCACTACAATGAACGCCACTTCAATGAACACCGCTATAACAAATGCCACTACAATGAACACCGCTATAACGAACGCCGCTATAACAAACATTTGGCTAATGCCCCCTTGGCTCCCAAAAAAGTACATTACATTATACACAATAATATAATGTTAATAATTTATTTTTAGTATAGCATTTTACATAAAAATCTAAAAACACTTAAAAACCACATAAAAAGTAAAGTTAGTTCAAAAGTAGTAGTTAAAAATAAGACCTTTTAAAAAGAACTGTCTTAAGCTGCGATTTAAAAATTCCCACATTAATGTTTCTAAAATAAGCTTAGTCTGTTCCATCAAGTAGATGCATAGATGGTAAATCCATGATCCTCATATGCCTTGCTAAGCTTTGGATGAACCTTAGGATGGTTAAGCTTAACCCATCATGACTTTTAGTGTGAATGTTGGACACATGAACTGACATCAACTCTGTTAGGTACGGAGGCCCAGACTCACCACAGCGGACAAGTTTAACCAGTTCGCGCCGGGATTGTTTTGACATTGACCGGACCCAGGTGCAAGATTTTTTTCATGAACCTCGATGCCAGACAGGTTCAGGCCGTCATCTGCGGGTAGCACACCCTGATATTTCCACCCTCGCTCGCTGCAAGCGGGTCACAGACAGATATTTCCGGCCTCGCTTGTTGCGTGTTTATCCGTCATCCGTTGCGCATACCGCAAAACCTTTGCGCGTATACACGTCATCCGACGTGAACTGGTTAAAAATAAGACAAAGGATCTTGAATTCAACCCGCACCGTAACCGGAGGCTCATCTTGTTCCTGAGGTATGGGTGTCATATCTGCATGACGATCCGTTTTTCTTCTGTTAACCAGTCGTGTGGCAGCATTCTGAATATGTTGCAATTTCTTGGTCTGATAATCGTATAAACCAGAAAATAAGCCGTTACAATAATCCAAGTGGGAAGTTATGAATGCATGTATTAGTTTCTCTATGTGATTGATCCAAAAGATTCCTAAGTTTGCCAATCCGCCATAGTGAGTGAGACGCCACCTTACACAAATACACACACTAGAAATGTGAGCATCTATTGTTCCAGTTGAGTCCCATATCACCCCAAGATCCCGTTCTGGGTCAGAAGCCACAATATGGACATCCCCAACGCGCACTTCAGTCTTAAAGAGGCACTAGGTCCTGAAATCCCCGAAAATTTCATGTTTTGGATTGCTTACTTATCCTATTTCAAACATGTCGTTGAAAGGAAACCAACTTAATGTCTTACCGTTCCCCAGAAAAGGAAAAAAAAACCCCGGTTGTTTAAATCGGACACGACGGAGTACGAATACGTTTTTCGTGTCGTTCTCATACAGTGTACAAATACACGTTGTGTGTCTTGGGAACAGCGGTGACCAATCACCAATGCAAAAAAATTGTGGTTTCTTCAACATCCGCAAAAGGCGCACATTTACGCGTACAAATGAAATCACAACTAGCATCCAAACGGCTTGAATTTATGGGGTTGCAAAAGTGGACCCTGAAATTCGTTCTCTCACGCATAATACAGGAATAACACAAAAATGCCCAGTTTTTAAAGGATAGTTGTGTGGATGTTTCTATCCTAGTTTTAAATGTTCTTTCCAATTTGGTCCAAGCGCGTTTTGTAGTCCAATTGAGCTGTTCCAGGACCTAGTGTCCCTTTAACATTTCGGAGACTAGAATTTTTGAAGTGCGACAGGAACCATAAGATATATGTCTTGCTGTTGTTCAATGCAAGCATATTTGTTCGCATCCAACAAAGAATCTCGTCTATACAGGATTCAATGCGTGTTACACGTGAATAGTCAGCATGGGAGAAATATGAATCCGACAGTCATCTGCATATAAACGTGGCGCACTTCGAAGCTTACCCAACTTTCCTCGTGTAGTGTTGCCAAACCTCTTTGTTGACAAACCTCAAATTCATGCAGTAAAATACTGGTACTTTTACTTTATTAATGAGTGCTATTTAACCTCTGTGAACAATTTCGGTTTCATAAAAATTTAATCCGAAATTCAAAAACGGTGGCGTCCGGAAATTGGGCACAAATTCTCGGAGTGTTCCCTAACGTGGCGCACTTAAATAAATCTCGGAAAATTCCAAATTAACATTTAAGAATTTCTGTTAACTTGATAAATTCTGATAAATCATTATTATCTCTACTTACATACCCAGCCAGATGTTTGTCAGAAAATTATTTTCTTATTTTTTCGGGGCATTTTCAAAGGGTTCACTTTGCACTTGAAAATAAAACCGGAAAATCACGCCAATATGAGTTTTTCTTCTAACTTTGTAACGGGTAAATAAACTCGCGATTTATGAACGAGAGTGTTTAGAACTTGATGAAATGTCACTAAATCAACAATATAACAGAATTTAGACCATGGCGGGTGATAATGTCCTCGAGTGGATCCATATACAAGGAGAACAAAATGGGTCCTAGGACGGAACCCCGTGGACCACCTGCCTCTTTGACAGTATTGACCCAATTGCCACCCTTTGGGTTCTCATTCTCAAAAAAAGAGGACAAAAACAACCAATCATAAACTTTCCCCAAATCCCAAAACGAATAACGAACGACCACAAGGATCATGTTTAATGGGCCCCATCGTGTTCATTATAGCGGTGTTCTACTGTGTAGCGAAAAGTAAGCACGGCTTATTTTATTCTGAACATATGCACAAAGCCAAAGTGGTCTCCCCAACTCTCCTTTTCTTGCCGTTAAGGGAGTATCTGTGCACGGAGCCCATTTGATTGTAACTAGTGGCACAATTATCTCTGTACACAAGGAATACCCTGCACAGTCACACATTACTATGGACAATTGAATACCTATCAGCAAAAAAATACATGTAAGTCTTTTCTCAAGGCCTATTTACCCATACGCGATTTTGTCACAACGACTTTGTCGTGTGGCATAGTCGCAGACAAGTGTTCACAAATACGCGATGTGTTGATTGTGCTGAGCATACTATTTCCTGCTGTTGGATGAAATGTGTATTTTATGGACTTATTTATTATAAGTAATCACAGCCGAGTGAATACTGAGCAGGTATAGATAACTGAAATTGCTTAAATGAAGTAGCAAGCATACTCTGTGTGCAAAACTAAATATTTGCTTGCTGTGACCTGTGGTATGAAAGTACATAATATTCATGAAGTGCACATATCTACCCCTAGTTGTGCTGAAGGTGCTACATCACTATTACCCCTGTTCATTGGGCCCATAAAACAATCAGCAGACCATCTCATCTCCCTGGGGAGTAAAAAACTTGATGCTGCCATTTCGGTAAAGGCCCTGTCTATCTCTGCCGTCACTTATATAAGGCTCTCCTCGTCAAACAAAAAATAGCTGGGCAAAAAAAACAACTACTATGGGGACACACAACTACATAGGTCGATGATGAGCAGAGGTGTGGGTCCAAATGAGTGAGACAGAGGTTTAACAACCTGAACCTCTGGCAAACACCACCTCTGCACTCTCTGGCCTTGGCAGTTACGCTGTACGGCACAGGCGCGAGCGTGAGTGATCATGAGGACAGTGAGGCGGCAAGAGACAGAGCATGCAAGGCCGGACTAGAAAGTAACTTTCCCATGAGAACTACTCGCTGCGATGAACTTGTAGAATAATTTCAGAACTGCATGTGTTGGACCATTTTGTCTTGCTATTTATACAGCCAGCACAACGTCACATGACATAGTTGAGCATGGCGTGAGAGAATAGACGGCGTGTGCGAGGGTATCAACAGCGAGCAGAGCGTACAGTGCAGCCGCGGCAGTGCAGCAGCCGGCAGCGGCTAGATCAGACGATTGGGGCGCACAGGGCGCATATGAGTGCATCGTAGTGCATAAATAGTCTTATGGGCGAGTACAGAGCTCTTTGAGCTTCTTTGAGTCAGAAAGTTGTCATTTTCTTCCGTCCTCGCTGCGATTGTTAAATTTATGAAATATTTTTGGTCGCCGTAAGGTCTCCTATGAGATCGCATATAATGTGACAGGCCCTTAAGAGGTAGCTAAAATTAAGTAACCATCTCTGCCCTCACAGGTACCCATTTACTCCTGGGTGGGGAGAAGCAACGAGTCACAAAGTGCCTTGCCCAAGGGCACACACACACACACCATAACCCCAGGCTGGACTCGAACCCACAACCTGCAGAACCCACAGATCTTTACTTGATGCTCCAGACCACAAGGTCATAGCACTCCACGAGATATGCAAGACAACATTTCTGCTATCAAACATTTCGTCAAAAGGCAGCTTGATGTTGGACCACGACTACAAAAAAAAAACTAGACTGTCTAAAAGCAAAAGAAGTACTACAGGGGTACCATACACTACAACTATGACATGTACCACAGACAGTTACATTACACTACAAGTGCAAAACGTGGGAGGCAAAACCAACTAAAGACGTTACCTCAATACGGGATACGGAAGGATCATTGGTGGATATAAAATCCATCAATTGGGATAATCGGTCTTTGTTCTGACTTGGCTTGCATTATCAAGAAGAAAGTGAGACAGGAAAATGTTAACGCATGCAAATAAACAGGTTTTATATTAATCATAAAACAAAACATGAATATTCATAAGCAGTTGGCAATTCTGAAAATAAACAACTCGCAAGATGCACATGCTCTAACTTGGAATGCAAGCACTCGAAGTAAGTCAAACTTAACAAATAAACATAGATCCCACAGCAAACTTTGCTTACAATTGTAAGTCTTGAGAAGAGCGAAAGTGAAGAAATGCATGTTAATAAATACTTCTGCCACGTTAGACAATTTGGGCGAAACTGCAACTTTAGCACGTTTGCGCGTTGCTTTAGTGCGCAAGCATACGTTATATCACAAATCAACCACTACTTGACTAACGCGCAAATTTGCTGCTTGCCGTCATTTTGGTTGAATTTTTCCCTTAAAAAGGATGTAACAGCCTTCAGCATTGCTTAGCATTTTCCACATTTTTTTAAAACATTTTTGCAGATGAAAATATTAGGCAAATTATATAAGTAGAATGTCCGTCAAAAACAGTTGTTAAATAAAAAATGGGTCATGTTCTAAATGTGAACAGGTAAACACTTTTCTTAAAAAAGGGAAAATTGTTTGCAAATGCTGGACATTTTGGCACAAATGAAATGCAGAAATGCAGCCCCAGTCTCATAATACCTGGATGTTATAAGCGATTATTTTCAATGTTAATAACAGTGGCATGAAAATTAAAAGAAAAATTTAGAAAGTGAGTGAGAAAGTGAACAAACCTGCCCTTCCTTCTTGGAGCTCTGTAAGACAAAGTGAAGTAGGTGTGGATGGAGGGTGCCAGTGCAGGGACGTTGGATTAAAACAAAAACAGAACACAGGTGTTAAACATTGAAAGGTAAAGTATGATTAACCTTTGAAAACATTTACTACAGTGTTATTTCATTGAAAAGGTTTGGTGGATGTCTAATACTTGGTAGTCAGTGTTCTCCAACTTTGAAAATTAAAGGTTGGTGCGCCGTCAAAAAGCGGTTGTGGGGCGCTAAAATTATGTTAGGGGCGCTATTTGCAGTCATACATTTCTTTATGCTAGGGGGCGCTATTTGCAGATGAACATGTAATTTATGTACGGATAACAGCTTTTAGGCCATTTCTAACACAGTAACACTAACAATTAAGTACAATACTGGCTCAGCATTATCTTTTTCAATTCATCAGTGACCAGGGACTCTGAGGCAGTTTGGCCTTGAGACTTTTGACCTGATTGATTGCTACAATGGGCAGGCTTGTCAGTTTGACAAGTGTTGCATGTTACTGCTTTTGGCAGAGTTTCTGGCCAAAATATACCCTGGAGGGTAAGGGTAGTCCCACTTGTTTGTCTTTTTTATTATTTTCCCCCTTTTTTTTAAGCATGTCGGACAACTTTTGAAGCTTGGCGGCAGCTTTTGAAGCTTGGCGGGGCACCAGGTTATTTTTACAGGTTGGAGAACACTGTTGGTAGTGAAGAGCATTTTGTCTTTTAGAATGGAAAAAGTGATAAGATCCGTAACAAAAACTGTGGAAAACAGCTCAAAAAGAAAAAAACAAGGCAGTCGGCGGGGCATAAAAATATGTAACAAACACTGAAATAATTTTTTTTTTTTTTTTCACAGCAATTGTACTGTCCTTAAAATTGGTATCATTTAGCCTCCCTCGCAGATATTTTTGCTGTTGATATTAATTCTGACAATTTATTTTGGTTACTGGAATAGATTACTTACAAATAAGAAACAAGTTTTAAAAATTGTAAAAGATGAGAAAGGGGTTTTCTGTGAATGACAGTAAACTCATGTTGAGACAACTTACATCGAAAACAAACTTTGTAACTATTGAATTGGAAAATATGATTTATCATCTAAACCAAAACAGGAAACTGACTAGGTGAATACCAGATTATTATATTGAACAAAGAAATTAGAAATTGAAACTGCAGCTTTGGGAACATTGTTCCCCGTGATCTGGAGGTCACAGGCTGACATCCCACTCTGGCCGATTTCTTTGTTCAACCTAAGAATTGTTTAATAAGGGAATAAACGTGTGTTTGGTCGGTATTAAACACTCTGTTTAAGACCGGTTGGAGTCTGGATGGGTGATAATTACCCGAGGCACAGCTGAGCGTAATTATCAGCACTCCAGACTCCAACCGGTCTTAAACAGAGTGTTTAATACCGACCGAACACATATATATTCCCATTCATAAATACCTTTTCGGTCAAAGAGACAAATCTTTTCGGTCCAAAATTCAAAACTAGTCAAAAACTAAACGTTGCCAACCATTTTGTTCAACAATTTTTCTTCATGGTTGATGAAACACCCCTCTGACTATAATATGGAATGACCCTCTACAACTCCGTACCTTATAAGGACATTGGCGTGCGCGTCGCGCGTACTGCGCGATTTCGCACAAAACGCAGCTTGACTGGTATAGTGTGAATTTTGGACCATTAATACTGATTCACTGGTAGTATTGCGCATGCCTAGGTGAGGAATGTGAACGTTCAACCAATGAAACGTTAAAGGGCACCGGATTTCATGCGAGTCCAAATTTCATGTGACACTGGAAAAGTGTTAAGACCAGCTAACCCTGTCTTTATCATCCGTTTAAGACCGGCCACGTGACGGGCTCTCGACCAATAGGAATGAATAAACTGTATAAGGTATTCATGAATTCAAGTTAAAATGGAGACACTGAAAGAAGCTTTCCAACCTTCTTGTCCTTTTTAGCCAGTTCTTCTTGGAATTCCGGATCGTTGGCTTCCAACTCGGCCGCTTCATCCTCGTCACTCACATCGCCGTCATCTTCTTGAGTAGTCTCAGCCGCAGCCGGCGCCGGTAGCTTCTTGTTCTGTCAGACGTAGAAAACAAAACACTTTAATACAAAGTTTAACTTGTCATTCACCCTTCAACCCATACATAGGCCAACCTACACATTTTTTTCAGATATCATCAGAGTTTTTGGTATTTTAGTGCTAACCCTTCATGAGTTTGTAAACTGAAATCTTGTTGAAGTTAAATAATGAAAGGTTTGTGGAAACACCATGTGCAAATAATTTCTCAACTACCGGTAAGAGAATGGTTCTGGAGAGATGGTCAGAGCATACTGACCGAAACGTCGAGTTTATACCTCTGGTTCTTTTCAGAACCATTCTCTTAGTTGAGAAATTATTCACACATGGCGTCTCCACAAACCTTTCATTATTTTGTATCTCCACCATGCAAAGCCTCAAATCTTACTTGTTGAAGTTGTTGCACAAATTTCATAAAAGGTTTATTTCTACTTCTACTAGGTGACGGAGGAGATGGCGATTTATTTTCAGTACCATACTATATCTATTTCCTTGTAAAAATGGTGCCAATATTCAATGCACAAAAGTTGTTAAAAAACTAATATCTAAACAGACACACACATGAATTGTACTCAAAATTTCCAAATGCTTTGACTCAAACATCCAGTGAGATTTGTTTTTTGATGTAGACATCATTATATATAAATTTTCCCGAGGTTTTGTACCTTGATGAGTACTTTCCCCTTCAGATCCTCAGGAGAAGGCAGAACTGTCTGCTCGGATGTGATATCCTTCATGTAAATCTTATCTAGTTAATCTACAGTCAAAGAACACTATAATTGAATACTTTTGGTATAAATTTTCTCATTAACCATAAATGGCCTGGGCCCAATTTCTTGGCTCTGCTTACAGTTATCGAAAAGTCCCTGCTTACTATAGCAGAAAATTCTGTGCTTACGGTAAGCGTATTGCACGCGTAAGCAAGGAATTGGGCTTATGCGCATGCGTACATCCCTGACGTCTCCTGACGATGACTAGAGCAGGCTAGTCGAAACGTTGAGACCAAAGACAAGTTCTTTTAGAACTTAAAGCAGGACTGTTCTTATCAGAACAAAAACTACTTAGCGAAAGTTGATAATAAGCAGGACAAGTTCTTTTCAGAACTAAATATCTTCTAAGCAGTAGTTATTACCACATGGTGTTACCGCAAACCGAAACGACATGCGTACATCCCGTAACTAAGGATTCTGTGCTTACAGGGTTAGCACAGAATTTTCTGCTTACGCGGTTAGCAAGGAGTGGTGATTATAAGCATGGAATTAAGTGGTAGGCAGGGCCATGATATTGGGCCATGGTGCCACCCCCCTCCCCATATCATTGCCATACATACTTTTTCATGCCAAGCCTTTATGAGTTTGTAGACTGACGTCTTATGGATGTTTTGACACCAATATTGTAAAAAAACACAGCCAATGTTCGAACAAAATTGTCAATCTGTAGGAAATGCACTCTTTCCGAGACAAAAGTGTGGAATACAGGCATGCAACTGGGAAATCACAAAAAAAGAGGAAATTCAAATTTTTCCCGGACTTTGTACAGTGGTTTTTCTATTTTCAATGGCACACATGGGAGGTCAAAAAAGAGGAAATCAGCTGATCAGCTGAAAAGTTGCATGCCTGGGAATATTAATGATCATTATTACAAAATCTTTGTTTGATTAAAGCTCTTATCTAAACAGCACACATTTCTCAAAAATGAAATTTTTTTTCATAACATTGAGTGATTTGATTTTATGCAGGGTGTGGAATAGCGCTGGTACTTCCAGGAAGCTGTGTCCTGTTTGTGGTTGATGTTTTCAAGGATACCGCCAAACGTTGCCTTGATGTGGTGTGCCATGACCTTCTGCTGCTCGATGCTACAGTGATTCTCCAAGGACAATATCAATGGGTACCTAGCAGGAAGGAGAGAAATAAACGCAGTACACAATCAGTTGTTAACTTGGTGCAAAAAGGGCAAAATTTGCCCAAAACTAATTACCTTAAAATCAACATACATGTATATCGACAGATGACGATTACCAAACAATGTTTTTTGTCTGAACTTGTGTGAAGTGCTAAATTTCCAGAAAAATAATACAATAACTCATAATTCTGAATTAATGTTCATATTGAGGTAATATGTCGCCTATTATTTATGAGCTCCAGTAAGATTCTAACTTTCAAACACTCTTTCAAAAATGTCAGAAACAGAGTTAAAACGCATATAAAAATGTCACTTTTGAGGTCTTGTCGATAATCAGTATCTAAAAATCTTATTAATGAGAAAAATAAACTCTCGAGTAGTTTCAGTTCATTTTATGGTGCTTTGTCTCACTTGGCCCTAGTAAAATGTTTCTTTTACGTTAAATTCATGGAACTTGAAAATGGGATGCATCACTGACCGTGTTCACAAAATGAAAACCGTTTTTCAGATGGTCTCAGAAGCCCAAAATCAGAATAAAGAAGTTTTTTTTTGTTTTTGTTAAAACGAAACATACAATTTGAAAATCCATCAGGAGGAAAAATCCCAATCCACTTCTTGAAGAGCATGCATCTTTAATCAAGACTTTTGTTATTCTTGAAGTTTTAATCACGTTTCGATACACAGTGGATATTACAGAATGCGCTTACTCTGACGTGTTGAAGGCGTATTTTCCAATGGCCTCCATTGCATCCTTGAACTTGATCTTGGAGGTGAGTGTGTGACCGTGGTACACAACAGGCTCCTTGTCTGAACCATCCCAACAATCCACTACAAAAATCACCAGAAAAATCCATCAGGCAACGCGCATGATTATATATTTCTATAATAACTTAAGCTGTACAAGGAATTATAAAAAAAACCCATGCATTGCCTTGGTAGAAAAGAACATTTCCATCTTAAAAATCACAGGACTAGTGAGGGTTTGCAGTTACACCATGTGGAAGAATCTCTTTTGCGAAGATGTGTGGTTCTGAAAGAAACGGTTGGTTGTGAAACTTGACGTTCCGATCAGTATGCTCTGATTGTCTTCACGAGGAAAAAAAAAGAAGAAAAAAGATTCTTTCCATTGCGTCGGAAGGTCAAGTTTCAAAACCAACCGGTTCTTCCAGAACCACACATCTTCTCAAATCAGAAGATGCAAATGCAAAGCTTCAAATCTTGTTTAGGAAAATTTGATTGTTTTGTCAGCAACCAGCATTCACATGCCACCGTGCGGAACAGTCTTTTCACTTTGGCTTTGATTTCTTTTTGAATTTAACTCAAGAAGCTTTTGGATAAGAACTCATTAATCGCATTTCTGTTCCTGAAAATGACGATTATTAAGAACTCCGAAACAATATTAGAACACTGAAGCATATTTCTAATTTATACAACACCTGAATAAATCCCTGTCATCTGATTGGTGGGGCGTTGATCACGTGTCATTGAATTATTCGTCCAAACACACGGCGCGGGCGCACGGCCAAAATAGAAGTTCCACGGCATTCCACGATAAAGGGAAGCTCCACTGCAGGTTCACACTTTTGGCAGGTCTGACCAATCACACGAGGTTTTATTTAGGTGTTATATAAAACAAATAATGGATTTTTGTGAGTGCAATAGAAAGAATAATTTCATTCGGTGGCAGATGGAATGTTCCATCCCACTGGGCTTTGCCTCTCTGCTTTGCCATGTGGAATGGAACATTCCATCTGTCACAGATTGCAATTATTTTTACCATTGCACTCACAATCTTTCATAATTTGTATAATAAAGCACATTACACCACGGTTTGTCAGACAACCTTTTACATCTGAGCATTTTTGCAACACCCAGTGGCCCAGTCCATTGTCCTTTGACCATGTTGACTGAACATACAACTGACTGACTGACTGACTGGATCTGGATCTGGATCTGGATCAATACTGCAAGCAATCTCCCGTTTTGGGATGTATAGGTTGCAGGTGTGTGTAGCTGGGGGCACTAGTTATAAGCTCTGCTTTTTATACTGGACAAATTTAGTTTCAGTAGACTGTCCTTAAATGCATCTAGGGAAGGGGCCTCTCTCACAGATGCTGGGAGGAATGTTCCCTTCTGCGGTAGTTCTTGGTAGGAAGGAGTACTTGCGGCTGTCGTTGTTTGCGGGTTGCCGTACAAAGGATATTGATCCTGTTGTGCGAGTTTGTACACCCGTCGTGCTTGAGGTATGTTGAAGATGGTCAGAATTTATTGCTGCTCAGTGATGTATGGATTTGTATAGCAAAGACAGGCGTGCAACCATTCTGCGTTCCTCTAGAGATCTCCAACTTAGCCTTGAAATCATGGAGGAAACACTATCGGTCTTGGTGTATCGGTTTGTCACAAATCTAGCGGCTCTGCGCTGGACTGCCTCGAGTTGAGATGAGTGTTTTTTATGAGATGGGTCCCAGATACTAGTACGATATTCCAAGCGTGGGAGAACAAGGGTTTTGTAGGCTGCTTCTTTTACCCATGGAGCTCAGCTGTACAGATTTCTACGGATGAGACTCAACATCTGATTTCCCTTTGTAGCTACTTTACTGATGTGTTGTGCCCAAGTCAACTTACTATTTATGTGTACACCTAAATAAGTGTGGGAAGAGATATTTTCCAGGACATGGTCAATTAGTGAGTAGTTGTTCCTGAGGGGTGACTTCTTATGTGTTACATGCATACAGTAGCATTTGGAAGCATTAAACTCCATCTGCCATTTTGATGAGTCACTGCTATACTTACACTCCACACATCTACAGCCTCTCTGCAAGGCTCGCACATATGCCTCAGTGCTGCTAGGCCCTCGTAGCTGATCCTTCATCAAATAGCTGTGAGAAGATAGAAAAAAAAAACAATAGCAACACAAATCATCCAATGTGGGTGAGGTATCCTACTGCCGTTTCATGAAGAATAAAGTCTGTTTCGGGTCCCAAAAGAATTTGAAAGGGAAATGTGCACTTTTCAAAAAATATAAAATAAAATTAGTTCAACTTTATTGAATTGGTGTGCTTCTTGTAATATGGGTGGAATACATGTAATTCTTATCCATTTGTAGATTTTCCTATGAAAATGATCAATACAGCTAATTTGTTCATTTAACAACTCCTCCCTTCCAAAACAAAACAGAAACTCACAGTACTTCCTTCATGCAGCATTTTATACAAATGTCAAAAAAAAATACACCTTTAATTTCAGGTACGTTCAAGTTTTTATCATGATTCTTCTTTAAGCTTTTGAGAAAAAAACCCAACTATATTATAAAAGAATAAAAACTAAACGAATAAACAAAATTCAGACACCACTATTTTTTCGCCATTCTCCCAGATTTGGGGAATAATGTGAAACACTTTGCTGCTAGGTTCTGAGGTACCTGTACACTACAACCTGCGCCCAATATCATAGCGCTGCTTAACACTTACAGCCGATTTGGTGCTTACCGAGCCTCTGTCTATTTCATGGAGACCGCAAACAGTAAGCATAGCAAAAGCAAGCTTACCCCTAAAAGGACCAAAATTTTTCAAAAGATGCGCAAGGCTCGAGGCTAAAAAGTCATAACAGCTCGGGTTGCAAATTTTTTTTTTTTTTTAAGGCTATCGCGGAAAAAATATCGCGGATTCCCCCCCCCCCCCCCGCCCTTTTAGGGTCAACCCAGAGGAAAAAGTTGCTTAAATCAGTCACGTAACAATGACGTATGACGTATGCGCGCAACCGTTAGCACGTTCCTGCCATGACATGGTGCTTAAGCAGCAGCATGATTTTCTGCTATAGTAAGCACAACTTTTCTGCTAACTGTTAAACAGCGCTATGAAATTGGGCCATGTATACTGCAATGTAGTAGTCGAGTCCATCACAAGTCCATCACAACTCCTTCAGTCTCGAGTCATGCCACAAGCTATTCAAATGAACTGGGACAAAGTCATTCCTTCTTTCCCTTTTTACATCCACTGTTACTTGTGAAGCCACTTGTGATTTACTTATGACAGGACTTGTGATTTACTTATGACAGGACTTGTGATTTACTTATGACTTGCGATGGACTTGTGATAGACTCGACTACAACATCGATATATCTTTGCAACTTAATAAGGTGGAAAGCCTATTTGTTAAGATCATGCATGCTCACGTGTTGTGCGAGGAGTTGATGAAGTAATGACAGAACGGCTGTTTCATGTCCTGGTAGACGGTGCTGTGAAACGGGTTGAAGAGCAAACCATTGGCACCCTTCATGAACAACTGGAACCCTGCGTGTGTGCACAGAGAGTGTGAGGGAAATGGGGGAAAGTGGTGTGCAAATAGTGGCAAGGCACCAGACTATACCGAGGTCTCAGACAAAACTATTGGAAACAGCCTCCAAATCTCCAATTGATTCTACAACTGTAAACGCATGACGTGATGAATGTTAACAAAAAGTGGCCACATTGGATAGGTGATTTAGTTGACCTGGCCACATTATACAGCCACATTGCAAGTAGAACTGAAATGAGTTCATAGATTTTAATTTAGCTGCTCTGAGTGAAAACTGCTATTCAGCGATTAATTTTAACTGAGGAAAAATGCTGATCACACGTAGAAAAAAGGAGGCCCTCCAACAGTTTTATCTAAGATTGTACACAAGTACTGCTTTGATAAAGACAAAGAAACCAACGAAAGTGGACAAACAAACCTGCAATAGTTCCAAACATACCCATTTTAAAATACAATGTTTTTTGGGGGGAGGGGGAGGGGCTGGGGGAAGGGGTGTCATTGTCAACCACCGTTTTAAGGTTCTGTCCACGGATCACAAAAAAAGAAAACAATTCACACACATCCCTATGTGATTTGCTTTCGTTTTGCTGAAAGAATACAAATTTTTTTGTGATCCGTGGACAGAACCTTAAAACGGTGGTTGTGTTAAAAATTCTGTAACTTGAAAAGTACATGAGTGATTTGAATGCTTCTTGTACTAAAAGAAAGCTTTTGAATTGGGCTTTCATGTCCTAGACTTTGAAAGTGCTACATGCAGAACTTTACTAAAACAATGGTCCCATTATTTGGGTTGGGACCATTGAATTCAGTAAACACTACTGAAAATAAACACCATAAATTAAAATCATTGAAGAAAAATCCGGAGTCATGCAATGTACACCAATATAATGTTCCAAGAAAGACCTGTGTCTACAATTGCTCTAAGTGTCTTTATGGATTGGAGGGGACAATTAACCAGCAAAAATACAAACCATCAAAGCTGAGAATGTTACGCTTGCGGCAATCTTCCGACGGCTCATACTTCTCGATGATTTCCTTGCACCATGGGGCTTTGATTTGAAATCGCTGCAAAAAGTGGAAGCATCAGAAAAAGAAGGATAACAGAAAATGCACATGGCTAATACATTGTCGATGGTCTATGGTGAGTCTCAAATCACATTTGAGAAGTTCAGCTGTTCACAGATTAGCAATTTTCAGTTGACATTAACAACATAACACACATGATGAATTAATTATGCAAAACAAGACTGCTTCTTGACCTTGAGATTCTAACCATTCAGAGGGTGCCTTCTATATTGGGTCTTCGGTAATTCGTTGTATTATAAAAACATGGCATCCGAATTGACCAATCAACAGCTTAGTCCGAATTTCTAATTGAAATGGCGTCACAGTTTCTAAAGTCGACTCTGATTGGCTGGCGCGCTTTTTGAGCTTGATTTTTCAGGGAGTTTTTGCTGAAGGCAAAAAGTGCCATGATATTCGGCCTGCTTTGTGCAGGCATTACCCCCAGTTTCTACTAGGACATACCTTCATCTCCTCATGCATGAACTCCACAAACTCTTCCAAGGTCCAGTAGTCATCCTCCCCTGAGTACCTAACCAAGCACAAGAAATAATCAAGTGAAAGGGTGTTAATGCATCACTTCTTGGCTAATTGCTGACACTGTGTGTGGACAGCTTCGCCCAATCATCCAACACCTCGGGGTGATTAGTTTTCATTATATAACCGACATACAGATCCTCGTCATTTGATTGGTGGAACTCACATCACATGACATTCGTTATTACTCCTATTCACGCCGCGGCTCAAAAAGTACTATCCGCCCATGGGGAATGGGAAATACTATTCAACAGTTAGGATCATGACGCGGTATTTGTGCGAAAATGCATGCTGGTGTGTGCGTTCAGCGTTGCGCGTATTGTTCCAAAGAGCCAGCGCTACAGCGTTGGGTTCAAACATTTTCGTGAAGGGGTGGTTTGGAAGAGACAAATACATTTTCCTCCAGGTTTGTATTGAAATAAAAGTTCAAATATATCAAATGACAAGGATCTATATGTCAGTTATATAAAACAAATATTGAGTGGCTTTAAATTGTGAAATGGGAGGAATATTATCGCTCGGTAAAATCTTGACTTTTCCATTTCGCTCGGCTACGCCTCGTGAAATGGAAAAGTCCAGATTTTACCAAGCGATAATATTCCTCCCATTCCACGCTGAGCCACTCAATATTTGTATACTATTTCCCCACAAACCATGTTGTATATTATGCACTTGCCTGCATTTGTCAAATTTCATACCACAGAATTATGACCCCATGCAGAAATGCAATAGAATGGCATTAAAGTTCATCATTCCCTTTTTCCTTCCTCATTCATTTTTACCATAGGATGGCCACTATGTGCACTGATCTACATGTATCTATTGGACTTCCCTGCTGGTCCACTGGGCCCAAAAAACACCAGCCTATGAATATTCATTGTTCACCAGAAAAAAAGAAAAAAAAGTAGACTTTCACTCCCTTCCCTGCTTGTCATGCTAATAAGAAAAATGTTGCATTAAAATATCACTTTTGGGCTACATGTCCATCAGTGCTTTGAAAAAGTGACAACTACATGTACATTTGTACCCTAACTACATGTATACATGTACATGTATATACATGTACAAGAACGATATTGCGTTGGGAACACAGTGCACATGTATGTACAGTGTAGGCCTACGTTGTGTCTTTATTTTAGCAAAAAGTCTTTTGCAGCACAGTCTTGGTGATTTTACATGTATTGCCCTTTTCACACTAGACAAATCTCGGGGTTGACGCAGGGTTGAAAACATGCATTGTTTCACACTTGAAACCCTGTGTCAACCCTGCATCAACCCCGAGATTGATTTCACCCCGGGTTGAACTCAACCCTGCTCCAGACCAGGGTTGAGATTTTCAACCTGGGTTGAAATTCTTGTCAGGGTTCAAAACAGTAGTAACCGAGCATGATAACCTTGATTTGCATGAAACAAGAGTGAAACGATGCGGGGTTGAACGCGGGGTTGAAAAATCAAAAACTCAACCCGGGGCGGCACTGGGCTCGCCCAGGGTTGAGTTCAACCCGGGTAGAGAGGCTCTAGTGTGAAAAGGTCTTATGAGTGCTTAGGTGGGGTGAGTTGAGTGCATGTACAGTAGTACTGTGCAGGCTGCATGTTTCCATACCTCAGAAACTAACTTGGGTACATTTCAGATCCTGCACCCTGTGTGTCTTTTAACTAGTACAAGCAGGGTTGTTGATTGAAATCTGGAGGCCGACACACCGTGTGTAAATACATGATACTGTGTGAGTTAGTCATATTGCCGGTACATGTCACAGATGAAATGAAAGTTATAAGATGACAACTGAGCTTCAAGTCATTACATGACAAGGTAATCTAGTTCCTTCATTATCCAAATCTAACTCAGGAAAACGTAAATTTGCATCTCGTGGAGTTCATTCTTTTAATAACCTCCCTGCGACACTTAAACATCCGTTGCCTCCCACTCTTGCCAGTTTTAAGCGCCTCTACACGAACCTGACAGTTTAATATTATATGATACATGTATGTCTTGTTTTTGTCTTTTTACTGCCAATGTAACAACCGTGATTAACCTTGTCTCATTTTCTACGTATTAATCTTCTTAATTATATCTTTGTAATGTTTTATTGCCTGTTCTATTTTTATACTATTGTATGCTTGTTGTAAATGCTGGGCACCTTTGAAAAACAGTGTTCCACAGAAAGTGAAAGGTCTCCCCAGGATAAACAAGAAATAAATAAATAAAATTACATCATGGTTACACTTAAGGATGCAACAAGTGCAGAACCTGTTTAGACTTTGGAGAGGATCAAATTGAAGTTTCCATTTGTTTGAAACATGGTAAATGAAGGTGGAACATTTTACACAAATGATAACCAGATGTGGGGCAGTATAATATACAGGTGTGTACACATATAACAATCGTTTGTAGCTGTTTAGGATCCATTGGTCATGCTTCACCTGTCAAATATGATGGGCAATTCCACAGTTACTCACGTTACATTTTTGATGTACTTTTGAGTTTCCTTGGGCTGTAATTACCTTACTGAAAAGGTTTAATAACTGTTATCCCCATGGTAGATAGAGTAGACCTAGACCTACCTAAGCACCAAAGATGACATCCAGAAAAATGTGTTATGTATGATAAACAAGACGCACAAAATCGGTTACTCACGTTACGAAAATGTAACGTGAGTAACCGTGGAATTGCCCTAATGAATGAATTCAGCATGTTGTAAATGTTGTGAATTACTAGGTACAATTTCAACTTACATTTTTGAGAAGAATTTAACTATTATGGCTTGTGAATCTTTCAAAATTATTTCAGTACAATTAATTAACAAAAAGTGTTATGATTTAATATGTAATATTTGTGAAGTCAATGTCACTAAATAAACCAAGGTGAAAAAACAAACCCATTTAGAATTCCTGAATTGTTGGCATACTTTGAACACCCAGCCCCTATTCATTCTCAGTACGTTTTCGCATGGATTCCCCAGCCTACACACTTAATCTGGTAAAGTAATTTTTTCAGTGGTTTATCAAGCATGACTAGATCACACAGTGCCTGATGCCATTAACTGCATGCAGGTCAGTCAAGCAGAGAAGGTCCCAAAAGAAAATTGTGTTTCGAAGGCTGAGAATACAAACAGGCCTATTGACTGCAGTTTTGCTGTCCTTTAAAAAAAAGGCAATTTCACTATTTACATGTATCGCCTACTCATGTTGAAATGAGTCCAGTGGAACCAGGTCCGATAAAAAAACACAAAAAAGTTGTCAAGGCATACTGGAATACACCAGTTTAAACACTGGTTGGCCATAGCTTTTGGATTTTCTACCCGGTTAGAGCCTCTCAATCCCAGTCCTGAGTGACCAGGGTTGGATTTTACCCACATAGAGCGCCGAACCCAAGTAGAAGCCACGTTGGATTCTTGCTAATGTCAAAGGATTTCCCCAAAACTTGAGGATCAGCCGAGTCCAACATTTTTATAACAAACTTAATTTGCTTCAGTTTTTGGCAGGAATTCATTAAGGACCGAGACCTACTGGTATTGTTTACTCTACCCTTCATTGCGTTCAGAACAACATTTAGGAAACGTCAAAACGTATGACTTTTTGTGAACAGTAAAGCAGATATCTTAAAGCCAGAGTCCATTATTTGCAGCTATCCAAAAAATAACTGGCGTATTTATTGTTGAAAAACATACTTGGTTGAAAGATAGTAAGGGGACTAAACTCCCTGTGAAATTATTCTTTCTGGCAAGCTGTCATTTTGAAGAAATCAACGAAAGAAGGCCTTTCCAACGGTGCGTCTTAAGAAGCACCGTTGGAAATTTCCGTTAGAAGTTCGTTTTTTTCAATAGGCGAAGTGTATGCAAGGCGCGCGGTTGCTATAATTCGTCAGATCGGTGCGCGACATCGTGTAGCTGCAATTGGCTCAATGAGAACGTGTCTCGGGTGCTGAATTCAGGCCCAATTCAAAACATGATCCAGCAACTTTTGATTTGAAATCGAGATCCTAGAATGTTGTATTTCTCGAAATATACAGCTGAAGCTGAGCTGAAGCTGAGCTGAAACTTCATCAGGTTAGCTGTTCAGCACCCTTCTTTAGAATTTGAGCACTATTGTTGCTTCAAACGAACAAAATGCACAAATTACAAATGACCTTTAAATTCTACAACATTCGGATATATACCGTAGCTGACAATGGCTGAGGTCAATGTTATACTGACCAGTTACAGCGTTTGGAGTCACAATTTGTTTAGTTCCATTCATGTATTACGTCTTGTCCTTGAGAGTCTGATCAGTGATTAAGCATTACTCTCTCACTCAGGGCTGAAGTTAGAGGAGACAAGGAATGAGGTGAACCAGCCAGCTGACCCCGGCAAGCTCGGTGGTCGAGTGGTAAGACATCTGCACTAGTAAGTAGGAGGTCGTGGGTTTGAGTCCCACCCGAGTGATTTTTTTCTCAGGATCACTGGGGACAACACTGAGTATACAGTGATTAAATAAATGTGGGTAAAGGGCAAAACCCAATGTTGAATGTACTGGTATTGTATTTTCAAGTTAATCCCATGCAATCAGGATTTAAAAAATGGCCCTGGCAGGAATCAAATCGGGGTAACCAAAGGTGCAAAATAAGGGAAGAACCACTGCACCAACCCGATTGCCTTAAATGAAACAATAAGTGAGCTTTACTTTCAAACCTTCAAAGCTGGCAGTTGTTGTAAGCAAATGTGCAATGGTCTGTACAAAAAACTAATAACGGGTGCAGCATCATGTCATGCGCCATCACAGGACAGAATTACAGGCAATAAAACAGTATTGGCTGGCATGATTGTGCTCAGGGGAAGAGTCTGGATGTTGTTTGACTTTCTTTATGGATGAGAGACAAATGTATGTATCACACAATGAGAATGCAACACACAAAGGCATTGAGTGGAGGTTGAATGATATGCACATAATTGTGTATGTGACGTCCATGAAAAACACTACCAATGTCAAACGTTATTAACCCTAACTCCCTAGGGGGTATGCAAAATCGTATTAAAATTGGAGGATTCAGGACTGTTGGGGCTATTAACAGGAGGTTCAGCTGCAACAACAATCGTCATGAAAGGCAATTCAGAGAAGTCTTTGTATCAGTCATTTGTTTTAACCGACAGCTTTGCACATGTGATGCCTGAAAGAAAATTGTCACTTTCACTTATTTACACGTTTTACTTTTATCATCAGATAAACTGAGCAAATCTATCACTGAATTGTAGTACAATTTATAAGACAAAATCACCAATCTTTTTTTATTGAAAGACCCTTCGACATTTTGTGCATCATACCGGTAGTTGCCTAAAGCGGTCAACAGCATCTATCAACAATATCTGCTTGGACAGTAGTAGCAGGTTGTAATAATGACAATTATGTCAGTGGGGGATAACTGATGAGCCCTATGAGGTACAGAAACCTTCAGTACTTTTTCCTGATGAGTTTTTCTCATATTACAATGGTCACCATCCGTAAAATTACTTGTCTGTAATATGAAGGTTTATTAGGACCTAGAAATGTGAGGAATTGCCGAGTGTTATGACAATGACAAATACAAATAGGCTGACATGTGGAAATGTGTATTCTTGACACAGCTTTGGACAACTGAAGTAGGCTCACATAGGAGTCTTTTCTTTTATTGGGGGGGGGGGTGTTATTTCGCTTTTCTTTTGGATGATGAGGTATTTCTATAGATGAGATCTTTTGGAAATTCTCTGAATATCTGATGGTTATCTAAATTGGCACAAAATTTAAGAAAACCTTAAGTGAACTTTATTCAAAATTTCAAGCTCTGAAGATAAACTTTTGTTTGAAGGTGTTTACAAACAAACTGACAAGCTACATGTAAGTTTCCCTCTGAATGTCCCCTTGGAGAGAACATGCGTGTACATTCAAAGACCAACTTCACACAAATTTCTGGAACAAAATTAGTAGCAAAAATACAAGAAGAGACCATCAAGTTGTCTCAACTAACAAATAATGCAAAGTTAAACAACATCAACAAATCATAGACCAATTTTTTTTCACAATCTGACACGCCCCCATCTGGTCTGCAGTGGGCTTGTTTTGACAACAGTAACATGAAACACACCCGGTGATTCATGGGGAGTTCCTGTTGCTATAAATGGCACAGTCCGGTGACCGAGGCACAAAAGCAAACACTACAAGCTCTGATCCCTGTCCACACAGACCCCCACAGACTAAGAAGATTGGATCCTTCCCCTCAATTGCCAAAGGAATTGCTATGACATCTGGTGGAAAAACAGAAAGGCATCTACTATAGCATTGGCCAACAAAATAAAGACCTTTTTTTTCTTGGAGTAGCTATACTTGTAAATCTGATTGTCCATGGGAATATTGAGTGGCCATTACCAAATGTTGAGAATTTGGTGCAGAGAAACGCCCCCCCCCCAAAAAAAAATATATATAAACAAAGTATCTAAAATTAGCCAAATGGTTAGAAGCTCATATAATAAAGGTTTTGACCTGTCTCAAAACTTTCAATATACGTACATGTAAAAAGATATTCCCATATGAAATCCTCATTGTATCACATATATTTAGGTGCTTAATTCTCGTGAAAAGTAGTTGAAAGTACACCTCAGCTAAAAGGCAGTATCTTGTCCGACCTATTCCTTTCATTTTAGCCTGTTGCCAGTATAACATGCAAAGCAAAACCCTGCATACATGTACATGTACATGTACATTCAGCAATGAGTTCTACTCCCATGACGTCACCGCCCACTTTTCAGCTCCCCAACCAAAGTCTTGCAGGAAACCCCCAAATTATCCGCCCATCTCCCTGCGGAAGCCGTGGGTGCTATATGCACCCTTTCATTCATGGCCAATCCTCCCACACACACGTACGCAGTCAATGGACTAGACCTTAAAAGGCAAGATTAATTGAAAAGCCCCAACGATGAATCACTGCTGTCACAAAGCTCACTTTGCTGTGGCACTAAATGGGACGCTTCAACCATATCCTTAACCATTGAAGTTTTTTTCTGTGATCAGGAACGTTGTTTTTCTAAGTTTGAAGGCCGGTTCATGCTTCATGCAAATTATGCAATGCGAATTTGACCTCGCAAGCATCTGCTGCGAAATTCGCCAGAGTTGAAATGTGTCTAACTTCTGTGAATTTGAAGCTTGAAAACTTGCCCTGGCGGGTGTCACAAATTCGTATTTAGGTTCGCTATCGCGCCGAGTATGAACTTGCCTTGACACAATGTTCTACGAGTTGGTGCTTTTTAAAAGGGTTTTGGATAAAAACATGCCCTCAATTCCTTTGTACATTGGAACTTTGTGCAGCTCTCTACTGAAGTGTTTTGGTGAAGGAAGGGGCAGGTGTTTGGTGCATACCAGAAAAAGGCTTTGGAGATAAGGTCTTGGAAAAACCAAGTAAAATGTAAAAACGTGCAGCTTTCTACTGATATATTTTAAAGAAGGGAATATCTACATTTTACGTGCATTTTTGTGTGAGAAAACGGCTCCCCACAATTGCAAGCTCTGCCGTACAATGTACGGCAGGAGCAGAATGGGTATATTTGTGCATAAAGTGAAACTTTTTGAAATCCTCTGATGAATTTGATCACAAAATTGTACTTACAAGCTGCCAAATAGTCGTTTACCTGGTCTAGATGCATCAATTTATTGAAAAATAAGTTGTTAGTATAGTGCAAACAATATGTGCCAGCTCTGTGCGCTATAACAATTTGTTTTTATTTTAATTTGGAAACACGAAACATCTACAATGTACATGCAAGGACATTTCAATTACCAGTACATGTACATGTAGTTCCATTAGTCTATTTTTGAGACCGCAAATGATCTGGAAATTGCTCTGAACTACCCAAATCTCGAGATAATTTTTTCTTTTGATAATACCGATGCCAACATTTCTGTGTCCATTAAATCAGATTTTATTTAAAACAAAATGCAGCACAATAATATGCATGTCATATTTTTGCATTTAACTAATGTCTTGAAAAAAAGACCCTGTTAAAGTGTCATTCATTGTTAAACAGAGCTGACACATGAACATATTGCTATTAAGAAAATGGTTATTAGCATAGTAGTTACTATTAAAAGCAACATGTTAGTTTCTACTGGAGTTTGTTTCCTTAAAATAAGTGTCCATCTATAGATTTTTTTTGTTTTTTTTCTGGGAGGGATTTGTGGCTTTGAAAATGGAAACATTTTGGGCACTAAAAAGGGAATCAAGGATTAGTATATTAAAAGTAATGCCAAGAATGTCAAGAGTGGACTCGTATTTCTGATTTTTCAATCACCTGATGAGAACCTTTGGTCTTCAAAATCAGGCTCAAGACTGAACTCATTTGTACAAAGGACATGTTAAGAGATGGGGAAGCGGGTATTTTTTTAAATGGAGGAAACAAAACAGAAAGTTGTTCTTACTCTTGAAAGACTTTGACTAGTTCTGGTCTGCGGGTGACCATCCGGTAGAAATTGATGAATTCTTCAGAGTCCAGAGCATTGGAGACCGTCTTGCCCTTGGCATCTTCATGCGTCCGCACGTCAGCTTTCTGTTTTATAATTGGCAAAAGGACAAATGTCAAACTAATGAGCTCAAAGGTATGCATACAAAATCAAAGAAACAAATGCGTTTAACATCCTTTCAACAACCAGAAACTTCTGTGCAGAGCTTGAATGGAGATATAAAAACACAACACGGGCGTGACCTTTTCTTGGTTTTCAGTTTTTTACAAATTTGTAATTTTTCAATATGTCTAAAATATCCTGTCAAAGTTTCCGATTGAAATTTTACCTCTTACGGTAATGTTGGATGATTTGTAGAGGTTTAATAATTCAAAAAATGTACAACCTAAAACTTTTATCAGGCAATTTCTGTATTTATATCTGCACGAAAACAAACTAGGCATTATTTGGCCAAGGAAAGTTGGCTTCATCAATAACCACCAGTGTAAAGGGGGAAATCTACTTTTTAACAACTCCCAAAAATGGATTTTCTACAAGATACCCAGAAGTGTCTGTTTTTGACAGAAAGCATCACAGATTTAGGGTTTGCTGTGTCACTGAGAAACTATCAAATTTGGGTTATGGCTGTGTCAATATTTTCACTCAGTCCTGTGTCATGTCAAACTTGTTGGCCTCACTGTGAACTTGGAGAGGTAAGGTTTTTATCTTTGGCAATGGCACAATTTGTGCAACTGATGAGGTTTATTGCTGCCAACACGTTGGTGGCCTACAACGAGTCTTGTTCATGTAGCTTGATATAGCTACCGGTAGTTTTAGCAGTCATATGAATGTTTGGATTGGTCCACTGAAGAATAAGTTTACACAGCAATTGTGTCGACAAAGTTAATAGGCTGATAGTATTTGCTAAAAGCAAACACAACCAGACATAGGTGGGGTGAAATGTTGGTTGGAGTGAGGGGTAGGAAAACACAGAAATGGGTAGGGCTGTTAAAAATGGAGAAAAGAAATCATGGAAACAACACTCAAAGTTTGGGGAGAATTGGCGCTACCTTGGAGTGTCAACACATGAATTCATTCAGGATTGAGTTATACATGTACCGTAATTTTCGGAATATAAGCCGCGGCTTATACGTTGATTTTGCCCATGAAAATGTTTACTGCGGCTTATACACAGGGCGGCTTATACGCCGAGCCTTGAAGAATAAAAATGAAATTCACATGTGTATTTAATGTACATGTACTGGTTTAAGAAGAGATATGTTGCTGAAATGAATTATCAATTAAGAAAGTCATTAACGAACCGAAACCACGTGCCACGTAAAGGTGCCGAGCGGTAAAAAGTACGGTGAAAGTTGTCTTCGATCGACGCTTGCAACAACAAGCCGTACGTGATTCTAGTGCTGCTGCATGCAGCATGCTTTCCCCAGCGGACCACACCATTTGAGGTAATATAGGGATGTACTATCTTGGAAACAATAATTACCAACATTTCCGCTGTTTAAAAAAAAGAAAAAAGACGACTAATACTTTTTATGGTGTCCGAAACATTTCTTTATTCGATAATCAGTTGTTCAACGTCACAATATAATTGAAATGTATTCAAGAAACGTTGTAAACCTCAAAACAGGGACTACATCACCCCTTACAAAATTAATGGATTCGTCCATGAAAATGGCAGCATCGTTTTGACTATTTTCGAAGAAAGTTACGATCGAAACTTGAATACTGCTCGTTAAGTTTTGAGATAAAAACGGACCTGTATATTTTTAGGACAAAACAAATCAGCATCTGTTGCCACAAAGCAAGATTTGTACGTAGCGCTCCAGTCAGACAACACACGCAATGGGGGAAATCACGGTGGTACGTTGCATACGTTTCTCACGTGCTGCAGGAAAATGTTGTCATAGTCCGGCGCTGGCTAGCTGCCGCGCGCACCGGGCGATGTATTAACTTTTACGGCCGGGGACAGGACGGGGCAGCCGGCAGCAATTCCCGGTGTTTATTTCTCATCATCAATTTCCACATTTGTTTGTGAGAGTATCGATTGTAAATGATTGGATACAACTTTTGTGGCCCTTTTTATAGCTTCTGTAGTGTAAATGGAACTGGTTCAGAGCATTTTGGCTAGAATTTGGAGGCCTTAGAAAATTGCAACCGCTGCCGTCGGTGCGGCTTATACGCCGATGCGGCTTATACGCCGACTTCAAATCTTAATTTGCAGATTTTTGCGTGCTGCGGCTTATACGCCGCGCGGCTTATATTCCGAAAATTACGGTATGCGTTTCACTGACATTATTTCATAAGCATTATACACTTGGTGATATCCGAGGAATTGCCAGAAAACTTCACAACTTTAATTGGGCGGGACTCGAACCCACGACCTCCTGTTTACTAGTGCAGCCGTCTTACCCCTCCACTATCGAGCTTGTCACTCAACGGCCCAAATCAATGTTTGTGAGTTGAGCCTATCTATATTAACTATATCTATCTATATTAACTCCCTAGGCCTTTTTGCTAGGATGTAGCCTCAATCCTGCAAAATCCTCCAATTGGCCACATGGACAAATAGCATGTAGTCTCAATCCTGCAAATTCCTCTATTATTTCTTGAATATGGTCTGTGGAGAGGTGACCACTACCTGAATCCTGCAAAATCCAGCAAAAAGGCTTAGCATAAACAACACAAGGTCCGGCCCAAGACATTGACACAGTGCGTCCTCCGAACTAGCAACGCACTTTTGCCATGTAACCTCAATCCTGCAAATTCCTCCAATTTGCAAAAAGAATTTTGGAGGATTTGGGATGGTTAGGGTTAATAAACTAAATTAGAGGACTACCTCAAAGAGTTTCTTGGCGTGGTTCTTGTCCATCTTGACATTCATCTTCTTGAGGAGTTTCAGGCATTCCTCAAAGTCTACCGAGCCATCCTGGTTCCTGTCAGCCTTCTCAAAGGCCTCCCTGATCCAACTATGGTTCCAATCAGGTCAAGGATCATAAAAAAAAATCATTTTCCAATAGGATTCAGTACAAAAAATGATGGACTCCTGACTCCTCCATATGAATTGAAGAGTTGCTCAGTAGGTTCCAACAGAAACACACAGACACACAATTACAAATAGCAATGACACAATGACAAACTCCTTCAAGTAATTTCATGTACATGTGCCACTAGCATGCAGCGTGTAAGAGAAATTTTAAACCTGCAGGAAACCAGTTGAATAATCTTGGTACTGAGACTTCCAAGGGAAAGATCGAGCCCAAGTAAAGTATATATAATATAATGGCTTGCCTACTTTCCTCAATCCTGATAAAATCTTCCAAAACCAAATTTTGAAGGAACTGGGAAGTTCAGGGTTAAAGGTACACTGTAAGTTTAAAACACACTTTCTACTTTCAAAGGAGTCATCAATCCCAGTGGCCCCAGCAGTTTCAAAGGGTCGTTATCTCGGGTGGGGTCAATTTACATTATTGGCTTACTTTAGACAAAGTAGGGGAAGTTAAATGATAGATATTTTCCATGTGGCAAACATAGTTTTCTAGAGGGGTGCAATTTCTTTTCAGCAAAGTGAATTCTACAATGTTCCAGCCTGTGTTGGGAAGCATCACCCTTAGGTACATGTATACCCAGTGAGACTGTGTTTACCTTCCTAAATCCTTAAAAAATCCTCAAAATCTTTTGGTTGATGCCAAAGGATCTGGCCGGGATAACGGTTATTTAGGAAACTTCAAGTCAAAGGATACACAGCTTGTTTGTCTTTGACATTGATGTTCTGAGACTTCTTCTGGGACCATCGTAGCCCCTGGACCCACATACGAGCTTCCTCCTTGGTGGGAGCCACCAGGTTGATGGTATGGTTCTCGGCTCCGACGATAAGAGCAAAGCACAGCTCCGAGGCATACTTGGACTTGATCTTGTTGTTCTTGAAGGTGTCGGTCTCATGGCCCGTCCTGACCTCATGGATGTCCTGCACGGGAACTGTTGGAGAAAAAAAAGTACATTCAACAGATTTGTCAGGCATGAAAAATACACTCACAGTCAGTCACAAGTCAGTCACAAGTCAGTCACAAGTCAATCACAAGTCAATCACAAGTCAATCACAAGTCAGTCACAAGTCAGTCACAAGTCAATCACAAGTCAGTCACAAGTCAGTCACAAGTCAGTCACAAGTCAGTCACAAGTCAATCACAAGTCAATCACAAGTCAATCACAAGTCAATCACAAGTCAATCACAAGTCAATCACAAGTCAGTCACAAGTCAGTCACAAGTCAATCACAAGTCAGTCACAAGTCAGTCACAAGTCAATCACAAGTCAATCACACGTCAGTCACAATTCAATCACAAGCTCATGAAAACTTAATGTAGTACACATACCGGTACATGTATAACATGGTTGTAGTGCAACTCTATAGCCCCCCCTCCCATCCCCCAAACTCTTCAGCCACTGACTAACATTATGAAACTAGTAAAATGGGGCCAAAAATAATAAATGGATTTATTCTTGAATTGCCTTAGAATGCAGTAGAAATCGTACGGTACATTTCAAAAATTTCCGGGGGCATGCCCCTGCACCCCGCAAGCAAATCAGCCAACATGAAAAAACATCCTTACCTGATGAATAATGCATGAATCGTAAATAAAATTAGACAACTATACAGTACATGTAGCTTCTTTTACTGCCCCTTCTTCACCAAAATTAGATTCAACTGAAATATTTCCACTGTGGAGATGACTTACTCTTGGATCGAGACGACGTTTTCTTAGATGGGTGGTATTCTAGCACTAGGCAGTCATCGCTCAAGACAAAGGAACGGCTGTAGGTTTTGGAACCATTCTCTCTGATTTTGGTGAATTTGGTTCCATTGTGCATGTGTTGCAATACCGGATTCACTGAAGAAAAAAAGACAAAATATGGCAACAAAAATGTTAAATAAAGTCAATAAAGAGGACAAAATTAAACTAAGGCTGAAAAAAAAATAGTCGGTCTCTGGTCAGCGCGCGCGTCGATTTTAATCATGCGCGTCAACCTTTTTTTTTCCCAAAATGTTCCGCGGTAGCTTCAACAGCGCCCTCTATTGCCGCACCTCCTCAAATTGTTTTTACCAAAGAGCACCAAGGAATGGGAAATTGCACCAAGGCAAATGATCAAGGGCACCAAGGCAAATTATGGAGGACACCGATGTACATGAGGACACCAAAAAAAGCAAAATAGTACCCTACCAAGTCTGTACAATCCAAGCTTGAAAAAAAAAAGCCCCCCCCCCCCCCCAAAAAAAGCAGCGTCACCGCATCAATTCCGGAACTTTGGTCTGACCAGAGAGCGAGTATTTTTTTTTTTTTGGCCTAAAATGCATAAATTTGAAACTCATAGACCGAATAGTATTACAAAAATGCCTGGAAAGCCATTACAGATAATTATAGAAGCAACTATGGTACATGCTACAATTAATTTAACAGCAATCTACCGGTATAGCATAGATACCGTACATGTACAAAATGTACATGTAATGAGATATCTATATTTGTACCGCATTAAACCACTAACCGTAAATTGAAACTGCCATTAAGTACAGTTTTAATGGTACAGGGTATGCCATTATTATTAAACCCATAAATTATCGCTGTTGAGTCATGTGAGTAGCACACATCCACATTTCTAAATTAATTTCTGAATTACAAACACGTGTATGCAAATTAGACAGCGATCGGGACAACAAAATCTGGTACGCGTTTTTGTTACCATGGAAACATAGATCATTATTCATTTCCTTCGTTTCCTTGACCCCGGGTTCATTTTAGATTAACAACCCTCCGTGGTGTGTTACTCAGCTTCCTGTAAAATGTCAGTTCTCTTCCTCCCCCCCCCCCAACAAAATTTCTGGTTTTTCGAAGTATCCAGGTTTTTACATGACCCCAACTGAGACTTTTACTAACAGGAAACTAGCTATTAACAGAGAGTATGGAAATGTTGATATTTTGAATTTGGATTGTTGTCTTTACTTGCTTTTTATTTTAGTTATACCGGTAGTAATTTGCATAATGTCATAATTTACATCGGCAGACAGTACAACTTCTTCATGCTTGCTCATTCCTATTGGTACTTAATGAACATGTATAGAATAGATATTACATGTATTTCTTCTTAAATGTACATTTAAATGTGTTTAGCATTGACTTACAAATGAGTGATGTACAATGTGTATACAGTGTGTAATTTGTTCATTGTACAGCAGTAATTATGTACGTATACATTTTGTTGTATGTATGTATTAACCTTGCTCTTTGAATTAATGCATTTGATACATGTACCGATACATGTGGAAATCTTTACGTTTTTGTGAACTAGTTTCATTATTTTTGATTTTTTTCTGTTGAAAAAGGATCTTGTAACCAATGCCTAATGGTATTAAACGTAACACTTGATTTTACAGCGTTTTACCTGGTATCTTGTACACATGTACTTTGCACCGTACAAACGTAAGTAAATCTTCCCAAAAAGCACCTATATTGATTATTCACAACAAATATGGTAGACTGATTTGAAGGAAATATGGTGATATATTTTTGTACATGTGGATATTAGATCATTACAAAAGTACACAAATTGTCAACAACTTGTGAGTACAGAAAGTGAAAAAAACATCTAGGCCTATAGCGAGAACCTTCCATGCATTACAAACCATTTACTTTACTTGTGAACCACCGGTATCATGGATAATGTGGGCAGTGGACATGCATACGTGTGTTCTTCAATCAATAAAACCATTACAATGGCCCAAAACAAATAAATTGATCTGATAGTCCTGGTGTTATCAGTTTCAGTCTGTCAAAGCTGAGAATTATGACATCCTCCTTCGCATATTTCATAGAATGGGGCACACTCAGCCTTATCAAATGATAGGATTTTCAGTGCCTAAATCTGATTATTGAGAAGATATATCCAAAGTCCAAATTCTTACAATCAATTTAATTACAAACATGGGGCCACGAAAAAAAATACCTGTGTTTCCGGCTACCCCACCCAACCTAGCAAATCATGCAGAAAATAAATCTTTTATTCAACAACATTTTTTTTAAATAAAAATTTACGGTGCTGCCCCAACCCTAGTTTTTCACACATTGTCCTGCATTTTAAACAATTTGTATTCATTTTCTTGTAAGTTGGTCGGCAGTACGGTGCAGTCTTGCAGCAATGTGCAACAAAAGCGTAACAAATGCAGAATGAACAGTTGATCAAGCGTTTTAAAAATTGTTATGAATGTATGCAAAAAAAGCTTTTTAAATGACTTGACCATCATCCCTTCCTAATTTTTCCTGGCTTTAAAACTTTAGGCCAACAAAACCCATTTACCAACCCACCCACTATAGTTTCTTTTTTAATTAACGGGAAACACAACATTATTTTTTCTTGGCCCAATGAAATGTATGGTACATGAGGCATGTGAGTACATGCAGACATGTACATGTACATGTACATGCGCATGTGTACCGAGGTATACTATACGTGTACCATACAGTATTAAAATTGTATTCTCAACTCTCAATTGTATTGTCATACCCTCCCAACAAAAATTATGAAGTACCAGTATGTAGTAAGCTCATTGTGAAGATACTTACATGTACATGTAGAAGCATACATATGTACATGTACCTGTACCGGTATATAACTTGCAGAATGGTACATGTACATGTACAACGTATACAAAAAATGTACATGTATATCGAGCTGATAATTGCATTGCATGTACTCCAGCTACTGAGACAACTTTTTTTTATGGAAATGGCCTGAATGCGATGTTTTGGGTCAAGTTTTTTTTCACATTTGGTTCTGTCTGACACATGACTTTATCCGGTACGACACACAAAACACAACCATTCATAAGATGAAATTTGAGTCGGGTTGATGTAAATTCAATATTGCGTTTTGCCCTTCACCGACGTTTTAACCTTCCCAGAACTCTGAGATAACATTGGACTTGTACAGTACAGACATTGTGACCTCAAAAGAAGTAACTGATTAGAACGCTGCTTCTTATTGATGGCAATATTCAAAATTGTCCCGTACGACACATTTTGCCTGTCCAACACGACAACTGTCCTTTATTTTGTAAACTTTTTCTATTTGATAAAGCAATCATATCTGACCTGTGTTCATATGCTTTACAATTTTTCAAGTTGGTAACAAGAATTAATCACTGCTCAATTAATTCATAGAGTTTTTTACCCACATTCACTGTCGTTAAAAAAGTGAATTTTCTTTGCCCCAAATGACACATTAAATTTCAGCAACAAATGTTACCCTGAAAAGTAAATTAAAAAAAAATTACTGAACAATGATGCCTAGTGGTTCCACTCTTTGATTGTGCCCCAGGAATCTTACTTATTCTAATACCGGTACTTTCTAAAACAGGCTTGAAAACGATCTCTGAATGTTCCGTACAACACATGTGTACATATTCGGCCCGTACATGTACTGTACATGTACATGTCCGGTACATGTACAAAAAGATCCTTTCCTAATTCACAAACAATGTCATTCATTCTCTTGAAAGTGAAACAGCCATGTTCCTAAACAATTTCGAAGCAGGATCCAACGTCAATCTGACCTGAATTCACAGCCTGCATTCTCAAACATGACCCCTGAGTGGCTGTGATTAATATGTAACTTTTGCCGAAGTATATGATAATATCCTACCTTCGTGATCTTCCATATTCCCAGTGCATGCAAACTGAAATATTGTTCCAAGTGAACACCACCTCTTTATATATCAAAGTCTACACTTTACACTGAACTATGCACTGATCCAAGGGCAGGGCCCAACATCCTGGAAGTACTATTTGCATTTCAAAGGAACAAAAGAAAAAAAACTTAGTTTCAATGCCAAATTTAGATTGAGAAGGAATTCCATTTTCCACAGGCTGTTTCCACGCTTGCTGATTTTGTTCTCATTGAAAAATATAATCCACCAAAAAAAAGGCAAAGTACATGTACGCTACGTGTATGTATACATGTACATGTACACATGTATGAGTATACAACACTACTTGCACAGCGATTGTGAAAAAAATTGTATTGATCTGTATTCTGTTTATTAAAAACTAACAACAATTTACAGTACAATGTACAATGGGTTGAGGGGGCAGAGCTGTGCAGTAAAGCATGCCCTCGGGACTTCAGGATTAAATCTCAGTCCTAGAGTACAGACCACGTGTTCAGCACTTTACAAACTGTACGTACCGGTATGTGTACAAGTTCTAAATTCATTGTTGAAGATTTTTTTTTCAAACAACATAAATTTCAAAGTGAGATGGACTTGATCTGAAGTAATTTTCTTAATAAATTTATATGAAAAACTAATGTGACGTTGTGAAAGTACATTGTATTTTTTCCAAGTCTTTTTTTTCATGCATATCCACCCTGAACGAGTCCAATTAGCCACTCCAGGTAAAAGGCTACAAGCTAAATGAAGATTGCGTGTAATTAATTAAGTACAGGTACTCTGGAAAAGTGAAGGTACCAACATGTAGGACAGATCATAGGTTGGAGGGAAACAAGCACCAGGCAAGGAATTCAAAGAGATGCAGCATATGTTGGGGAATATCCTTTTATTCTACATATTCATGTGACATTGTACATTGTAGGTATTGCAATATATTTATGATGAGAACAGGCAGAAAGCCAAATTTCTCTCTCAAACACTTTGACTTAGCCAAATACCAACATACATTGTACATGCAGCGGTATATACATACATGGTATTTGGCATGTGCATGTAATTAATAGACTTCTTGTATGGAGCATGTTTCAACCTCGTCCCCAGTGCTTACTTTATTTCCAACCGCGTTTCCAATAGTAAACCCTGGATAGGAAACTTTCTTCCTGTATCCTGATTGGATACCGCAATTGGCTAGTAATGGATTTTTATCGTGTACTTGGTGCTATATATTCACAACGTGCAGTACGTGTTTTCGCGATCATTCGTCCACGCCTTCTAATTTCCTTTCCAATTTGCTCATATTAATATGAAATATGATACTGCATGTTGTCTTGATAAGATCGTAACAGTTTGATTTCAAAAATCGTGTTTTCGTAACTCACGCCGTGCTCGCGCTGCTACGAATTGACTCTGTTTTTACCCCAGACACCGCATACAAAAACAAACGCTAATGTGTAACGCATATCCAGGCACCAGACTGTTCCTCATTTGCATACGTCTGCAAAAATCTTGCACATGCAAATGATCCAATACCAGGGTGAGAGAGCAGGTAGTGGTGGGCGCGTACTGCTCGACACCCTGGGGACGAGGTTGAGCATGTTTGGACAGGTTGCAATTTAAAGGGAAAATACAACATTTGCAAACATCAAAAAATAAAACTACCAAATCATTTTGAAATACCTTGCTGGACTGTTAGTGAATGAGGTGTAAAGCATCCTGTAAAGTCATGGCACCTGATATACTGTCATTTTCAAGAAAAGTGGTATTTTTGTATCAATTTCCAACGCTGATCGGCCGATCAGCGTTGGAAAAAACTGGCTTTTTTTTAAATACTGGCCCTAATTGACCATCACACTTGTTTGCAATCAATTACAAACCTATGAACGGGTACGAGCCAGCTAGACTGGTTCCCTGACCTTACAATTCCCCAATGTATGTAAACTGCTCTGTTTCTTCTTATATGGAGTCAGGGAACCAGACTACAGGAAAATGATTGTTTTTCTTGGTTTTTATAGCATTTTCGAACCAAAAACCTCAAAAAAGTCAGTGTAACTATTTTTGCTATATATTTCCAACCCTCCAATTCCATCCATTTCTGAAAATTACAGCAAAAGCAAATGATGTATATTCCCTTTAAATCCAGCGACCATGAAAGTACGGGGTGTGAGGTGTCTAGTCATGCATACCACAGCTCTAGTAGAAAGACCTGTCCCCACTGAGGGCGCTCCACGCAAGGGGTCTTTAGATACATGACACACAAGCTTGGCATTTGTGTATAATTTGTGTGAATTTCTAAACACCCCCAACAACACACAAAGTGAATACAACTTTGCAAACTCAAACAAGTCATATTACTCAACACACAGAGTACAAAAATGTACATATAACTGAATTTCAGTAAATACATGTAGGCCTAATTGGTCCGAGTTTAGTTTCGTTTTGAGGTATTTTCCTCTTTCAACAAGCCCAGGGTCATCTGGGTTCACCATCTGCTCTTTCATACAATTCCCCGGTTGGTTCATTTTCCCATTTATTATCAGGAAGTTGATATTGACCTTATTGAACGACTTCCGTTCAACCACATTCAAGGGTTTTTTTTTATCGTTACGAAAGAGATGACAGGAAAAGATTAATGTGCTACTTGATCTGTTCACTTTTGTCTGGAGATCGCAAAATTTGGTTTTTCATATTGTTTAATTCAACAAATCTGAAAGTCTGGGTCACTCACAGAAAAATGCACATAATGCCCAGTTTTACAAGGAAAAAAACTGTTTTGGCCTATTCCTAAATTATGCACAATGTATACAGTGAATTTTGAGCCAAAGTGTCAACATTAAGACTGGTGCTGCAAACATGTAGCCTATTAAGTAAAAATGCTCTGTGTGATATCAGGTCCCACGCTAGTTTCAGACTTAAGTTGTTCACACGCCCAATCCTAGAATGCAGGGCCCAATTTCACGGTGCTGGTAAGCACACGATTTTCTGCTAACAGAGCCTCCGTCTATTTCATGGAGACCGTAAGCATAAGCACAGCAAAAGGCACGCTTACTTCAGAAAAAAAATTTGCTTAACTTAGTGACGTAACAATAGAAATCTCCATGCACGCGCGACCCTTAGCACACACACGCCAAGAAATAGTGCTTACGGTTAGCAAATTTTTCTGCTATGCTAAACACAACTTTTCTGCTAACTGTTAAGCAGCGCCGTGAAATTGGGCCCAGGTGTTTGGGTATGTTTCTTTTTTAAAAAGAAACATGTTTTTGGATTTTTATAAGTGGATAATACCTAGGACACCGTTACTTGTCAAGAAATAATGTTTTCTCAACTGGTATTATCGTTTTGTGAGAAATGTGTTTTAGAGTCCCAAAAGGGCGCATTCAGATACAACATGTGTCAACTCACACTCTGTAGCTAGGAGTCCGGTACTAGGACCATCGAGTGTGCATTGTCTGCACAAATGTAACAACATGCCACTTGAATGTACTGGGTAAGCCTCAGACTCGCACAATACACGACTCAGTATGTTTCATTCTTCTTTTCACAGGTTGTGCAAACAGACCCCAGGATAAAAATCACGAATGAGTAAACACTTACAAAACACCGTGCGCTGCCTGAAAAAAATTCCACACGAATGCATTTTTTTCTTATCTTTGATAAATAAAGCATATAATCAATAACCAATTGAGCAGATTGAATGGACCATTGACCCATTTAGTACAATAGACAAAATAACTAACCGAACCACAAACTGATATTAAAGCACTTGATAACGGTAACTTCCTTTAATACAACATAATTTGCTTTTGCTGTAATTTTCAGAAATGGATGGACTTGGGGGACCTTAAGTATTTTATAGCAAATATTGTTACACTGAACTGTTTAAAGTTTTGTGTTCTTTGATGCAGGAAAAACCAAGAAATAAAAAATTAGGTTCTTGTAGTCTGTTTCCCAGACCCTACTTCAGGTAAAACGGAGCAATTTATAGACGTCGGAGAATTGTCAGGTCAGGGAACCAGACTAGCTGCCTTGCACCCGCTCACAGATGAGTAACCGATTGGTAACAAAATGTGGGCTTACTAAATTTAGTAAATTTCACTTATTATTCACTTACAGTCAAGCAAGGTATTTCATAATACCGTAATTTGGTAGTTTTGTTTTTTGATGTTTGAAAATGATGTATTTTATCTTAAAAACAAGGGGGAGGGTGAATGTCATCTCGCACTGATGTTTGAATGGTATGTTTATCATCTGTGTAATTCCTATTTTGTTTAATTAAATGAGTATTTTTACCATTCTTACATTATACTCTTAATATTTTTATTGTATTTTAATAGTAGTTTTGTGTGAGCTGGGATCCATGGGAGATCAGTGAGTTTTTCTTACTGAATGGATCACCCAGTGAGGATAAATAACAAATAAATAAATAGATAAATAGATAGATAAATAAATAAATTTATAAGCAAACCTTGGAAACTGAGGTAAAATCATAAAACTGCTAATTAAGGCGGCTTCCTAATCGAGCACAAGTATAAAATTACTTCAACTGTAGATTAATTCGGGTAAAAATTGACCAATTTGGGGAAAGAATTTCCTCACAAGCATCGGCAGGTGGAATGTTGACGATGGGCAAAATACACACCCATGAAATGAAGCCTGGTCCAGTTGCATCAAAACTCCATCAACCATGTCGTGAATTTAATAATAATGTCAAAATTACCTGAAGAATTAATCAATTCACACTTTACCTTGGGACGCGTCCGTCTCGGTGTCAGCTTTCTTGCCTCCTTTTCGGAGTTTTTTGGAAAAGAAACTCATCTTGTAGATCTTACTATCTCAGTGCCTGGGGGATGGTCTGAAAAAAAAAATAACACCCAAACAATTAAATATACATGTAACTTAAAGGTATTAATTTAGTTACAAAGACTTTGACATGTCTAGCTCCCACGCTCGATACTTCTATAGGTCAGTTTGTACTCGGCACGAAAGCGAATGCAAATTTTGTGACATCTGGGCAAGTATTTGCAAAACACATTTCAACTGTCGCGGATCCTCCGCAAATATTTCATAACGTCAGATTGCTTCGCATTCGCACGAAGTACAAACTGGCCTTACGTTTCCGTCAAAAAACAATTGACCCCTATTTACAAAAGGTGCAAACTCTGTACTTATGCAGCGTGATCCATTGCAATTGACATGAACATCCACTCGTACTGTTCAAATGGTGGAAAGACGTAATTTCTAGTTGGCATATGGACAGTTGATGGTTTTAAATTAAACAACAGGTCCCTGTATTCCCAAGAAATTATGTACATGTATGTACGCAACACTCACGTGCTTGTTCAAGATATTACAGGAAAACTTCTCTGTAGTCAGCAGAGAGACGAGATACCAGTAGGCCTACCACTGCACTCTAGACAGCCAGCACTCGCACACACCCTAACCATGGACTTGAGGGGCCCACACAACCGATAATTAGTTCTGCCCACACATTGGGTACAGTCACCCCTTCACGCCGCTAAACCACTCACACGTAACTTGTCCGAGAGTATATATGCAAAACACACCCATCAGTGACCTTCGATCGGTTTGGGGAGTTGCAAAACAAATTTATAGTGACAGGAAGAGTCAATGGACAGTTTCTGATCCGATGAAAAATATTGATAAAAGGCAGGGTATACTGAATCGCATTATTGTTGTTGACTTTGTGTTGATAAGTCCTCTCCAGCCAGCAATATTACCAGGGAGATTTTATTATAATGTACACGGCATTTGACACTACTTGTTTTACATAACAAAGTATAGTGAGCATTGGGGCCTCAAGGCTTCAGTATACTTTATCACCTCCTACATTTCAATCAATGAATACAAGGACTGCCCTTATCAAATACGGTTTAAAATTTGAAACAAAATAATACTAATAAGTCACTTTATCATAAACATATGGACTGACAACTTTGCAGCAAAACAATGGACTTTTTGTCACAAGAATGAGCCAAAAATATTCCTCTTTAACGCATATCATACGAGTAGGCCTACATTATACATTGTAAAAGGTATCATCGTTTGAGCAGCACCTGTGGCTGAGTGGATAGCCTGTGTATCTCATGAGTGAGAGATCCCCAGCAGGGTTCAAATTCCCAGCATGTGACATTTTCGGGCCGGAGGGGGGGGGGGGGGGTTCATCCCAAAAAATAAAAAATATTCTGACCTGGATTGGTGACCAACCCTGTGATTGGTCTGTTTGATGCCAGTCAATTTTTCCTGAATGGCAGCCTCCAACAAGGCGTTTGTGACAAAGATGTTTCCCGAATTGAATGTGAAATTTCTCTTTTCTTCCCATAAAGGTATGTGACCCTAACCACTGGTCACCATTTGTAATTCCCACTGAAGCCTACAGGGGCGCATCAGGCAGTTTGGGGACTGTTTTGGGGGTGAAATCTGAAGATTTTGATAGGGGGTATGAGTGCAAATGGTCAAAAGAGGTTATTGATACCGCTATGTACTTTATGATCCTAGGACTCTACTATCGCCCGACCGTCTCCAAATGTTAAAAAAGGCGATACGTAGAGTCCTAGTTACTCGGACTACCAGCTGACATGCTCATCAGGAATTCACATGAATTACTGATGAGCATGTCAGCTGGATGTTTATACTCGGATGCAACTTTTGGAGGATTCCCATATATCTGGCAATCACTAATTTTCCACAGTGACCTATCAGCCATCAGAAAGTGATAGTGTGTCCTAGAATTTAGAAAGTCAAATTTAGCAGGGAAAATATTGAAGTATTTACTGAAAAAAAAAACACTTAATTTTCACTTTCAGACAAGTCTCAGTCCTATGCTTGTCCACAGGGTGACAAGTGATGGCCAGATATGGGAATCTTTTCCTGTCTATAGTATTTTTAAAGATAGTGGATATTTTGCCGGAGGTAATGACGGCAAACTAACGTTTACTAAAGGTTTGCCGGCGGCAATCCATATCAACAGAGGGCGCTGTACTCTTTAAGATAGGGCTGAATTATAACATGTATTAAATTCCTACCAAAAGTTGTGTAGCACGTTTGGTGCAGTGGTTAAGCAAAAGCTCTAGTGAGCGGGACGACTTGAGTTCGATCCCGATCCCCGCCACATTTTTATTTTAACATGTCTCAAACAGTTTATTGCAGAGTATTACATTTTCTTTTTCAGATTTGTGGCTCTGGAGGATTTTTTTAAAAAGGGAAATAAAGTCCGAAATTATAAAATGGTCTGAATCCCATCTTGTGAATACGAGGTTACAACGATAATATTGGCATGGAGCCAGACTAAAATTTGTCAGCGGAAAATGTTTAAGTACAAAAAAACAGTAACTGCGCATGTTCAGTGCATATCCGGCAAACTAACGTTTACTAAAGGTTTGCCGTCTCCGGCAAAATATCCACTGCCATTTTTAAACGGAACAAGTACAAAAAACACACAAAAAACTACACGATTACTAGATTAGGCCTACCCCTAGCTGGAGTTACCCAGCCCTGAGTTTTATCATTGGGTTGTCTATAGACTACCCAATGATAAAACTCAGGGCTGGGTAACTCCTAGCCCCACTAGTGTGGCCGTCGGTATGCTGCACTGAGCGCAGCATACCGACGGCCACACTAGTGGGGCTAGGTAACTCCAGCTACTGGCTAGCCTACCCCCATTTGGTGTAATGACTTGTCTTAATTGGGGAAACTGGTGGGGAGGAATACAGCAAACTGCACACCCCCCCCCCCCCCCACGATGAAAGTGACACACGAATAAGCGAAGCCAAAGAAACCAATCTGTAAATTGGTAAAACCATGGAGGTAGAACCATGGTGTTCTTATTCCTCCATGGCAAATCACGACAATCCAAACAGCTCCATGATCCAAATACACAGGACAGGACACACAGTGCACCTACCTTGTGCAAGCTGAGGGACGCTCCAACCAACCTGTCTCCAGCGAGATGATAAACTGAAAGGGTAAAGGCCAGGTCAGATTGACATTGTAGTTGAACTCACTATAGCCGGCCTTAGTTACGTTAGTCATCCATCATGTCTTAAGGACGTGTCTTATTTACGTCAAGGACGAAAAAAATAATTATTGGCGAATCGCAATACCGCCCTCTTGTGTCGACTAAAACTTTTTTGGCCACAACATCATCGATAATCACAAAACACCCGCAGCTGTTGAGTCCACACGCGCACGAAAAGGCTGGGTCCTGCAATTTGCAAAATACACTTTCTTTTTAAAACGAATTCAACTTCAAGTTGCTGCATTAGTGCATGGACTGGGGCTGTTAGGTAAGAAAATATTTATGCTATGTGTGTGTGTGAGATAAGAAAAGGCTTGGACTTTTTGGTAGTGGTCGCATAAAACTTTTTCATAAGTTGGCACTCAGTGACACAGCTGGCAGTGCCAGTGATACCATTACCATGTTGAATATCAACAGGATTAATTTTGTGGAAAGAGGGAAGGTTTTGATTTATGAGGGTACTTACGGGGTAAAACATGAAAATATCAATGTGACAATGACAAAACGCACGACTGAAAAACAAAGATGGCGATAATGCCTAACAAGTTACAGCATGCGCTGATTGGCTAGTAAGTATTTTTGTAACATAATCTCTGATTGGTTGAGAATGATGGGGGTTGTGGGGTTACTAAAATAAAAAGAGCAGCCAATACCAATGGCTGACAAGCTAAATTGGTAAGAATGTCACATCTTCTCTGTAAGTTCTGTTTAAAATGATAACACTTTCACGGTGTCAAGCTAGACTGCTTGATGTTGCAAATGTAATTTTGGAATGATAAGCACGTTGCAAGAAGTTTAAAAAATGAGGGATTGCCCAAAATTAGAGGGGTCCTAAAACTTAGTAACTTTAGTTTCACCTGTGTTAGTTACATCAAAGAGTTGCCCCACAAATTTATAAAAATTTGTCGGTCCCTAGGCTATCAGCACTTGGTAAATCATTCAAAATCAATTTCAAAGGAATAAAGTTACTTATTACAGGCATATCTTAGTTTAGCTGGAGTTACCCAGCCCTGAGTTTTATCATTGGGTAGACAATGATAAAACTCAGGGCTGGGTAACTCCAGCTAATCTTAGTTTAACAATGGAGCGATTTTTTTTCTCATTTTTTTGTCAAGGCCTTTTTTCACACATCCATTTCAGTCACTCCTGACTCTACTCCAACTTTTAATCCTTCCTTTAGCTATCTTACATGTATCAAGTTCAGCAATGGCCGACATTGCTATATTTGGCACCCCACCAGAGCCAGTCTTCAATCTCAAGGGGCGTTGCCTGTCTTCTGAGCTTCTTGAAGAATTGCTGTATGTACAGGCTGATCAAAATGAGAATGCAGTCAAAAATGCCTGCAGTACAGATGGGGCCTTTAAGCAAGGATCCATTGCGGGTAAATATTCAGTATGTGCCATCATTTTCCTTTAATATCATGGGCGTCACCAGAATTTTTTCTAGAGGGGGGCAAAACATATTTTTGCCCAAAAATTCCAGTATTTCTCAACATATTCTTGATTTATCGGTTTTAGAGGGGGGCAGGGATATCCCTCCTCACCCATTACATTGACACCACTATGACTACAGGCCTCTTTTTCTTTTCTTTTTTCTATTTTTTTCCATCCTTTTTTTTTTTTTTTTTTTTTGCTTTTCAGAGGGGGGCAAGTGCCCCTCCTTGCCCCCCCCCCCCACGTGACACCTATGTTTAATATATTAATGAAGAACAATAATGTCATGCATCAACCCTTGGTTTTCAAGAAAATTACCATAAACTTTCTGATAACAAAATATACCTGTTGATACACAGTCCCGAGTGTTTAAATGAAATGTCATTTATATCTTACTTTTATGATGGGTTACAAAAGTTCATTTGATTCATTTAGTTTGAACCAATTTTTAGCCCTGTTTTATTTCTTAATGTACAGAAATGGTGTTCCTGGTATGCGATAAATTTAATCAGCCTCCTGAGGCCCGCTACCTAGCAATGGAGATCTTTGACAGGTACAAAGTTCATCATCTAGATACCTTTTAAAAGTGTTATCAAGCTTAAACATGTCATCTTCAACTTGTGTAAAATCCAGCTTAAATCCCCTACGAAGAAATATGACAAAATATCTGGTAAAACCCTGTGCTTACCCCTTCAGATTCATGACCAAGTATGTCCATGACCAGTACAAGAAGTTACACTCAGACAAAGGAGGAGGCAAGAAGACAAAGACAACCTGGAACTCTTTCTTGAAGAAATTACAGAAACATCTCAAGTTGTACATCATGTCCTGTGTGCAGATAGCAAGCAAGATGTGCTCCCATTACAAAGTAGGTTTTGCAAAATCCATCCTAATCTAAACAAAAATGTGTTCTCGTTATTCAGATAGCCTTTTCCTCTTTTTCCGAAATATGTCTGCAAGCGCCCAAGCTACTTTTAAATACTTTTGTCACATGAGTCGGTGTGAAAATTATACTTATTACTGGCAGAAAAAAAGTGGAATATTATTAGAGGGGTTACAATTATTTAACCGTGTTGTTGTTGTTTTTGTCATTTGTCCATCTGTTTGTGACAACAGTTTTAGGCTTTCAAGTGTTTGAATAGTGTTTTTACTTCATTGTTGGCTTCAAATTATTGTTTTATTTGTTGCTGCAAATAATTTGTTTGTATAGTGGACTGAACCTGAATTATTTTTTTTCCCTATCTTCCTTTTTTTCACCTTTTTACTGTCCATTTTAACAGTGTTCTTGAATAATTTGTATTTCTCCATGTTCATTTTAGAGAGAAACGAAATAATAACAAGTGTTTTCTCTACTTGCAGATTTTGACCAATCGGAAGTGCAGCCGGTTTCTCCTCAACGCTGGCCTAGGATGTACTTCAGCGACCATCTTAAGGACCGAACTGACCATCTTGGAGACACTAGACTATCGAGTCTACAACACCTCACCCCTCACGTACATTGAAACACTCCTGGAGATCATGGGTAGGTGGCATAAATCATGGAGATGGAGGGGGCAGGGTGGGGTAGGGGACATAGGGCAGGATAGCATCATTATAATACCGAAGCCTTATATAGCGCACATATCTACCAACAATTAGGTACTCAAGGCGCTGGAAATTATGTCTATTACTAGAGACAGGTAAATGAAGTACATGGGAAATATGAGAACCATTATGTAGCACCTTTATAATGGTTTACAAGGTGCTGCGGTGCATTAAGCAGCCACTATAAACAGGGGATGTTGGGAAATTTTGTATTTTGGTGAAAGATTCGGAAATTAATATTTGTTTATGACTGAAGGAGCTGCCATGATGCCATTTTAAGGGTATGATTTGGCATGAATCCTCGGTTATGGGCCCGGTGCACAAGTACCCACTTCCCCCTCAACGGTAAAAAAGGGAGAGTTGGGGGAGACCGATGGGAGAGACATTCAAACGCACTATGGACAACACCTGACAGTCATGCGCAGACGCCGTGGCTTTGTGCACATTCAGAATAAATATTCATGCAAGAAGCAATACGTGCATGTGATGTGTGCGATCCATACAACCTCGTCCCCTGTGCTCACTTTATTTCCAACCTTGTTTCCAATAGTAAACCCAGGATAGCAAACTTCCTTCCTGCATCCTGATTGGATACCGCAATTGGCTAGTAATGGATTTTTATCGTGTACTTGGTGCTATTATTCACAACGTACAGTACGTGTTTTCGCTATCATTCGTCCACGCCTTCTCGAAAATACTAATTTCCTTTCCAATTTGCTCATATTAATGTGAAATATGATACTGCATGTTGTCTCGATAAGATCGTAATAGTTTAATTTAAAAAATCGTGTTTTCGTAACTCACGCCGTGCTCGCGCTGTGACGAATTGACTCTGTTTTTACCCAAGACATCGCATACAAAAACAAACGCTAATGTAACGCATTATCCAGGCACCAGCAAATGATCCAATACCAGGGTGAGAGAGCAGGTAGTGATGGGCGCGTACTGTTCGACACCCTGGGGACGAGGTTGCTGTCCATAGGGCTTGTGAAAGTGGTCAAATTGCGCCCTCTCTTGCTCACACCCAGAGCCCGTTGATTTCACTTCACCTGTTGCTACAACCAAAAAAATTACATCTTTACAAAATTGTTCATTCTAAGATTGAAGTAAACACATCAAGTGTTTTATACAATTTTAAAAAAAGGGCCTGAAATCAGGCACTTGCAGGTAAGGACCGTCGATATATCGATATTACTCAATTGTTAGATATTATTTTGTATCGATATTGCTGATATAAATTTTTTAATAATATCGAAATATCGCAATGTACGATATTGAGGAATGATATCGAAAATGCATCAGATTATCGTCAAAATAAATCTCCTGTTTCTGTTTAAATTTTTCAACAAAACACATCGAATAACTTTGCATTTTTTCACAATTTCTCTGAAGGTCATAATGATAATACGACCAGTGTGAAAATCCTGCACGAGACCAGCTTGAAAGTGATGGACCTAGCGTATCTGAAACGGGGCTCCGTATACGACCAACTCTTCAGTGTGGCTAGTGGCAGAAAGTCTTGTACCCCAGAGGAGAGGTATACATAGTCATCTTCTAAAATACTGTAGAATTTGTACCATTCGCTCTTTTCACACTTCTGCCATGGGCATGCAGAGCCTCGATCTGGCAACTTTACACAGTAAATATAGCCGGTTCAGTGATTCCCGTGTCGGGGTTCAGATCACTGAACCGGCTATCTTTATTGTGTAAATTTGCCAGATCGAGGCTGTGCATGCCCAATGGCGGAGTGTGAAAAGAGGGAATTGATTTAGTAGAACAAACGCACTGTAGAATAAAAAGTAAATTGGATTTTACTGAATCTCAAAAGTTTTAATAACTTTTGAAAGATGAATAAAAAAATTGACTGCAGCGGGGTTTGAACCTGCGACCTCCGGATTGCCATTCCAGTGCTCTACCAACTGAGCTATCCAGCCCGTGTGTTGGCAGTTCTTCATTTCGTCAACGTCTTTGTTCAAGGTGCACTAGTCAGAAGCCATAAACCCATATATGCCATGTAGCCAGGGATCACGCCCAAAGTCAAGGTGGCTAGCAACATTAGCAAAGCTGCAAACATGGGAATTAGCAAAATAAAAAGTGTTAGATGGTGATCTGCAAAAACATTGAAATATAGTCAGTTTTCTTCTATGTGGATTTGTAAAAACTTGTTTTTCTACTTACAGGCGAGACCTTTTCAGAGACCTCACTCAATAAATAAACATCAGATTCAAGTCTAACATGAATGACCAAAGACTGTAAATGTTTGGATTTTCAACAAACAAATCAGTAAGATTTGAGGCTTTGCATGGTGGAGATACTAAATAATGAAAGGTTTGCGGAAACACCATGTGTGCATAATTTCTCAACTAAGAGAATGGTTCTGAAAAGAACCAGAAATATAAACTCGACGTTCCGGTCAGTTTAGGAACTCTCCTGAAGACGGTCAGAGCATACTGACCGGAACGTCGAGTTTATACCTCTGGTTCTTTTCAGAACCATTCTCTTAGTTGAGAAATTATGCACACATGGTGTTTCCGCAAACCTTTCATTATTTAACATACAAATCTGTTAGGCTTTAATTATAAAGTAGGATTTAACATCATTTAATTGGGTTGATGGACCTACAATCTCTAGGCTAGTTATTTAATTGATTTTGCTCTCTAGAAAATTTGAACAATTGATCTCAAATAGATTTCAAAAGGTCCCAAATAAGGTCTCGACTACATGTAGATCGCTGAAAATGTCCGTGTCAGAGCACCGTTTTGTTTCTACCAGGGAGAAGTTTGCATTGGTTGAGCATGACATGATGTTATTTGCAACGGCGGTAATTGGTGCAGCATCCTATGTGACTGACAGGACTACCAGTGATCAGGTAAATCCATATTTCAAAACAAAATGTATTCCCATAATCCCAAGATATTTTTACGGGACTTCTTTATAGGTCCATTTTGGGGCCCCAAATGGTAGACCTGTTAACGGTAGGATAGATCATTAAATGCATTTGTTTTGTTTGAAGTAACAAAAGTGCTCAAATTTCTAACGACGTGCTTAACAACTAACCTGATGAAGTTTTAGCTCTGTGAATGCTTTACATTCCGAGAAAACAATATTCTAGGTTCTCGATTTCAATAAAAAAAGTTAAAAAGTCATCTGGATGGTGTTCTCATTCAGACGATTGCAGCTACGCGAAGTGTCATACACTGAACCGACGAATAGCAACTGCGCGTGTGTGCGTCATGCCACTGCTTTTGTGGAACCATTCACAAATTTGCCTACTAACGGAAATTTCCAAAAATGCTTCACTTAATTCATCTTTGGGAAATGACCTTGTTATTGTTGTCTTCAAACTGACATCATGGCAGAAGGAATAATTTCACAGGGAGTTTAGTGCCATTGTGATCTTTAAACCAAGTAGTGTTTTTTAACAACAATTTGGTCAGTTACTTTTTGGACAGCTGCAAATGATCTTCTCTACATTTAAGCAAACTGACAGGCAGGCGGGGCCCATCGCAGTGTTGGCACAATTTCAGAACTCAAAGATCTCTTTGTAAGACACGTTGATTAAGGCCTGGATTTTACGTCTCAATATGTTCTTCAACATGTGGAAAAGTTTGTTTCCAAAATGCAATAAATGCCATTTTGTTCCCTTTTAGAATCCCGTTCTCTCCTGGCTGCCCCAAGTCAGTTTTGAGAGGTTTTATATAGTTAAAGGGAGGATACAACATTTGCAAACATCAAAAAACCGAAATGATCCAATTATCACGAAATACCTTACTGGATTGTTAGGGAATGACAGTCTCAAGCATCCTGTAAGGTCGTGGCTGCTGGTGTGCTGACATTTTCAAGACAAATTGTATTTTCCAACGCAGCCGACCAGCATTGGAGAAAACAGGTTTTTTTTGTCTCAAAAACTGCTCCTACTTTTTCATATTTACTTATTCTGCATTTTCTTCGCAATTGATTACACACCTGTGAAGGGGTACAAGCCAGCTAGACTGATTCTCTGACCTTACAATTCCCCAAGTCTGTAAATTGCTCCATTTCATCTAAAGTGGGGTCAGGGAGCCAGACTACAAGAACACGATCGGTTTTCTTGCTTTTTCCAGCATTTACAAGCCCAAAACGTGAAAAAAGTCAGTTTAACAATATTTGCTGTAACATGCTTATCCTCCAAATCCATTTATTTCTGAAAATTGCAGCAAAAGCAAATGTTGTTCATTCCCTTTAAACACAATTGAAGAATACACTACAGCGAAAAATGAAATTTGGAAATGGCTGTGATTCAGTTTCATTCTTTAAAAACTCATAGCCGTGCAAATTGTGCACTATTTTCAAATAGATATATCGCATTTCATGTGAACCTTGTTTGATTTCTAAAGGTAATCAATCATGTGGGTCGTATCACATGCATCCCCACAAACGACATCCTGGAGTTTGCTACGGTTCTCGTCCAGATTCTCCATTCAGATGATCAACCATGAGGCAACTACAGCACACGATGTTGACTGACTTGCATTTTTTTCAAGATCTTTGTTTTCACTATTAAAGAAAGCACATAATAACAAGTGTAAATAAGAAAGGTTTTAATTTATTTTGTTTAGTTTTAATGGTTTGTTTCAGTTTGAATTTTCAAACACATCCGCAAAAAAATTGACTGGAAAGCTGGGACTTGTATATACTACAGTGCACTAGAGCTCCACTGATAGAGCAAGGCCATGTTGGTTTTCTCAAAATATGTTAATAGTGCCTTTTTTGGGGGGGGGGTGAAAAATAAGTCAGTGAAACACAAAGCAAGTATTGAAACCTTGTTAAAGCTAATGACAACATCAAAGAGTGTAGTTACTTTCATTCACGTATTAATAATTTTATACGTATGAGGCCCCCCCCCCCAAAAAAAAATATTCGGTCTCTGGTCAGACCAAAGTTCCGGAATTGACGCGGCTACGCGGCTTTTTTTTTTTTTTTTGCTTTTTTTGTTTCTTCTTCAAGCTTGGATTGTACAGACAAGGTGGGGTACTATTTTGCTTTTTTGGTGTCCTCATGTACATTGATTGGTGTCCTCCATAATTTGCCTTGGTGCTTTCGATCATTTGCCTTGGTGCAATTTCCCATTCCTTGGTGCTCTTTGGTAAAAAAAAATTGAGCTGCGGAAATAGAGGGCGCTGTTGAAGCTACCGCAGAACATTTTGGAAAAAAAAAGATCGACGCGCATGATTAAAATCGACGCGCGCGCTGACCAGAGACCGACTTATTTTTTGTTAGGGCCTTAAACCTATTTATAGTATTGATATAGTTTTGTAGAAATAATATAACAGTATTTTACATGTATGACACACACAAAGGGTCATTTAGGACATATCCAAAAACGTTTCAGTATGGCATGTACGTGTATATCCCAACTGATATGGGTATATCCGAACTCATATTTTAAACAGTACAAATTCATTGATAACAAAGTTAACAAGTTGTATTGAAATTTCCTCTTCTTATGCTATTATTTGAGCTTCACCCAAATAATAGATTTTGTTTTAAAATTGCTATTTTTTTCTAGCAATACTAAAGTTAATCACTTTTGAATGAGACATCAAACAAACAAAAACGCCCACGTTTAGTTATGGAATATTGAGTTTACAAACTTAGATTTTTTTTTTTTGGCAGGCAGCCCGACAATAATTTAGGCCTATTTTTTTTGTACGCTACGGGTGCAAAAGCAACTAAAAATAAATGTGTATTTTCAGAGAGTTGAAACATCCAAAGTAGAAAACTGTAGCTTTTTCTGTTTACATAAACTTACATATTGAAAATTCGTTGGGAGAAAAAAAAATTCGCAAAAGTTGGAGAGAATTGTTAGAGCATCTTTAAGCCTTTCTTTCAAACTGATTACAATGTACTTTCAAACTTCTCTTGTGCAAGTACACTGGATATAATGGGAAAAGAGAACAAGTTGTCTGAGGTTCCGAACTTTCTAGCACACCCTTTCGTTTGAATTCTTAAATGGGTCAGATGTACACTACATGTAAACTATTCAATGCAGCAAAATTTATCAGAATAAGTTGACTTAAAAAACCTGCAAGATGTTACGAGAATACAGCACGTTTAGGCACCATGAATAGGATCTCCAACGGGTGTAATGTCATTTTTTTTTTTGTGTCGTGACTGGGCCCATCCAAAGGGCAATAAAATGGGTATTTCGGAGATAAAAAAGCATTACAATTTACAAAATATTGCGAATTGATGACTATTATAAAATTGAAATTGTTGACCTCAACTTCTGTTCAATTGATCATGCAGATATACATGTAACAATTCGGGCTATTCACAATGCAGTGCGCCACCAAGAGTTTGCCATGGAGAGTCCATTTTTCAAGTTTACGGTCGACAGAACATGGGCCATTTGAATGAGTGTCAGTAAACAACTTGAGCTAATTTGAAAAAGATTGGGGCATAGCTTTCTGCCGCCTTACAAAAAACCCCACTAATTGATAAAAAGAAAAGAAAAGGGCAAACTGATACTCAATCATCCGCTTCAGAAACTACGGACCAGCAGAACAGACAATTTCAAATGTCCTGCGCTGTGAATTTGTCGACCATCTCCCACAATGCACTGGGAAAAATGAACTCTCTGTGGCAAACTCTTGGTGGCACACTGCATTGTGAATTGCCCGAATTAAATAAATTCAAAGGCGGGAGTCTGTAACTAGACTAGTCAGTGTTTGGTACCAAGACGTTCACACAAAAGGTGAACATGGACTGGCCAGACTTACATGTACACGCTCTACATCTAGATAAAACATGGACGGACAATGCAGTACTGCAATAGCTTCACGTTCCTCTAGATAAGGAAAAGCCACAATCTTCGGATCAATATGCTTTGTTGCAACAACTTCCTTTATACATGTATTATGAAGCCGTGTCTAAAACACATGGCTATTTATACATGTACATTTGTATTATGAAGCAGTGTCTAAAATACATGGCTATTTATACATGTATTATGAAGCCGTGTCTAAAATAAATGGCTATGACTTGCAATTACACATGTGCTTATGGAAGCGGCTGCAGCCACTTGCCATAGACACGTGTCTTACTGCCAGCCATAGCCAAAGTAATTCAGCTGTGGTGTAACACTGCACTATTGCTTTAGCGCCCTCTGTTGACCACTGTCTATCCAAGCAGCAAATAAGTCTTTTTAAATAAAATACATAAATAACACAAAGACCCTCTTCACTGAATTCTAATCCTGTTAGAAAGCTTTGGCTCATTTATACAAAAGTATCAGCAAAGGAGTCTAGAAAATGGCAGAGTCCATCTTGGAAAATCCGCCATCTTGAAAAAAAAAAAAACCAAAAAAGGCCGCCTCCATTTTTTTCAACAAGCCTGTACGACAAGCTATTGTATTTTTTCGCTTTGCCTTACTGGTTTGGTGGGCCAATTCCTTTGAAGCAAAAACTGTAAAAAAAAAATTAAAAATAAAAGGGCTGCAGACTTTGCATGGATATTCATAAACACTTTACTGGCAACAAGCCATTTGCGAGTGACCTATACCCTTTGGGATTCAAATTTGAAAAACATCTGGTATATTGCCTTGCTCAGAATGCTTGGCACACACTAACCTTGAATTCTCCAGACTAAAGACACAAACAAACAGGGCCCTAGTACCGGTAGAAGTTCCCCCTGAGTTAACAATTATCATGGTTGGTTGTTGCGCCATTTTCCCCTTATACATGTACTTGATTATCCACTGGCTTTTTAGAGCATAAGCTAATGACTCGTGGTTTCACAATAACAGCCTTGTGCAACAAACAACAAGGTACATTATTAACAAGCAAATATGCATTAAAGGATAAATAAATCATATCAAAGGTATAACATTCTTTTGTTTGGTAATGTGTGATCTGACACTCGATGCATATTTGATGTAATCTAGATAAAGCCATCCGTTTTTTTTGTTTTTGTGTGTGTGTGTTTTTTCCCCTTTCATTTTACATATTTTCAGCAGCAGAGATCAGCATTCTTAGGAGTAAGTTGAAGAACTGAGTCATCAGTTTTATAAGTAAAGAGCTCCAAAATATATATTTCAAAATCATATAAAAAAAAAAAGCAACGAATGGGTGGGCACTGACATCTTGGAACTTCATTCTTATACTGGCTTATCTCATTCCAAGTTCTCTTTTTGGAGGGGGGGAGGGGGTTGAAACAAATGGCTCATAAATTGTTTACTAAATGGTAGCTCGCAAGCCTGAAGAACCCGCTGGAGTAAACAATGATAAGGCCCCCCCCAAAAAAAATAGTCGGTCTCTGGTCAGACCAAAGTTCCGGAATTGATGTGGCGACGCAGGTTTTTTTTTTCAAGCTTGGATTGTACAGACAAGGTGAGTACTATTTTTTTTTGCTTTTTTGTGTTCTCATACATACATTGTTGTCCTCCATAATTTTCCTTGGTGTCCTCCATAATTTTCCTTTGTGCCCTCCATCATTTGCTTTGGTGCAATTTCCCCATTCCTTGGTACAAAAAATTGAGGAAGTGCGGCAATAGAGGGCGCTGTTGTAGCTACCGCGGACAATTTGAAAGAAAAAAAAAGGTTGACGCGCATGATTAAAATCGACGCGCGCGCTGACCAGAGACCAACTACTTTTTTGGGGGCCTAAGTTCAGTTTTAAAAGTGAGGAAAACCCCAGTCCACGGAGAGGCTGAAAACCCAATCCACAGCCAGCCTTGGTGGGATTGGAATCCTGGGGTCGCACGCAGTGGTTTGAATGCAAAGCAAGTACCACTGTGCCAACCAGCGCGTTGAAAGTAAATCTTCACGTATCACCCCATGATGAAGGAATGCACGCACTGCATGCGTCTACAGGCAGGGTGGAGATGTAAGACTGAGTTAAGGAATAGAAATTATTCATCTTCAATTTACATTTACTTTCAGGTAATCTTGAATTTCAGCTTGCGATGCCAAACTACTTGTGAATCGAGAGCACAAAAACCACCGTCTTCGGTAGTGTTAATTTCAAAGTATACCAAAAATCTACAAGTAACTACCATAATTTTCTAATGCCATTAAAAAGTGGTATCTTTGCATTGTAAAAAAACAAACTCCAAGAAAGTTGTGTAAGCTAATAGAAGAAAATGATCAAATTGATAACTGAAGAAGTAAGCTTTCAGCAAGTAAAAGAAATGTGAAGCAAATTGTTTTCCACCCATAATCACAGTTTTCATGAAGGGACGGGCATGTCAAAATTGACATTTTTTTTCTCGATTTCTAGTTTTTTTCACTATTTTGCTTTAAAACGTGGTACTTAAGCATTCTGACATGTTTCCGTAAGCAAAACATCATTAATTCCTGAATAACATTAATGACGTCAGGGGCAGACATCTCAATAATGGCATTTTGCAATTTCACGAAGAGACGCGAACATGCCTGCCCCTGTGAACACGTACAAAACGTATTGCAAGGAAAGGCGGTAAAAGTAGGTCAAAGGAGATTTTCGGTTTCACGAAGGGTGGGCATCTTTGTTACATTCTCAGCTGTACACGCGCGCCCTTCCCTATGGAAAAGCACATTAAACAAAAAGGGCGTTAATGTGGAACAGTTGGATTTTCGTTTTCACGAAGGGACGGACATCTTTACTAATTCAGGCATGCAACTTGGAAGAAACAAAAAACGAGGAAACTCCTATCTTTACAAGACTTTGTACACTGTTTTTCAATTTTTAATGGCATAAGTGTGAAGTGAAAAACGAGGAAATCAGCTGATCCGAGGAAAAGTTGCATGCCTGCTAATTAATTTCGGCTAATTAACCACTGTATTAATTATAATTACTGGGTTCAAATTAAAGTTTACCTATCGAAGAATTACGTCCAGGTTTCCTTATTGCATAAAGTTGTTGCGAAGTAGTAGTTTTTGCTGTTTAAAAACCCCAGAGAAACGTCTCTTGCGATTATCTCGAAAACTGTTTTTCTTCAAACTCCAGATGCCAGTCCCTTTGTGAAACTGGTGACGGTATATGCGCATAAATGTCAAGAGCAACTATGCAATATAACCTAAAATAAAGAAAATAAGGAAAATCAAAAGGATATGGAATCGTTCGTTTGCAGGCAGTCCATCAACTTTTCCATCGGTGCATTTTTCCTGAGTGCCCTGATGCAGCCTATCAGTATCAACTTGTGTTTGGCTCTTGTTAGCGCAACATTCAGACGGCGAATATCTTGCAAAAGGAATCCAGTCTAAGGCAGAGAAAATCACGACATCTTAAACTGACAAGAAATTTTTTTTTACAGGTCGTCTTATTTCTGTTCCACAGTTTTTGGAAATAATCTCAGAAAATACTTCTCCAAAAATCCTATTCATAACGTCATTCATATTCTAAAGCCACGTTTCTCAAATTTCAATAATTTCCTACAATACCTTGAAATCACAAAATGGGGAGGAGGGAGGTGCTCACTTTAGGCCCCAAAACAAAAAGGGTGTGGCGACATGGTTTTTTTCCCCCCCCCCCCTTTTTTTTTTTTTCCAAATAATGTCGGCTGATGTTGAAGATGACGCTTCGATCTCCTTAAAAACTCTCAAAAATATCCTTCAGGGTGGAGCTTGAGGTGACCTCAGTTAGGCCATAAAGCTTGAGAACTCTGCACCCATTTACAATTTCGACAGACACAAAAATTCTTCAGGAAATTTGGATAGTCAACAAAAGAAACCGGAGACTTTTTTTTGGGCCTTAGGACGTTTCTATCATTTGCCTCAAATTCATCACCGTGAGTTATCAAAAAATATCAGCAAGGTTCACTTTATTGTTTCAAATCAAGATGGCCGACTTGTAAGAAAGGTGTATGGAGGAGAGGGAGACCATTTTGTGTGTGGATAAGACCGGGAAAACACAAAGGGAAACAGGGAAAAAGTGAACAGTTGTCACCAAAAAAGGTTTTTGATTGAGCCAGGGAGGATGAAAACAAAATAAGCTCTGTGGCCTCACCTCAGATTGTTGGTCCTTAGCAACGAAAGACACAATGATGACATCTTTGTCTCTTCCCTGGTACTTGTCCACCGTGTTCACTTCAATGCCTTCACCCAGCATGGTTCCCAGCAGTTTACACTGGTTCCGGTATGGAGATATGATGCCGATGTGTCCGGCTTCACAGCCACACTGAATGATAAACAAATTCATGTACAGTTTTAACTGAACATTTAAGCCAAGTTTGGTCTTTCACGGTTTTCAAAAAGGATTATGCTTTCATTGAAATGACCCCGATTATGAGTAACTTGAAATTTTGAGATAATACAATCTTGAGCAAGTTTTTAATTTATGGACAGACAAAGGCTATGTCTGCATAAGAGGCTTCAGTGATATGGCTACGTCTATAAGTGTCAGGATATGCTCACTTAATTGTTGTTGTAACTGATAAAGTCCTAGACAATAGATTGAGACAAGCGATTCAAATTTGGCCTAAATCGTATTATGTTTTTTTTTTTATACTAAAATCACTTTTGATTGATCATTACTCAAGCGAAATGCAAATCAATTTAACAAGTCTGAACTCAGAAAAGTTTGCTTAAAAACACATGTTTTTTACACAAAGTTAACAGTAAAAATGAACACACTAATTCTAATGGATGAAATGTCTCCAAGTCTGCCACAACTGCAGACCGCATGTTACAAGCACAAATTCTCAATTTTAAACTACCTTCATGAGACACTGAACAAGATGTGTCACCAGCATGGCCTCTGTTGAATTGACTGTGTGTTTCTCATTTGATGCTTCTGGATACTTGAGCTGCTTCACAGAAGTAAATACACATCACAAAGTGGTCATTTTGTCTTATTTATAAAACAAAGTCTTTAAAATCTCCCACTTGTTGATCCCAGAATTGGTTTACTTTTATTATGCTACAATAATTAAGCACTTCATTATGTATCATCAATTTGAATGGTTAAGATTTGTTGTGGGACCTTTCGGAGTTTGTGGAGCGCTGACTTGCAGACATTGTGACCCCGATTGCATAAAACTTGGATGAACTGTTCACACAAAACATAACTTTTGACACAGGGTACAAAAAGAGCTCAATTGTTTGTTTACTGCATGTAGAAAAACAGGTTCATTGACGGACGGAAGAGTGAATATTTATAATTATATAACCAACAAACAGATCCTTGTCATTTGATTGGTGAAACTCACATCACGTGACATTTGTTATTGCTCCCATTCACACCGCCGCTCAAAAAGTACTATCCGCCCATGGGAAATGGGAAATACTATTCAACAGTTAGGATCATGACGCGGTATTTGTGTGCAAATGCATGCTGGTGTGTGCGTCCAGCGTTGCGCGTATTGTTCCAAAGAGCAAGCGCTACAGCGTTGGATTCAAACATTTTCGTGAAGGGGTGGTTTCAAAGAGAGAAATACATTTTCCTCCAGTTTTGTATTGAAATAAAAGTTCAAATACATATCAAATGACAAGGATCTATATGTCAGTTATATAAAACAAATATTGAGTGGCTTTAAATTGTGAAATGGGAGGAATATTATCGCTCGGTAAAATCTGGACTTTTCCATTTCACTCGGCTTCGCCTCGTGAAATGGAAAAGTCCAGATTTTACCTTGCGATAATATTCCTCCCATTCCACGCTGAGCCACTCAATATTTGTATACCATAATTAGTCTGATTGAGCAGAGCTAACATTTTATTGCTTGAATATTTCAACTGTCCCAAAAAAATTCGAAAACATCAGCCACTGCCTTTTTTGAGATCAGAAGGGTTTGGGGAAGGGGGTGGGGTTGGAATCAACCTGCCTCTTTTTTAGGATTAAGGAATTATGTGACGTGTTCTGTCAACCGCAGAATCTTCTGGCCAACTGGTTGAAAATAGGTTTTAATTATTTTTTTCTTAATACAGATTTTCCCCTTTACATTGAGGTTTAATTTTTCAAAAGGGATTTTCCTTGGCAAATTTTTGACCACTTTTGCAAAATATTTTGTTCATTTATAGTCATATTTTAGGATCACAAATTTACAAAACAAAATACGAAAAAAAACAACCCCCCAAAAACCACTCATCCACAAATCCTTTTTTGTGTGTGATTAAACTCAAATCTGTATTTGAAGCTCTGACCCAAAAGTGTCTAGTTTTGGCAAAACACATCGCATGAGGTTCCTATTCAATTAAAATTAGAGACAAGAACATTGGAATTAACGCCGACCAAAGAAAATAATGAAATCCAATGTGGAATCCTTCATTCTTAACTTGTGTTTATTTTTTATGACGCACGCTTAAGTTAAAGTTATACAAATGCAACAAACTAATCTACACATCAAGGAAACACCCAGCTTATATTGGGGCAGATCACTGCCAACGCTGAACTGCACAATACTTGATTAGTCATATGGTTTGCCTTTCATTCTTAACTTGTGTTTGTATTTTATGACGCACGCTTAAGTTAAAGTTATTCAAATGCAATGAACTAACCTACACATCGAGGAAACACCCAGCTTATATTGAGGCAGATCACTGCCAATGCTGAACTGCACAATACTTGATTAGTCATATGGTTTGCCTTTCATTCTTAACTTGTGTTTATATTTTATGACGCACACTTAAGTTAAAGTTATACAAATGCAACAAACTAGTCTACACATCAAGGAAACACCCAGCTTATATTGAGGCAGATCACATGCCAATGCTGAACTGCACAATACTTGATTAGTCATATGGTTTGCCTTTCATTCTTAACTTGTGTTTATATTTTATGACGCACACTTAAGTTAAAGTTATTCAAATGCAATGAACTAACCTACACATCAAGGAAACACCCAGCTTATATTGAGGCAGATCACTGCCAATGCTGAACTGCACAATACTTGATTAGTCATATGGTTTGCCTTTCATTCTTAACTTGTGTTTATATTTTATGACGCACACTTAAGTTAAAGTTATTCAAATGCAATGAACTAACCTACACATCGAGGAAACACCCAGCTTATATTGAGGCAGATCACTGCCAATGCTGAACTGCACAATACTTGATTAGTCATATGGTTTGCCTTTCATTCTTAACTTGTGTTTATATTTTATGACGCACACTTAAGTTAAAGTTATTCAAATGCAATGAACTAACCTACACATCGAGGAAACACCCAGCTTATATTGAGGCAGATCACTGCCAATGCTGAACTGCACAATACTTGATTAGTCATATGGTTTGCCTTTCATTCTTAACTTGTGTTTGTATTTTATGACGCACGCTTAAGTTAAAGTTATTCAAATGCAATGAACTAACCTACACATCGAGGAAACACCCAGCTTATATTGAGGCAGATCACTGCCAATGCTGAACTGCACAATACTTGATTAGTCATATGGTTTGCCTTTCATTCTTAACTTGTGTTTGTATTTTATGACGCACGCTTAAGTTAAAGTTATTCAAATGCAATGAACTAACCTACACATCGAAACACCAGCTTATATTGAGGCAGATCACTGCCAATGCTGAACTGCACAATACTTGATTAGTCATATGGTTTGCCTTTCATTCTTAACTTGTGTTTGTATTTTATGACGCACGCTTAAGTTAAAGTTATACAAATGCAATGAACTAATCTACACATCAAGGAAACACCCAGCTTATATTGAGGCAGATCACTGCCAATGCTGAACTGCACAATACTTGATTAGTCATATGGTTTGCCTTTCATTCTTAACTTGTGTTTGTATTTTATGACGCCGCTTAAGTTAAAGTTATACAAATGCAATGAACTAATCTACACATCAAGGAAACACCCAGCTTATATTGAGGCAGATCACTGCCAATGCTGAACTGCACAATACTTGATTAGTCATATGGTTTGCCTTTCATTCTTAACTTGTGTTTGTATTTTATGACGCACGCTTAAGTTAAAGTTATACAAATGCAATGAACTAATCTACACATCAAGGAAACACCCAGCTTATATTGAGGCAGATCACTGCCAATGCTGAACTGCACAATACTTGAATAGTCATATGGTTTGCCTAAAGGATTTCACGGTCTGTTGTGTAGTCAGTATCATAATATTTCAAGGTTTATTTCTAGGATATTACTTCCCTTCAAGGTAAAAAATAATCAGAAAATTAAGACTTCGGGGATCTGAAAAAAGAATTTGCAGAATCATTTTATGATGTAAAAATGTTAAAAAATCTTTACAATGTAGCAAATAATGCTTTTATACAGAATTTCATTTTGTTGGCTTCTTTTTTGTAGTTTAGTAACTTAACTTCAAGGGATCTTCTGTGAGAAAATACACCCTACATTGTAAATGCTTTGACTTTATAGAATAACAACACAGGGTTGACAGAAGACCCCCCCCCCTCCTCAAAATATAACGTGAGTTACCATGGAATTGCCCATATCCTGATTGACACATAAAAGTGCTGACTTTTAACTACCCTCGTCTATTAATCCAAACTATCTTACAATGTACAGGGGTGTGAGTGACCACTGATAAAAATAGCTGAAAACAGCTGAAAAAGGTGCAAAAAAGCTGAACTTTGGAAATCTCCTATACTTTTGTACACAGCAAGTGACGGAAAAAGCTGAAAAAGGGTGAAATCCAACACACAAAAAAGCTGAAATCAGCTTTAAAGCTGAGATTTCACACCCCTGAATGTATTCAGAAACAATAAGAAAACATTCAATAGCTTATTTAACAAAGTAATTGGTCAAATGTCATGGTTTTGCTTTCATTAAACAATGAATCAAAGTTCACCATTACTTTTTTTTTTTGCGTTTAACAATTAGCACATTTCAAGAGGTCATAAGGAATTTTGCGTTATGTGCATACATGCATCCTATTACATGTACTGGTATGTACAACATGTACCAAGACTTGTGTTACATAATTTGCATCAAATATCTGGCACTGTATGTACAGATTGGTGATTGAAAGTGCTTAATTCACTTCTTCACAGAGCCGTGAAATTGAGCCACGTATTACACGTGTTGCTCTCTCTTTTTAACCATGCTAACAAAGGCCCACAAAAAATTTCAGTCCATTTTTAGAAACTCTCTTTGGGTATTTTGAGTCACTAAGTGCTTTGTTGATGAGTTAATTTGTGGTGGTCTTAAAGAATGGCTGTCCACATTTTTGAATATTCAGATATTTGAAAATGCCAGCTGCAAATGTGTGCTGCGTCGGTAAAAAGTTGCACGAAGATTACAGCAAGCCAGTTGAAATTTGCTTGCTGCGATCGATATTGGGCACTGGAGTGGTTTGCAGTAAGTATTTTATTAAATATAAGTGACCACTGATAAAAATAGCTGAAAACAGCTGAAAAGGGTGCAAAAAAGCTGAACTTTGGAAATCTCCTATACTTTTGTACACAGCAAGTGAGGGAAAAAAGCTGAAATCCAAAACAAAAAAAGCTGAAATCAGCTTTAAAGCTGAGATTTCACACCCCTGGTAAAGGGCTGTAACCTGCTAAAAAGATGTGAACAATAAACCGCCATTGATAAAAAAAATAACTGTCAACAAAAAAGTGGCACCTGACTATACGCCGCAACTTTATGATGAAATAATGTGTGTATTGTGCGTAGTTTTTGTTTTTCAAACCTGCAAAAAGCTATTCAAATATTCAGTTGATGATCAAATATTCAAGTACTACCTTAACCCTAACGTACCGGTACCTGAATCCATCAAAATCCACACCCGTTTTTTAAAAAATATTTTGGGGGATTCAGGATATCTCCATATTGAAAAAGTTGGGGGATTTTGATGGATTCAGGACAGTAAGCCTAGTGGTACTGCAGGATTTTGATGGATTCAGGATACCTCCATATTGAGCAGTTGGGGGGACTTTGATGGATTCAGGATCTCAACAGTTTAACTCCTTGGCTATATGTTTGGTGTGTACGGTAAATGTACTATACTGGTGGATTCTGATGGACTCACTGGTGGACTCTGATGGACTCAGGACACCAACATTTTTTTGCTTGACAGAATTGATTTTGGCGGATTCTGGATACTTTCTAGTAAAAGTGCTCAAGGGGTTAGGGTTAAAGTTAAAAATACAGGCCAAAAGGTCTCGCCAATTTGATAGGATGAGGTTGGGGACTAGAGAGAAGATTCTCCTAAAGTTAATTGCAATGAATATGCAGACTTGTGACAGCTTTCAAAGTTTACTTGTTTAAGGAGCTTGAGTTACAGTCACAAATGAGTAAAATATGAGCTAACAGGTGCCCCTGTAGAATCTACAGATACAAAAAAATTACAAGTTTATGCTCTTAGCAGTAGATACAAAACATTGCTTGTATTGTCATATACTTCAAAGCGTTTTGTCCTTAGTAAACGAATGCTAAGGTGTAACGTTCTCATGCAAAGATGGCACAATTCCTTTCTTCCGCACCTGTGAACCAATGCACACTAGGGATGTGCTAGTCATTAGCTGTCATAACTAAGCCACGATACAATACAATCTAGGGTTCCTGCTTGGTGACGCTAGAGTCTACAAGGCACTGTCTATCATTCACTAAATAATACTCAATAAATACACTTGTGAGTATCCCGAGTAGATCACAGAGCACTGTCTAGACTGTTTGCTCAAGGTTTACCGGACACTGTCAAATCCTAAATATTGTTCAGACAAGTCACTTGTTATCTCAGATGTATTCGTAGTAAGCACAGTCAACCGATGGCATGAAGTACTTGTCAGCATCAACTTCCGACGCGGTGATGTTGTTGAGTTGGCACATCCTGCCCAACAGATTGAAGGAACGGCACTTGGGGTCCACTGAGCATGCCCAGCAACACTGCACCGGGCTGGTCATGACGGTTTCCTTGAAGGCGTGGCCGAGCAGACAGTGGGGCTGGGCATGAGGACTTGCGTCCGTACGGGGGACGGCCTGGCAGCGGGTAGGGGTGCGGCACCTGGTGCGCTCACATATGAAGGGCCTCCCGCCGGTGCAGTTGTACAGATCCCACACTCCTAAACGGTACTTCAACACGAAACAGCCGGGCTGGGTCAAGTGGTTCCCCGGATTGAGGTTGTTATACTCGCTCTGTTCTTCCCCAAGACACTCCACCCGACCATTATCTGACATGTATGTGCAGCCCAGCCAAATGATGCGGTTTTGGTTGCTCCTTTCGATAGCATCGTTGAGCATTCTCCACATGAAGTCATTCTCTCCGGGGGAGTTGGGCACGGCTAAGTGCCCGCCCTGCTGCTGACAGACTAGCCGTGCTTGGTCCCAGTCATAAAGGCTGTGGGCGTACATGGTGTAGCATGATTGGTTGTGACGTACCCAGTTCTGTGGGCAACCTTTAGCGTGCATGTCCAAACTGGAACCACTTGCCATGCACACCAAAACCAGAACGCTAATCAACATTAGAGCAGGACCACTAGGCATGGTTGCAATGCCAATCTTCTTGTTTCGCCTCTCAAATGTTTTACTCTGCCAGTTTACCATGCAGACTACTGCCACAGAAAAAATTGGCAGTCTGGATACGAAGCTTGCAATTACTAGTTCTATTCCTGTCGCTGTCTTTTCATAATTTCTGCTGAACGGAGAGGTACGCAATAAGCATGAAAAGGTATTTGTTGCATGAATGACTCCTGTGTCGGATGAAAACTGAAGATCAGTTTCAAGTAAAACAAAAACCGATATGTTCCTCGGTTCCGCTTTGCCACAAGTCCATTTGATATCCACTGGCAAACTTTGTCTGGCACCACTAACTTGCAGCCTCACTTCTCAATTGAACAGACACAGAGACAGAAATAAGTTTGCCTTGTGGAGGCAAGATTCACGGTGGCTGATTCCAGCCTATTAATCATGTACACGCAGAGAGAGAGTGAGAGAGAGCCACTCTATAATCATCAATAAAATGTGATAAGCCATCCATAACGGCCTTAGTTGACAGGAACGTCACTCGCCGATGTAAACAGTTGATGTGTAAAGAGAACAGAGTCAATCTGCTAGAGGCAGGTTGCCACGGCAATTAATTACATGCATTGTACTGGAATATCGTTGCCCCGGCAATGCTTACTTACGGAAGATTTGGCCTAGATTTAGCTCTTATTAGCCCCTCCCTCCAACACCATCCAGAGCAGAAGATAAGATAATGCATTGATGCATGACTAAGGTTTAAATGTACATACCGGTATTCATGCAGCGAAGGATGTTAAGGAACTACCCCCAAAATGGGTGTCTGGCTACTTTATAAATTCAAAAGATTGACTTTGTTCCTTTAGTCGAAAAGGAGACAGAGGAAGTATTTCTCAAGGTAGCACATGTAGGTAGTGGTTGAATCACTTGAATGAATTAAAACAAATTAGGAAAAGTTACACCCTGAATGGGCATACAAAACTATGTAATCATTACAAAAAAACAATCACATTGTGATAATTTCAGAGTGTGAGTAGAGGAAGAGGTTAAAAGGGAAAACAGTGTTCCATTTGTATCAAATTTCATAAATGTTTCTGGCAAAAATCTGTCAAATTGCTTTGTGATTCCTTAGATTATTTTGTTAATGTCATGAATTATTGTATATGAACTGCAATTCAATGGTAGGAAAATTACAAGTCAATCACAAGTCAATAACAGGTCCATCATAAGTCAAACCACAAGCCCAACATAAGTCAAATCACAAGTCCATCACAAGTCTAATCAAAAGTAAAATCAAAAGTCAAATTAAAAGTCAAATTAAAAGTCTGTTACAAGTCAAATCACAGGTCAATCATAAGTCCATCACAAGTCAAATCACAAGTCAATCACAAGTGACAAGCAAAATCAAAAGTCAAATTAAAAGTCTGTTACAAGTCAATCACAAGTAAAGTCACAGGTCAATCATAAGTCCATCACAAGTCAAATCACAAGTCAACCACAGGTTAATCACTCATCAATCACAAGTCAAATCACTCATCAATCACAAGTCCATCACAAGTCAAATCACAAGTTAAGTAAAAAGTCTGTCACGAGTCAATCACAAGTCTATCACAAGTCATATCACAAGTCAAATCACAAGTGACAAGTCAAATCAAAAGTCAACCACAGGTTAATCACTCGTCAATCACAAGTCAAATCACAAGTGACAAGTCAAATCACAAGTCAATCACAAGTCAATCATAAGTCAACCACAACTCAAATCACAAGTCAATCACAAGTACATCACAAGTCAAATCACAAGTGACAAGTCAAGTCACAAGTTAAATAAAAGTCTGTTTCAAGTCAATCACAAGTCCATCACAAGTCAAGTCACTTGTGATTTGACTTGTCAAATTACAAGTTAAATAAAAAGTCTGTCACAAGTCAATCACAAGTCTATCAAAAGTCAATCACAAGTCCATCACAAGTCAAATCACAAGTCAAATAAAAGGTCTGTCACAAGTCAATCACAAGTCCAATTACAAGTCAAATCACAAGTCTATCACCAGTCAGGTATCAAGTTGAAGCAGGATGAACAGTGACAAAGCAATGCCTTTGTTCCTTCTTGACTTGTGATGACTTGTGATGGCTTGTGATGACTTGTGATGACTTGTGACGGCCTCTAGTGACCCGATAATTTTCTCCCACTAACCAAAATGTCTGTTCATCTTCATATCCCCAGCCACTGCCTATCAAGCCAATGAAAAACAAATCTGACAGTAATTGAGAAATCTGGAAACTACGCTCAAAATTCAACAGGAAATTTGTGAAATGTTTCTGTGGTTGTGATGCCCAGATATAACGCCACACGACAAGGAAAAAATGCCACAAGTATTTGCTAGACTGGTACTAAGATAATGGCACTGGAAAAAAAAAGTGAATCATAAATTTCAGCCAAACAATTCATTAAAAATTAATTCAGTAATGCAGATGATTGGTGACAGAAGTCAAGGAAGCTAGCCTGCACTATTAAGGCATTAATATTTTAAGGGCATTCCCACTGACGTTAGTGGAAACCTTTCTTTTCACTTCAAATGGAATTTTTTTCTGTATTTTTTGTGTTTAATCCTGATTCGTGCTTTTTACAATTTTTTATCTCTTCTATTTTCTCTTTTTTTTAAAACCATATTTCTTAATTTTAACTGTATTTTATTGTACATGTAGTTAAATTTGTATACATTTATTCATATCTATATCTTATTTTATTTATACTCACATTTCTATTTGATTTATATGTTTACTATATTATTGTTTCTTCAATATTATTTGTACTTGTTGTTAGTGGTTGTACAAACTGTTATAGTCTGTTTCATCTTCTGTGTTGTCATTATTTTTATACAGGGTCAAGAGTATTTAATTGATGAGGCTGTTAAAATAAAACTACAAATAAATAAATAGATATAAATATTACAACTAAATTTTATAGCATAAGCCATAATCTATAAATAATCGTATAGCATAATCTCTATCATCAAGTTTCGAGGACAAATAAAATTGGTTCAAAGCTATTGCCATTAGGATGGTAATTTATTCATAGTTATGTATAAATAATTTGTAATTTTGCAATTTAGATACTTTGAACTTAACATTTTAATGACTTATATCTTGGGCTTAGTTTTCCATTTTGTTGACTTTTACCTTGTACTGGATTTTACAACAGTGTGAAATAAACCAGTGAGCATGAAAAACTTTCGGGTACTTTTGTGTAGTGTTCACCAGCATTCAGCTTAAAAAAATTTCAATAGCAATATTGCCTTTTAATTTTACATTCATCAATACCTGAGACAGTTTACCCATTCCTATTGGTTGACAGCCCGTCTTGGAGTGGTTTTGATAAAGGAATAAATGTGTGTTCGGGAGGTATTATAACACTCTGTTTAAGACCGGTGGGAGTCTGGATGGGTGATAATTACCCGAGGTGAAATCCCATTCATAAATACCTAAAAAACCCCAAATCTTTTCGGTCCAAAAATCAAAACAAGTCAAAAACTAGACGTTGCCAACTATTTTGTTCAACAATTTTACTTCAGGTTTTACGAAACACCCCTCTGACTATAATATGGAATGCCCCTCCACAACTCGTTACCTTATAAGGACATTGGCGTGCGCGTCGCACGTACTGCGCGATGTCGCGCAAAACGCAGCTGGGCTGGTGTAGTGTGAATTTCGGACCATGAAATACTGATTCACTGGTAGTATTGCGCATGCATACGTGAGGAATGTGAACGTTCAACCAATGAAATGTTAAAAGGCACCGGATTTCATGGGAGTCCAAATTTCATGTGACACTGGAAAAGTGTTTAAGACCAGCTAGCCATGTCTTTATCATCCGTTTAAGACTGGCCACGTGACGGGCTCTCGACCAATAGGAATGCGTAAACTGTCTTAGGCATTTATGAATGGTTGATAAAACACCAATTGGGTTTAAACACTTTTTCTGGTGTCACATGAAATTGGGTCCCCTATGAAATCTGGTCCCTTTTACCCTTTTATTGGTTGAACTCTCACACGTGACCAGTCACTCTCCTAATTATCCTCACTTAGGCATGTGCAATACTACCGGTGAGTCCGTATTTCATAGTCTTAAATTCACACTACAACCGTCCGGCACCGCTGCTTTGTGCACCACATCCTACAGTACGCGCCAATCTCCATATAAGGAGATTTTTAGTACTACTCGCGCGAGGCACATGCCATTCACAAAGCGAGAGGAGTGTGTCACAAAACATGAGGTAAACTTGTTAACAAAATCGTTGGAAATTTACAATTTTGACTTGTTTTGACTTTTTAACCGAAAGGTAAATGAATATGTGCTTGACCAGTATTCCACAAGTATGTTTAACACCGGCTAGGGGCCAACTTTAAAAAAAAAGATTTTTGAGAAGAACGTACCTTGTCAGTGTCGAGGAAGCATACAGTGGTTGCTGGCTGGAGTGCTTGCAAAACCCACGAGTTGTCACCTGGCCCTAAACGGAAGTCCTGTTGGCAAGAAATTCATAATTTAAGAAATCTTAAGACTTTTGTATTTCAAATCTGATATTCAATTTGTCGCATTTCCAAATTACTTTGCCTAGAAAATGCACACATCACATCTGGAAGCTACTGTAAAATACAAAAAAAGGACAAAACAATGGTTTCTTGCTGAGGCCAAAAAAAAAATTCCGGTTTCTGGTATGCACGCGTGTCGCCGTAGCCATGCGCGTCGGCAAAATGAAAGTCTCAAAACCGCCAAACTCACTGGTTTGACTGGAATCCTGCTGCTGCACAATTTTAACATGTTTTTAGGTGGGGTTAGGATCGAGAATAAGCTTTATGTGGCCTCTCTGGTCTCCCATAATATTTGCACTAAGTTTAGTCGAGCACCATTTGCAGTCATCAGCCGACATTTGAAGCAAAAAAAACAGGTAAAAAAAAAAAAAAGCCGCGTCGCCGCACCACTTTTTGGACAAGCTCCATACCAGAAACCGGAGACTTTTTTTTTGGCCTAATGAATGCACCTTATTCCTGAAATGGTCTTGGATAGTATAATACAACAGTTATTTTTCAATGAACACGCAGACATTATGGTAATAATAATTTCACCATATCGGTATTCCAAAAGAATCAGATAAATCTTAAAATGTCAGACAACAAAAATGAGCTCCCTAATAATTTTTAATGGCCTTTCAAAATGGTTGACTTCATATAAAGCAGTTTTTAATCAATACATGGAAACACCTCTCACCGACTTGAAGGTGTCCCATTTAGGCAGATTCAATGTTGTCATGGCAACCTTTTCATTACCGCATCGTAGCTTGCCATCGTACACCAGTGTGTTACTGAGCATCATGATGTCAGAGTTCATACGATACTGCAGGCTGAGTTGGACAGTAGCCAACGGATTGGCCTCATGTTGGGCACCTAGTCGCTGGAAGAGGCTCTCGTCCATGCCTAGCTGCCTGTGGAGAAAAGGTGTACAAATATATCACGGTTTGAGGGTCGATAGTCGACATTAGTGCCCTGATATACTGCAAGTTGCCAAATTAGTTCCCAGGCAAAGCCAACAGAATTATTCTGTCAACTTCCAATACCGAGGGAAGTAAATATCGACTATCCACCTGAAATAAACCATGTTATATTTGTTTTACCTATACCTCAAAACTACTAACCAAGACTTTTTGAGTAAAGCGTATCAGTTAATTGGCAACACACTGCTGTGTATGGGTCGCCATCTTTTCATGTAGTAGGGCGATGTTAACATGTGCACACTACCCCCGTGCAATAGCACCACGATTGCTTAGTAAAGTGCATGCGTAGTTCACTATCGCACTGCCAGCCCATGCGATAGTTGACTGCGTGCGCGCATTTTACCCTGTGCGTGAATCCTCACATGCGCATTTGGTAATAGCAAAACGAGCGGTAATGGACGAGTAACAAGTCAGCTCTCGCTCATAAATATGTATGAGGTATAGTAAACAAAACTAACAACCAGGGTCCACTACCATATGGCTGCTTAGCAGAAAACATTACTTAGCAAAGTTACACGCCTGGTAGAAATCAGTGTGGAAGTAAATGCAAGCATAATAGTGGGGCGGAGGTGATTCAATTACCGTTTTGAAGCAGAACAGGATAATTCACAAACAACGTCAAAAGTGCTGTTACTTATCCTCGTCCAACATGGTTCAATTTAAAATGTTTGGCAGATATGCTAAGTTTTGTGAAATCAATACTAAATTAAGTTGTTGTGCAAATCTTACACATGAGGTAAGTTACGCACTGTTTCTTGAAGTTTGCTGCAGGTTTTGGTAGGCAAGTAGATTATGCACTTAACCAATATCTTTACAAAGTTAAATTTGCCGAATTTAAATTTGAAACATTTTCCTCAGTGGTGTAACAGGGGGGGGGGGGGGGGGAAAGAGACAGAGGGGAGGGAGGGGGAGGCAGTAGGGAAGGGGAACACCCCCCAAACAAAAAACATCCTGCTGTGGTACTTTCAGTAAAACCACATGACGACCGGTTCATGTGAATAGGGATGCAAGGTAATTTTTAGGTCACTAAGTAATTTTGTGCCAAATTTTGCTTATTTCGCAGAAGGGAAAAATTGCTGTAATACCACAAATTGGCATTTGTATTTGTTGTTGTGACCCAGCCTTAATGCTACAAATCATGCAATAAGAGGTGGCATTTGATCCTACAGCCCTAAAATATATGATGCACGTGTGCATGCCCACCATGTGGAAAATTGCAATTTGCGCACAATGTTTTCGGCTTTTTGCACACTTGAGCTAATTTGAGCTTCTCATATTAACAGATGGGAAATATATCAAAACAAGGCTTCACCTTGTCCACTTCACAGAGCATCGCCCACTTTGCCTGTAATCACTTGTTAATAAAACACACACACACAAACGTGTTCACACCGTCGATTGTGAACGTCCTATTGTCCCTCTTTTGTTTGCACTGTAACTTTTTAGGAAGACTCCCATAGGTTTTGTACACAGCCCTAATCGCGGACGTATGCTGGGAATCGTGGACGATATTGTTCTCTTTTGTTCTCTGGAATTTTTCGTCCACGGTTTGAAAAGATGAGCACGTACTGCTTTACAGTAGAGTGCGATGTAAATCTTCAGTAGATGTGAACAAACTAGCAATATAGCCTTTATTTTAAAATAATAATTTACAATAACTGGTCTATTAACACTGATTGCTTTAGTCTTACTCCTTTTGCTTTTTTTAAAGACAGGGTGAGTAAAAAAAAAAGTGACCTGGATTAATGATTTTTTTTCTCTTACAAAGCAATTAAATTCAACACACCAACGGAGCATATATTAACAGAGCATGTTCTTTCACTGATCTGAAAAAGAAAATTACTGAAATTAATCCATGCTTTGAAAAGTTATGCATATTTTACTAGGAAAATCCATTTTTACAGCTGTCCATGGAATGCCATTTGAAGCTATTGAGCCAAGTGAGAACCAGAGATTACACAAAGGCATTTAGATACAAATGACATTTTTTGTAATTTTTGTCAAGCCTGAATCATTATTTTTACCGTCAGATTTTGTGTTTTGAATATGAGCATTTTTTTCCAGAAATAATAATGACGAATTTTGTCTGTTTTCCTGGGCAAATTTTCGTTCATTCATGAAGGCAGGAAAAGGCTCTGGTTTCGTTGTATGTCAGCAGTAAATGATTGTTGGTGGGCAGCTGAATTTTGTGATGTTTGTATTAAATGGAATATACAACATTTGCTTTTGTTGCAATTTTCAGAAATAAATGGATTTGGAGGATTAGTGTGCTATAGAAAATATTGTTAAACTGACTTTCTTCACGTTTTGAGTTTGGATATGCTGGAAAATCCAAGAAAAACAACCATGTTCTTGTAGTCTGGTTCCCTGACCCCACTTAAGATGAGACGTTGCAATTTATAGACTTTGGGGATTGTAGGTAAGAAGGGATTGAACCCCTTCACAGATGTGTAATCAATTGCAAAGAGAATGCAGAATGACTAAAGATGAAAAGGTAGGAGCAGTTTTTGAACAAAAAGCCAGTTTTCTCCAACGATGGTCGGCCGACCAGCATTTGAAAAACACAAGTTTTCTTGAAAATGTCAGCACACCAGGAGCCAAGATTTTACAGTATGCTTTAGATTGTCATTCACTAACAGTCCAGTAAGATATTTCGTTATAATTTGATCATTTCGTTTTTCGATGTTTGCAAATGTTGTATCTTCCCTTTAAAATAGACATATTTACCTTGTGCACGAATACATGTGCACAAAAGTCTGACATGTGTATGCCGTATCTCAAAAAGACTAATTTCAAACTGTCCACCTTCGTGTAAATCAACACTTCGCAGTTTTTACCTTGTGACGGTACTTTGAACCAGCGGGGGGAGCTGCTTGTGGTCACCAACTAAGACGAAGCGCCGGGCGTGGAAGAGCGGTCCTAGACACACCAATTGGCTGATCTGAGACGCCTCGTCAACGATACAGACGTCAAACTTGCGACGCGTCAGGAGGGTATGCTTGGCACCTAGGCAGGTGGTAGCCACAACAAGCTTCAACAGAAAAAAAAGCAAAGACAACTTTCAATATTGGTTGCAATAATTTCATGGCCCTGCTTACCCACACAATTGTGCATTTATGATAACCACTCTGTGCTTACAGTGCTAACGAAGAAAATCTCTGCAGATCGTGCAAGCACAGAATTCTTGGTAACAAGATGAACACTTATGCACAAGTACATGGTGACTCTAGAGCACCAGAACTTTTTGCCAACAGAAAAACTAAACCAAGAAGTTGGGATATTTGCATTGAAATAACAAATTGAGTTCATTTCACTTGGTTTTTGCCTTTCAGTACAGTATTAATTTCCTTGCCAACACTACCATAGAAAACCATGCAAGAATTTATTTCGAATCGATGGTTTTATTAATATTTTCTTATTTAAATGTACATGCTTATGCTTCAAAGAAGATCATAGTTGTGACTGGTCAAAACATCATTGGCTTATTGGCTCAATCCATTCTCGACAATTGGTTTTGATTGGTCAAACATCCTGGGGGCTGGGCTTATTGTCTCAATCCATTCTCACCACGTCAGATTTTTGTCAGACACTTGGTTGTGCAGTCAGGATTGTGATTGGTCAAACATCCTGGGGGCTGGGCTAATTGGATCAATCCATTCTCACCACATCAGATTTTTGTCAGACACTTGGTTGTGCAGTCACGATTGTGATTGGTCAAAACATCCTGGGGCGGGGCTTATTGGCTCAATCCATTTTCACCACATCAGATTTTTGTCAGACACTTGGTTGTGCAGTCACGATTGTGATTGGTCAAAACATCCTGGGGAGGGGCTTATTGGCTCAATCCATTCTCACTACAAGTCAGATTTTTGTCAGATACTTGGTTGTGCAGTCATGGTTGTGATTGGTCAAACATCCTGGGGGCGGGGCTAATTGGATCAATCCATTCTCACCATATGTCAGATTTTTGTCAGACACTTGGTTGTGCAGTCACGGTTGTGACTGGTCAAAAACATCATGGGGGCGGGGCTTATTGGATCAATCCATTCTCACCTTGGTTTCCAAGAGCGAAGCTAGCTGCTGCACACTTTTGGCCCCGCCCAGTACTTCTTTCTCTGTGTACGCAGTGAGTTTCGGGTGAACGCGGTGCACTTCCCCTAGCCTCAGGGGTGATATGCCAAACTTGAGAAATGTGAGAAAGTCTGGGAATTACTGAAGGTTTCATTTTCTTTCTTTTCCCTTCTTTTCAAGAATCTAAACTAGTTACCAATGGTGATGATTGTGATGGTGATAATGACAGACGTAGATGTTGTTGCAAGCCACCTTATTCACATGATTTGGGAGCTTCCATGAGAAATTGTAGCTCAACTGTCGTCTTTAAAACCTGTCAAATATCAGCCATTTTGCTACCTGTCTTTTCATATCATTGTAATACACTCTTTGAGGATTTTCAAATCAAATATTCAAATATTTGATCAGGTTCAGATTTGAATATTCAAAATACAAAATCATTTTAAAATGCAGCACTTTTGATTAATGAGCAACATTGAAACTTTTCACGTTATTTTAAAGAAATAGTTAACAGTTGATTTTGAATAATCTGGACAAGAAAAAGGCTCGGCTAACAGTATAAGTAATTCAAATGAAGTACCTTAATTAACTTGAGAAGAATATTGTCCACAGCAGAGTGTGTGTAGCTTGTGAGTAGCACAGACAGATCACAAGCACACAAGATACGAACTAGGGCCACGATTGTAGTGGTCTTGCCTAAAAACAAAATCAAAAAAAAGTAAAAACAAATTTGAACACAGTCTTCTTTTGTTTTGCTTGACAATTATTCACTATGAACATGTCAACTTGCTACAACTTTGATTTATGGGGGAATACCCACTCATCCCTTCAAATAAATATGTATTACCGTAACTCTCCTGTAGTTAGACCATTCGAAACACCTCAAAATCTGGGTGCTGGCAAATTGGAGAAAAAAAAATGATGGACCTTTTAAAATCCTCCAGGATTTATTGTAACTGCACTACCTCACCTTTCAATTCCTTTCGAAAGGTATTGAAATGCAACTTACTGAATTTGCCCACAGAGTTGCTTCACCTTTCGAAACCTTTCGAAAAGTCCCAAAGTTCCAGCACTATTTCACCTTTCAAAACCCTTTTAGTCAGGCAAATTTAAAATGTTTTGAAAGGTCTGATAATTCTCTTTGCCAACTGCACTGGCATAGCAGGGTTACAAGTAAAATCAAAACAAAAGTGAGGACAGAAGTCATGGTCATTTCAAATCAATTTGTGAGATTGTTCATTTTGATAATGTGGGTTTTGTCATAAACATGGATTATAAAAATGCATGGGATATATGCAGAGTACCTTTAAAATGGCAAAAGCATAAAAATCAATCCTAACACATAATGGCAAGAGGGAAATAACTTTGTTCACTTTTGAACCATATTTCTGTTGAACACAGAAACTTAAAGGGAATATACAACATTTGCAAATATCAAAAAACAAAACTAAGAAATTATTATGACATTCCCTTCTGGACTGTTAGTGAATGAAAGTCTAAAGCATCCTATAAAATCTTGGCTCCTGGTGTGCTGTCATTTTCAAGAAAAGTGGGGAAAACTGGCTTTTTTAAAAAACTGCTCCTACTTTTTTGTAATTACTTGTAGTTATTCCGCATTTTTCTTTGCAATTGATTACACACCTGTGAAGGTGTACAAGTCTGCTTGACTTATTCTCTGACCTTACAATTTCCCAAAGTCTATAATTTGCTCCGTTTCATCTTCAGTGGGGTCAGGGAACCAGACTACAAGAACATGATTGGTTTTCTTGGTTTTTCCAGCATCTACGAGCCCAAACGTGAAACAAGTCATTTTAACAATATCTGCTATAACATACTAATCCTCCAAATCCATTATTTTAAGAAAATTGCAGCAAAAGCAAATGTTGTACATTCCCTTGAACTGATACAGGATTCGAACCTGCGCCTCTGATTGCATGTTCTAGAAGTGGTACGTTCAAACCCAGTTTAATAATAAAAAAAAGGATCTTCAATAGACTCTCTTCACTCAGCAGACATCTTTGAGGTTTTTGGCTATTTTTATTCAGTAACAATGAACGCACAAGAGGTCTACTCATGCGTTATCCTGTCAAAAAGCACTCCCCTCAAACATGGCTGCAATGCAAAAAGCTCTATAGTCGTGTTCCCTGACGTGGCGCACTTTGAAGCTTACCCGACTTTCCTCATGTAGTGTTGCCAAACCTCTTTGTTGACATACCTCAAATTCATGCAGTAAAATACTAATACTTTTACCTTATTAATGCTTGCTATTTAACCTCTGTGAACAATTTCAAAATTTCCGAAATTAAAAAACGGTGGCGTCCGGAAATTGGGCACAAATTGGCGGAGTGTTCCCTAACGTGGCGCACTTGAATAAATCTCAGAAAATTCCATATTAACATTTAACAATTTCTGTAACCTTCATAAATTCTGATAAATAATTATTATCTCTACTTACATACCCAGCCAGATGTTTGTCAGAAAATTATTTTCTTATTTTTCGGGGCATTTTCCAAGGGTTCACTTTGCACTTGAAAATAAAATTGGGAAAATCACGCCAAAATAAAATTTTCTTCTAACTTTGTTACGGGTAAATAAACTCGCGATTAATGAACAGGAGTATTTAGAACATGATGAAATTTCACTTTCTGTGAAATTTCAGTTAAAATTTTTGCTCCAGGTAGGCGCCTCAGGCGAAAAATCATAGTGCGCCATGTTGGGGGCCGCGCCACGTTAGGGTACATCAACTATATTGAGAACAGTAAATTTTGTTGTAATATTTTACCTGTGCCCGGCATGCCGATAATTAATGTGTAGTCCTGACATCTCAAGACCGCATCGATAGCTGTCTGTTGATCAGTATTCAATGATCCTAGAATTTCAGCCACTGAAAATGAAAAACAAAAATAAATTTAAACCCATTCACAAAGAATTTAATATATTTGTTGCTTTGCTAAAAAAGTAATAAAAAATAACTAAGTAAGTTTGACTCATCAATAGGACATCAATATAAAAAGATCCAATTGTAACATTTCCATTGTCAAAAACTCTTTTATCCACTGCAATATAAATTGTCGAAAGTGGGGATGAATTAATGAGTGCATGACCTCATTGTGTTTTCCCTGACTAAACGCAAGATACAGAGTTTACTTGCAGATACTTGTAAAACAGTTAAATTATATAAAACATTGACAATTTTATTTCTCAACTGTAAAGGCAAGCTGGGGTAAGGTATAGGAGCCCTGCAAAATCTGTCATTATATTCAGTCAAAAAAAAAAAATTACAATTTTTATTCGAACCAGCCAACCGATTCCGTTAGCTCGGTGGTCGAGTGGTAAGACATCTGCACTAGAAAGCTGGAGGTCGTGGGTTCGAGTCCCACCCGAGTGATTTTTTCCAACTTTCACTCGGGAGGTAACACACTGAGTATACAGTGTTTATACGTCGGTGAAGGGCAAAACCTAATTTGATTTACAATTTTTATATTACAATTTCCTTGGACTTTCAGGCCTTCCAGAGAAGAAATTTGATCAAGTATTTGTTCTGAAGACTCCATAAATCCAGATTGTTTTGTCTGATTACCTTTAGTCTTTGCAGAGTCAGGAATCTGTGGTTGGTTGTCAAACTGTGGCTCACTCAGATCCACAACAAGCTGACGTAATCTGTAACTAAAATAGCATTCAAAACAAACATCTTAAAGTCTTACATTGATGATGATCCTATAAGTTGGGAAAAACAGGGTGTGCCCCAGAAAAACAGGGTGTGCCCCAAAAAACCCGAAACCTCAAAGCACCCTCTTTGCCACAGCTTCTAAAAAATACATCAGGTATATTCGCCTCAGGAAAATAGAATGTCCATGGATCACCTTGGGAGGCTAGTTTTACTTCACCACTCGAAGCATTCAATATTTGTTTTATAAAACTTCACCCACAGATTCTGCTTCGTTTTAATATTTTAAATTATTTAAATCTGAACCGACAGTTAAAATAAACTTCAATTTCAATACAAAATTGGTGGAAAATGTATTTCTCTCTTCCAAACTACCCCTTCATGAAATGTTTGAACCCAACTCTGTGGCCCGCTCTCTTTGGAACAAAACGCTTATGTAATCTGTATGATAGACAAGATGCACAACATCGGTTACTCACGTTACGAAAATGTAACATGAGTAACCGATTTTGTGCGTCTTGTTTATCATCAATAACACATTTTTCTGGATGCCATCTTTGGTGCTTAGGTAGGTCTAGGTCTACTCTATTTACCATGGGGATTAAACCTTTTCAGTAAGGTAATTACAGCCCAAGGAAACTCAAAAGTACATCAAAAATGTAACGTGAGTAACTGTGGAATTGCCCCAATGATTAAAAAACAATCACAGGAATTTTTAATGTTGGACTCGCATAAAAATGACTCCATTTAAAATACCATACAATTAAAACAATAACCACATAAAAATTAGTATATTGTTCCTTAGCGTGACAATGTGCATATTGTGATTTCTCTGATCTTCAAGTTCTCTGAGGATCTTACAAGTTACAAACAAACTGTAAGAGTTTGCTCTTGGGTAGTTACAGTCAGTGATGTAGTGCCTTGATGCTGGGCCTTGGCCTTAAGGCTGCCTTAAGGCTGGATTTTAGGGCCTTGGCCTTGGCCTCGAGGCTTGAGGGCAAAAGCCTTGGCCTTGGCCTTGAGGGTTCAGGGCCTTGCAACTTTGAGTCAAGGCTCTTCAAGGCCCATAGATTTTTGCATTTTCCAGATAAATCTGTTTGAAATTTTGCTGTTACCATTTTAATCGTATTACGATGGAGGAGGGAAGCACCATATAGATTTGTGTGTTGGGCACACTTCCACTTTTATAGCATCACATGTTGTTACCATTGTAGTAGATTTGCTGCAACAATATTCCGTACACTTGTGGGGCTAATGAGATGATCACTTTAATTGCATATAACTATGGAATAGATCTCATTGGTTGTATATGTCTCCCTGATAAGTGCTAAAGATTTGCATGTATCTGTTTTAGATAATGCTGATATTTCTGACCATGTTGGGCCAGCAAATAAACATTTCCGAAATCAGTTTCTTGGATCCCCTTTTGTTACACTTGGGAGAATTGCGTGTCAATATAGAAGTAAATCATTATTTTGTTTAGTTAAACCATATTGAAGACCTGAACTTATACTTTAATAGATACAGTGCAGTCATAAAACGGTGTAGGCCTATGCGAGCATGTTGATTGCATTTAAAGAAATGATGTTCTTCGTAACGAGCAATTCGTGATGATAAGGGCGGATCCAGGGGGGCCAAAAGGGGGAATGGCCCCCCCCCCCCAAAAAAAACGAAACCATTTTTGTTTATGTGACGTCGTAATAAAGGCAGGCAATGAGTACACCACCATCTTTTCCTAAAAAAACATCGGTTAAAATGGTCAGAAATTGCCTCAAATCGCACCACAGAGCATCTCAAATCCAATTTTTTTTTCGGGGGCCTTAAGCGGGCCCCGAAAGCCCAAGCCGTAATTTTTTGACCCACTTTTTTGGGGGGGACCAAAATTTCTTTGCCCCCCCCCCCCAAATTGTGTTCTGGATCCGCCCTTGCGTGATGATGTGTCACTCATGTGACTATAATTAGTTCTATATCAATGGTCATTTCATAAAACAGGGCCTTGGCCTTGGCCTTGAGGGTGAAGCCTTGGCCTTGGCCTCGAGGCTTGAAGGTCAAAGCCTTGGCCTTGGCCTTGAGGGTCAAAGCCTTGGCCTTGGCCTTGGCCTTGAGGGTCAAAGCCTTTGCTCCAACACTGGTTACAGTTAATTGCAGATGTTCACTCAAACTTAATCAATGATATTTACATTGGACTAAAAGCCTAGGCCCAATTTCATGAAGTTCATTTGAAGTTTAAAAACTGCCCAGAAAATTTACGCAGTAAGCAGAAGCAAGCTGGGAACCAGTCACAAGCAATGTAGATTGCATGACAATTCGGCTGGTAACCGGTTTTCGCTAAGCAACTATATTTTCGGCTTACCAAATTTCTGTGTTAAGCAGGTCCATAACATTGCCCCTGATCAATTTTTCTTTACCACTTACGCGTTTTCATCACTGAGCAACAGCCGGCCCAAATTGACCAGACTAGAAGCCATGCTATTGTAAGCATCGTCTTTATCCATTCGAAAGACCTGGCTGCCATTTCTGTTAGACTTCAAAGGTCTGAAATAAACAAATTTGACATACCTTAATTTCATCACGGATATTTTGCCTACAAGATAATGGTTCCTTTTGACTTCTCTTACAACAGCTGCATCATGCCATTTTTAACAGGGCAAGAATAAATGTTAACAATAAATAATTCTTTGCCAGCAAAGAGTGAGAAGATATCAGCTTAGAATGGTGCCTAATGGAGATTATGGCTTCAATTTCTAATTTTCAATTACTAAAACAGAGGCCATTATTGTTGAAGCAGACAAGGCATTTTGTAGGCAGAAAAAGTGACTTTTGTACAACTTCTGTAGACAATTTACAGGAGTTTTGTAGGACTAGTGTATTTCATTGGTAAACAAATGTTATTCTTACTTAAATACAAGTTGCTGAACAAAAATTGCACATCAAACAGAACATTTACCAAAAAACATTGCACTTCCTTTTCACAAGGCTGCTAACACTTATTCTTAAATTTCTTAGAGGCATATATGGAACACAGACAGGGCTCTGGAGTCCTCTGAAATGTGCAAAACTAAATCAGGCCCACTTTACTCACAGTTTAGCCAGCAAATTTCTCCAAAAATTTCTCCACTGGAGCAATAAAATGTCCTCAGTATTTCACCAACCAAGTTTGCAGACTCAATGCCATTTTTAAAGGAGACTTTTCTTCAATATTTTGCACATGAGAGGGAAGTCAAGTGATTTCAAAATGGGGCTAAAGACTAGACTGGTACATGTCCAACCATGGTCCACTTATTTGAATAGACTGACCTCTTCATTCAGTGTCAATAGTCTGGTGGCTTGACTATGGAAAAATGTGTAGTAAATTGAAACTAGTTCCCGCTTCATGCCACATGTTTCTTAAATTCTTTTGGCATGGTTGATTGATGCAGTACTAAAGCTGTGTTGGACTGGTTGTTTTAGGTGCCAGTCTATTTTCTTGTTTTTGCATGTTTTCAATACCTTAAGTTTTGGGACTCTCATACAGAGTATTGAGAGTCCCAAATTTTCAGACTAATATGGAACGGTGATTTGCAGCTTCGTACACTGAAAAAAAAAACCTTTACCTTTCTGACTTGATGGTAACTTCCGTGGATGTGATACTTTCCACAAATCCTGTACAGGTGGCAATCCGTCTGGTTCCTTCTTCAGAAACGGCGACTCTGTCCCCTGTCGAGACCTGAAAACCCAACAGGGACTTGCTGCAACAACAAAGACAAACACAGTCAGTGGTGCACCCGGGGGGGGGGGGGCCTTTTTTTTTAGTCCCATGATTTGGCCTTGGTGATATGAATGTGGCCTGTTTTCGAGTAGTGTAAGTGGCGTGCCACCAATGTCAAAATAGGCTGCCCCTTAAAAAAAAAAACACTTTTTTTCTGCGGCCAAAACTTTTGAGCAAATATTTTTGCAAAAAAATTTCAACTTTTAACAAATTTGTAAAAAAAAAAAAATTTGAGCCCCTCAAAACCAAATCCTGGGTGCGCCACTGAATACAGTTTTGTTGGAGAAACTTCAACGGACAAACTTGCAACGTAAAGTGCCTTTGTGCTCATCCAATGGAGGAATGTTAAATTGGCACTGAAGCCGAGGGCCTCGGGCTGTCATTTGTTGAGAGGATTAAAAACAGAGAAGGTCATAAATTCGGGCGATTCACAACGCAGTGCACAACCAAGAGGTTGCCATGGCGAGTCCATTTTTCAAGTTGACGGGGAACAAAACATGGCCAAATTGAACGAGTGTCAGTAGACAACTTGAGCTAACCTGTTCGGGGCCTAGCATTCTGCCGCCTTACAAAAAACACCATATTGATAAAAAGAAAAGAAAAGGGCAAACAGACACTTGCATCATACGCTTACGAAACTGCCGGAAAAAACTAACAATTTCAAATGTCCTGCGCTGCAAATTTGTCGACTGTCTCCCATAATGCACTGGGAAAAATGGACTCTCTGTGGCAAACACTTGGTGGCGCACTGCACTGTGAAACACTTGAATTCATACGATGGCTTAGCACTGACAGCCTCGGTAGCAATGCTAATTTGAAATTCGTCTATAGAAGACATTACTTTCAAACAAGGATAATACAACATTGGCATTGGCCAATTTCAGATGAAAACTTAACGGAATTTATTCTAACTAACAGGTAGGCCCGGAAATCTGGGAACGTCGTATATTGCCTTATCTAGTTCTCAGACCTATGGAAACTTGATGGTTCTCGTTAACACATAGCAACCGATGAAAACTGGTGCGCAAATGAATAGATGCTTCATCAGCTGACGTAATCCTGTCCGCACCTACGGTATTATTCTCTACTCTTAACTTTAAAAAAAAACAACATTCATGAAAGTTATGTTACAGTGCAAAAATGTTAAAAGCGCAATTATTTCCAAATTATGCATATTTCTATTGACTATCAAATAACATTTCATGTGACAAACACATATTCGGAACAGAACATTCAACATTTTTTTTTTCTCCAACCATAATGTTTCAGACAAAATTTTCACAAGACTATTCCATGACTCTGACAAATTAAACATCAAATCCTAACCCTTCTGAATCCAACAATGGGTACTGCCTGCTGGATTTTCATCATTTAAACAGTTTAATAGCAAGAGACCTTTATTTCTCAATTTGAGATTCGGATGGATAAACCCTAACTCCCTAGGGATTTTTGCCAGGATGCATTTTTGCCAGGTTACGGTGTTCGACCCATATGTGCCATTGAATGTGGGTTCAAACAGTGACAGGGATTATGGTCCTTGTGTTCTCGGGCAAGATACTTTCCTCTCTCCACCCCGGAGCATAAATGGGTGCCTGTGAAGGTAGAGACCAGACTGCGCTGATCTTGAGCTGTTCCACAGAACAGGTCTTGTGGCCTGATGGACAGGGGTAATAACTGTGAAGCACTTGGAGACCTTCAATGAATCAACCTATAACTCCCCAGGCCTTTTTGCTAGGATGTAACCTCAATCCTGTAAAATCCTCCAATTGGTCTCATGGAAAAATAGCATATAGCCTCAATCCTGCAAATTCCTTCATTATTTCTTGAATATGGTCCATCGAGGGGTGACCACTGTCTGAATCCTGCAAAATCCTGCGGCAGTGACTGTCAATATGTTGAGGCTTGGCCAGTGATATCCTGGAGCAGTACTGAGGATTTCAAGCATAATCCAGGTCTATATTTATGCATGGCTGAGCAAAAACAACCCAAGACCTTGACAAAGTGCATCCTGAGAAATCAGTAACGCACTTTTGCCATGTAACCTCCAAATTCCTCCACTTTGGCAAAGAGGATTTTGAATGATTCAGGGCGGTTAGGGTTAATAAAGCGCTGTATAAGCATCACATTATTATTATTATTACTTCACACTCCGTTATTCTTGTGCTTTGTTGGATTCAGCAGAATCCCTTAAAAAAAACCCAAATAAACTTGGGGCTAGGATGAAATTAAGGAATATAGAAACCTTGTTAGAAAAAGATGATCATCATTTAATGTCTTACTCAGGATGATTAGGTGATCGCTTGAAGGTCACATGGTAGGAGTCTTGTGTTTGATTGTGTCTACATCCGGCCAAGAGCAAGCCACTCAGACAATGACCTCCGCTGCTCAGTTCCCTAGGCAACGGTCAAACAAGCATCAGAAAAGTTCTAGGAGACAATCTTTAATATATTTGAACTTGAATTTAGCTTTGTGCAACAAATCAATTCTCTCTTGTGCTGTCAATATGTACAATACACTAAGGACTTTGTGCAAGAATAGACGGTGTTGTGTAACCATTAAAACCCTCCCTCTCTGGGCGGCAAAATCAACAAGGCCAACCCAGCAGTCAATATACAAATATTGAGTGGCTCAGCGTGGAATGGGAGGAATATTATCGCAAGGTAAAATCTGGACTTTTCCATTTCACGAGGCAAAGCCGAGTGAACTGGAAAAGTCCAGGTTTTACGGAGCCATAGTATTCCACCCATATCACAATTTAAAGCCACTCAATATTTGTTTTATATAACTGACAAAAAGATCCTTGCCATTTGATATATTTGAACTTTTATTTCAATACAAAAAATGGTGAAAAATGTATTTCTCTCTTCCAAACCACCCCTTCACGAAAATGTTTGAACCCAACGCTGTAGCGCTGGCTCTTTGGAACAATACGCGCTACGCGCAACGCTGAACGCGCACACCAGCATGCCTTTGCACACAAATACCGCGTCATGGAACAAGACTGATCCTACCTGTTCAATAGTATTTTCCATTCCCCATGGGCTTTTTGAGCCCTGGCGTGAATGGGAGTAATAACGAATGTCACGTGATGTGAGTTCCACCAATCAAATGACAAGGATCTGTATGTCCGTTATATGAAATAAGTCAAGTGACTGTTTTAAACTGTTTAGCACTCCCTTCTCACATAAAGCAGGATTGACTGGCTGTGATTGTTATGAAACTTGATATAGCTATGCTGTGGCTGTAGGAGACTGATAAGCCAGCTGTGCCTACCAGTTGCCTGCTTTTGTCTGTTGATGGAATATGACTAGTCACTGTGCCAATAGAAATATAATCTGACTGTTGGTCACTAGCCTGCCTAAAAAGCATGGAAGGGGATGTGGAATTAATTTTTGATTGTCCGTGACTGACCAAACAAAAGGAGTTTTTTAATAATGTATTTCAGGTATGGGATACACTTTGTGCACTCACTGTTATCTGAATGAGCCCAAGATCATGAATAAATACTCACATGATTCATACGGGAAAACCTAGCTTATATCACAAATGGCTCGTTCTTTGTCACTTTATGCAAAAAAAAATACCGCAACAACCTCTACAAATGGATGGCCAAGGCATTAAACAGCCATTCTTGAGAAACAGAGAATGTGAGAAATATTCAAAAGTTTACTCGGTTGGACTCGAACCGCCGGCTTACTAGTGCAGAGGTCATACCACTCAACCACAGAGCTTGCTGTGGTCGGCTGGCTGGTTCCAATCTGATATAGCAGCAGGTACCACAATCAAAACCTTACAAATATTTAATTTACATCCCTCCCCACCAAGTAAGAAGTTCCTCATAAAAGATTTATAGTCTTGTAAGGGCTGGACTAATCCTTCTTAAACCAAAAAATATTAATTATTCTTTAAAGCTGTCAAAGCTTAAAGGGTCCATGAGATAACTTTTTCTTAGGAACATATTTTTTGCAACTTTCTACTCCTCTTAAATGTATGAAAACTATTTGACATCCCTTTTTGGTTAATTTTATTGACAGTGCACTTCTTTAGACATTTAACAATTTTCCATGCTTTTCCTGACAACTGAGGGCGCTGTTGCTGTGATGTCATTTCAGGAGGACACTGTTCAGTTTATGGGCTTTCCGTTCAAATTGTGAACCCAAAAATGTGCTCATCAAAAACGTGTGAGAAAAGTTTGCTCACTGTCTCACTGCCATGTACTGGCACAACTAATCACCAAAGAACAGAAAATTAATGACAGCAAAACATCCAAACTTCTCCCAACTTTTGATGCTGAAAAAGCTGTAACGTTGAGGTTTTTTCACACTTCGTCACCGTTTTTATGAAGAGCCACACATGTAAAAAAATGACAATTTTTTTGATTTCAAGTTTTTTCAGTATTTTGCTTTAAAATATCTTACTTAACCATTTTGACACTCTTCTGTAAGCAAAACATCATTAATTTCTTAATTACATTAATGATGCAAGGGGCAGGCATCTCAATTAGTGCATTTTGCATTTTCACGAAGAGACATGAACATAGGTGCCCCTTGAACGCATACAAAACGTATTGGACGGAAAGGCGAAAAAGTAGTTCAAGTGAGATTTTCCTTTTTACGAAGAGCCACACATCTTTATTACATTATCAGATGCGCGCGTAACACGTGCGCTCCTTCCCTATGGAATAACACGTTGAACAGAAAGGGCCTACATGTAGGAAACTTGGATTTTTGTTTTCACGAAGGGACACACATCTTTACTTCTTTATTAATTTTGGCTAATTAACTATTATTTTGGCTAATTAACAATTGTGCTGATTCTAATTACTGAGTTTACATAAAAGTTTACCTTTCAAAGAATCATGTGAATGTTTTCTTACTGCATAAAGGTGTTGCAAAGTAGTAGTTTTTGCAGTTTTAAAATAGGAGGAACGTCTCTTGCGATTATCTCGAAAACGTTTTTTCCTCAAAAACTCTTCTTGAAAACAGTGACGACTTTTGCTAATGAATATTAAATTGGCATTAGCATAAAAACAAAAAAGATACGGCAAAACAAAAATTGAAAATAAGGTTGAATGGAACACAAGGGTGCATTTTCAAGGACTGCATTAAAAACATTACATTGCATGGGCCCTGAGAAGTAGTACTCAAATAAAACATAACAAGTCTTATTTATTTTGGCAGTTGTTATTTCTTTCCGTCACAGCCTCTTTAGTAGCTTTCTGCCTACTCACAAGAATCTAAAAAAAAAAAATATTAAAAATAAAAGTATGTTACCTCTCCTGGGCAGCGGTCGACCAGATGTGTTTAGTTTGGCTCTTCTTTTCCGTTGCCATGCCCTCTAGGGTGCACAGTAAGTACCAGCGGCTGAAGTACTCCATGTGGGAGGGTGACAGGTGGCCAAGCTGCTCAGAAAAGAACTGGTACCCGGCCTCGCTTAGCTGGTGACCAACACCTTTCTCACTTTCAATTCTGTCAAGGAAGTAAACAATGAACACGAATAGAATTGCTGCAAAATGGTAACTAAACTGGATTGATCTGAAATTTACAAATCAAGAAAATTAGGGGGTGTAAAGTTTCGATCTTTCGCAGAACCTTTCTCAAAGGCAAACTGCTTCTGCCTTGGAGAAAGTTAAGGATGGAAACATTGCACCCTCTAATTTTGTTGAAGGAAATAAATCAAATTTGAGTGCTTTTTGGGCAACCTTGGCCAAACTCCAGAATCTCAAAATCCATTAATTTTTTTCATGAAAGGCAAAGGAAATGAAACCAATATTCTGAAAGAAAGTGATAATAAAATTCACAAAAGAAAAAGAAGAAGGAGATTATGACTTTTTGAAAGTCTTACCTTTGGAGCATTGCACAGCTGACCAGATGCGGGCAGTGTCCGCAGGTGAAGTCATCCTCAATTGGAGCTGGTAACCGTGGCAACGTCCATGTCCCATCGACGGCTAGTTCGGCCCGTAAGTTGATGTAATATGCAAGCTGGTTCCTCAGATGTATGAGTTCTATTCACAGAGAGAGCGAGAAAAATAGGAACCTTGACACTCAATGTTCAGGTTCTTATTGGAGTCTTGTAGGGAAGTGTGGCCCAGAGGTTAGGATTCGTGACTCGTGATCAGAGGGTCAGGGGTTCGAATCCAGCGGCTATAGCCACATGTTGTGTCCTTGTGAGGACTTGTGAGGTCTAGTGAGGTCTTGTGAGGATTCGTGACTCGTAATCAGAGGGTCAGGGGTTCGAATCCAGCTGCTATAGCCATATGTTGTGTCCTTGTGGGGACTTGCGATGTCTTGTGAGGATTCATGACTCATGATCAGAGGGTCAGGGGTTCGAATCCAGCTGCTATAGCTATATGTTGTGTCCTTGTGGGGACTTGCGATGTCTTGTGAGGATTCATGACTAGTGATCAGAGGGTCAGGGGTTCGAATCCAGCTGCTATAGCCATATGTTGTGTCCTTGTGGGGACTTGTGAGGTCTTGTGAGGACTTGTGAGGACTTTTGATGGACTCAACTACCGGTACCACAATGATTTTTTAGGGACAGGTTGATCCCAAACTGACCTCTCTTGTCCATGTGATTGGCTGGAACGGACAGCATGGCTCCAGTCTTGAGATACAGCAACAGACCCAGGTCACTAGCCGGGCCGTCTAGGATGTCACCCAACATCAGACTGTACAACACTAACTGTGAGACAAACAGAGGGAAAAGGTACAAATTGTTTGGCGATATGACGATAAAGTCCAAGAAACTTCACCTTTAACTGTCAAGTAAATCACAAAGGGTCACTGATTAGGGTCCCAATTCATGAACCTCCTTAGCAGAATTGTTGTGTGCTAAGCATGAATCAGGTTTGGTTGGTAACCTCTTCTTGCTATTAAAGCAACTAATTGCGTGCTTGGCTGATTTCTGTGCACAAAGGTTCCATGAGATTGGCCAGTGGTTACTCTTCATCATTATTCAGGTGAACAAAGAAATTGCCTGAGGCAGGGTTTGAACCTGGGGCCACATGAATATTCTACCAGTGTTCTACCAACTGAGGCATCCAGCCCCTAGTCTGGTGTTCTCCAAAAGTGTTTATGGGACACAATGATATAGGCCCCTGTCATACGACGTCATCTTCGTAGGAAATTTACAACTGTTTATTCAATGCCATCAGGTGCGTGTGTGGGCAGTGTGCAAAATGTTCTAAAAAGGCGCATTTCGCTCAAAATTTCTTAGAAATACAATTCGGCACAACAGATGCTCGTCACAAAAAATGCGACAATCATGTGACAATCTGTAGGCAGTGACGTCATTTGAGAAAGCTATTACTAATTTGGGAAACTCAAAACATAGGAGTGGATAGCTCAGAAGTAGTGTTCAAATAACGTTTTTTCAACCCAAATTCAAATTTGATTCTAAAAAGGACTCGCCCCTTTGGTTTTCCTTCACATGAAAATAACTTACAATGGAATATTAAAAAACAACATAAAAACAAATTTAGGTACAAGATTATTTTCAATTAACAATATTTATCTAAGATTGCAATGGCAGTCAGTATTAAAGTTATCGTACAAAAAGTATTTGGTTCAGATTATTTTTGGCCAAAATAATAATACCAGAGTCTTAATATAGCGCAGGTATCCACCAACAATTAGGTACTCAAGGTGCTGGTAATTATGTCTATTTTTTAAAGACGGGTAAATGAAGTTTATGAGAAATCTAAGACCCATTATGTAGCACCTTTGTAAGGCAGGGGTTTTCCTTAACTTTTTCCTTTACTGGCCGGCCGGGCCAGTAAACCAGAGTTTTCACTGGCCCGCAACCCTTTTCACTAGCCCACGTTTTAATAGTAATAGTAACTTTCAATCAAATCACCATAAGCATTTTTGATAACATTTTTGACATGTTTGATAATAAATTATGCAATATGAATACAATCGGCAATTATCTTAATCATGTACATAATATTGCATGTAGTTCCTTTTTAAGTGATGTCAATGTTTCTTTAATCGTGCTTTTAACATAGAGCAAGGCTTTAATTAACAGGAATCAAATAGGGGGAGAAGTTATAATCAAAATTTATGCAGTGTGCTTCGTTGCGAACTTAAGGCTTTAGGTGTTCTATTTCCGACATGTTTTGATAAAACACGAACTAAAAAAGCGTTATCTTGAGGAACAAGAAAACATTGCACACAGTCGTGGTATTAATGGGAGTTTACAAAGTTAGTAACTGAACTGTTTTAACTTGTTTGAAAATGAGTGAGAAGGCCAGTATTTAAAAAAAAACATCTCTCGCGCGCCATGCATTTCTAGCGAAGAATGGTGCAATCAGCGTGCCTAGCCAAGAAGCGCTGCGGGCGGGCGACCCACGAACTTACGCTGGTCACGTCAATCCATAACGTTTTCCGGAGCACGGTCCACTTTACATTCACTAGTCTTTACATTCAAAATAGGCCCCTCGAATCTCATATTGTCCTCATCTTTTCGGTACATTCGTTTGATAGTGTTCAAGAAATCATCCCAAGAATCCGTTCGGGCACAAGTTTTGGCAGTGAAACTGTCATGAAAGTTTTCTCCTCACCACGTTGTATGATACGAATACGATGTTAACGTACGTCCGTCCGTACCGTGTGGACTAGACATGATAGCAGACAAAGTAAATCACGTGCGCTACAATGTGTAATGGCAAATACACGTTGATTCGCCTCATGTTCGTCGTTGGGATTTCAATGCACAGCGCACTGCGAATATACACATGGAGTGATATTTCGGTCGGCGTGGCAAAAGTATTCATGTGTTGTATCACCCTTAACTTTTTATTTTGATTGATTGAAAAACACTGCTAGGGAAAACTTTGTTAGTTTTATTTTTTTTAAACAGTTTTTTGACTCGCCCGCCGGACTACTGAGAGGAGGGTTTTGACTCGCCCGCCGCTGTTTTCACTCGCATTTGGCGAGCGGGCGACCGCTAAGGATAAACCCTGTAAGGGTTTACAAGATGCTGCGGCGCATATTGCAGCCACTGCCAGAAACACCGGGGCAAACCCCTTCCCCTAGCGATAAGTGCCACTTGGTTCTTTAACATGCATTACACAACACAAGGGACCTACGGCTTTACGTCCCATCCGAAGGATGAAGCAATAATGGTGAAGTGCCTTGCTCAAGAGCACAAGCACCATGTTCCCCGTCAGGATTCAAACCCACATACGTTGGCACACGAGTCTTGACATCAATTTGACCATGTCCTGGGTAGTTTGGGGATACAGATTGACTATACCTACCTGGCTTCTGTGCTCGATGGAGTTAGTCTGCCTCCCAGTTTTCAGCTCTAGTGGAACAGTCATCTGAGTCTTCTTGCCGTGCGGTTTCCGCTGGTGAATCTAAAGAAAATACAATCAATTGTATCTGCTTACAACAGAATAGTAATAGCCTCAAGGCATTGGATGACTCAAGAGTTAAGAGAGTTTGAAAGAGGATCAACATAGGACTAGATAGTTCAGTTTGAATGTTTCATGACCCCCCCCCCCAAAAAAAATTCCAAAACAAACACAAATACAAAAGAAAATTGTTGTAATTTTTGTCAAACGTTTCTTCTACTAGGAAATTCAAACCAATACATATTTAGACTCTCCACTATGCAAACCAAAGTCTTACTTAATCTGACCATATCAGAATCATGCATATCACTCACCTTGACTTCTACTGTTAAGTCCACCTTGCCTTTTGTCCCCCATCTTGGGGACCAGACTGTTTCTTCAATCTCCTTGACAGTAGAGACACAGATGTTACATTTCTCGCTGTTGTGCTGTCCGGGCCTATGTAGCAATATCAAAACATTTTCAAGAGTCTTTATGATTGTGAAATTCACACCGGCACAGCTGCGTTCTGCGCCACATCGCGCAGTAGGCGCCACATCGCGCAGTAGGCGCCACATATTGCACAGTAGGCGCCACATTGCGCAGTACGCGCCACGCACGCGCCAATCTCCATATTAGGAGTTGTTTACAACTACTCGCAAGAGGCGGAAAAGATATTTATGAATGGGAATAAATATGTAAACAAGTCTGTTTAAGACCGACTGGGGGCCTGGTTGCAAATAATATCCCTCGCATTCGGCTTGGGCTATTATCTGCGTCCATTCCCCCAGCCAGTCTTAAACGGACGTGTTTAAAACCGGCCGAGCACATATTTATTCCCTTGGATTCTTAACAAAGAAAGCAAAAAGTAATTGAATGGTTTATGCTTGTCCTTCTGTACATGTTCATTAGGCACCCAACTTAATCAAACAGAATTCAACAGCATGAAATGTGCAAACCCAAGTCATTTTCGACTTTTGGAAAATCCTGCCAGGGTTGAAACATCAGGCCCTCTAGCCCAGGTTGGATGACGTCTTCATTGCATCATGACTGACCTCCAGGGTATTAATTCTACTACCATAGCAAAAAAAACATCATACCACATTTTTTTTCATATTTTGACCTAACAGAGGAAGCTGAAATTTTGTTTACATAATCATTATGTCCAGAATTATGCCTATGCTGGGTTTAGAAAAGGTAAATATGTCCATGAACGACATGTTTACCGAAAATAAGCCGTCGAAAACGTTTTCAGTATGAACTCCAAGTCTGAAGACTTATGCGTGGATGCAACACATTCATTATACCATGTATGCGGCCACGTGCTGGGTATGCATGCACGCGCGCCCGTAAGTGGACTTATTTACCTTTTCTAAACCAGGCGTAAGGCATAATTCTGAACACAAGGAATATGTAAATAAAATTTCAGCTTCCTCCATCAGGTAAAAATATGAAAAAATACGAAAACAAATGTGTTATAATTGTTTGCACTATGGCAGCAGCCCTTCATACCCTGGACCCCGTCATGTGTACACAACGGAGTCCAATTGGGGCTACAGGCCATCTTACCCTTTTTTCAATTTGTATATTTCTGTTCAATCCAGCTGGTAAGCAGTTCACAACAGTTTTAGTCAATTTGTATAAGTCATGAAGTGACGAGCATGCTAAATTCAACAGATTTCAACAATGGCAATTATATGAAGCCTGCTGATTTCAACAGAATCCAATTTCAAAATGTATCGCCTGCTGAATTCAATAAGCTTTCTGAAATTTAGCGGACAAAGTAGATGGGCGCTATTAAGATCTTGGGTAAATCGGCTGAATACAAAAGAGTTAACACAAACTAAATAGCGCGATCTATCATGTCCGCCATAACTGAAAAAGGTTTCGTGGAATCACACAACTATCTTTCATCCACTTATCCAGATCAACAACATCCACGAAAAGTAACTGTTGAATACTTTTTGGTTCAGCAAAACATGAATAGACAAAACAACATAGTTTGATCGTGTGAACGTACATTTTGACATCTATCGCGGCGCTCTGCTTAGGCATCGGCTGCAGGTATCTGTCCGCCCATTGCTTCATCGTTCCCACGTATTCCTGAGCTTCATCAAGAACGTTCTGCTCTGTCATTCCAACAGCATACCTGGGCCGAGAGTAAATGGGAAGAAATCAAACATCAAAGCATTTAACAGCCTAGAAGATTTAACCCATCAGCACCTGTACTACAGTGTATTACATTGTATCTTACTCTTGAACGAACCCATAAAACCACAGAGTGATTAGACAGTTTGGGGCGGTACAGGGAGTAACAGGCAGGGTGGTTTGGGATGGTACAGGGAGTAACAGGCAGGGTAGTTTGGGGCGGTACAGGGAGTAACAGGAAGGGTAGTTTGGGGCGGTACAGGGAGTAACAGGCAGGGTAGTTTGGGGCGGTACAGGGAGTAACAGGCAGGGTGGTTTGGGGCGGTACAGGGAGTAACAGGCAGGGTGGTTTGGGACGGTACAGGGAGTAACAGGCAGGGTGGTTTGGGGCGGTACAGGGAGTAACAGGCAGGGTGGTTTGGGGCGGTACAGGGAGTAACAGGCACGGTGGTTTGGGATGGTACAGGGAGTAACAGGCAGGGTGGTTTGGGACGGTACAGGGAGTAACAGGCAGGGTGGTTTTGGGCGGTACAGGGAGTAACAGGCAGGGTAGTTTGGGGCGGTACAGGGAGTAACAGGCAGGGTGGTTTGGGGCGGTACAGGGAGTAACAGGCAGGGTGGTTTGGGGCGGTACAGGGAGTAACAGGCAGGGTGGTTTGGGGCGGTACAGGGAGTAACAGGCAGGGTGGTTTGGGGCGGTACAGGGAGTAACAGGCAGGGTGGTTTGGGCGGTACAGGGAGTAACAGGCAGGGTGGTTTGGAACGGTACAGGGAGTAACAGGCAGGGTGGTTTGGGGCGGTACAGGAAGTAACAGGCAGGGTGGTTTTGGGTGGTACAGGGAGTAACAGGCAGGGTAGTTTAGGGCGGTACAGGGATTAACAGGCAGGGCCGTTTGGGGCGGTACAGGGAGTAACAGGCAGGGTAGTTTAGGGCGGTACAGGGAATAACAGGCAAGGTGGTTCGGGACGGTACAGGGAGTAACAGGCAGGGCAGTTTGGGGTAGTACAGGGAGTAACAGGCAGGGTGGTTTGGAGCTGTACAGGGAGTAACAGGCAGGGTGATTTGGGGCAGTACAGGGGACCAGGAATAATCTTAATACTGCATTTTAATATTTATATGAAATGCAACCAAAGTTTGGGTGCTAACATGTTTTTACTTTACATGGCTGATTTTGGGGCATTTTATTTTAGTAATGTACATGAGGCAAAACATTAAAAAAAAGTCTGTAAAACAAAGATCAGGTAATTTTTTTTTAAAACCAAACTACTATTAAAGGTAAATCCAGCCACATACAGAGAAATGTGAGCAGATCCAATTACACTTTGCTTGAATCCCAACTTCTTGATATCCTTTTTACTCACATATCTTTGAGGTAGGCCAACTGGTGTGAGACCCTGTCAACAATCTTCAGCAGACCTTCCTCGGTAAAGTTCCTTCTTTCTATTGCCTGAAATAATGATTAAAAAGCAACTTTAAAATAGCTGAGTGACAAAAGTCAAGAGGTTGTGGTTGAAGGTTTCTTTGCTCTATTTTGGGAAAGATTTCCATATACGAAGTTCACTCAACACTCTGTGTACAAACCCTATGAGAGTGGACTGAAAAATTCTAAGTGTTTTCTAAGAAAATGCTTGTATTTTCTCACTGCTCAAATTGACTTTGATGGCATGAAATTGCTATCTGGGGGCTTGTTAGTCAATACAGAGGAAAATGAGTGAACTTCGCATATGGTAATCTTGCCCTATTTGGTTTTTTTTGTTTTGTTTCTTTGTGGGTTTTTCTGGAAGAGAAAAGTGTTGAAATGAGGCGCAGTTGCCCAGTGTGATCATTTGTAAATAGCAATCAAAGTTTGAAATTGTGGAAGATATTTAAAAATTAGTTTTTTCATTTTGTTGCTAGCACAGATCCATATTGCATGTCAGGTCCAAGAAAAAAGTTACATTTAGCTGCATTTAATTTTTACAGAGCACAAAGATAGTGAATTACATTGCTAAGTCATTGAAAGATGCAAAGTGTTAAAAATAGCAACTTCAAATTTTTACGGCAAATGGAAAACGTGATTAGCGTACCTTGTCAAAGACTTCATGCAGCATCGTTCCCAGCAGCATGGGCTTACTAGCTCTGTCCATACCCTGTGCAAGAATATCAGTTAGTGATATGTAGACAGTGACGACGTCTCAGGTTATACAACTCAAATAATTGAATAATCTCAACTGAATAGTTGAGAACTTTGGCTGAGTCTGATTCAGACAATTTTATTCGCTTGGTTTAATCACAGCAGAGTGTTTTCAATTTCAGTGAAAAATCTTTAAAGAAGACCCAGTTAAAACTTCACAAGCAATTGAAATAACACCATGATATATGTCAAGTTCAAGACTTGATACAGAACATTTCAGTTTGATCCCAGATACAATTGTCTTCAAATATACTCACTTTGAACTTTTCACTAAGCACGGACCTAGGATTTAACAAAAATAAAACAATCATCGGTCATCAAAAGAAAATGAGTTGATGCACTTTACAAAGAAGAAACAAAATTAACCCAGTCCAAACATGAAGGTGGTTATGACGAAAAAAGGCTGTGTGCATGAGAATGTATACTTTTGGGGTTTTTTCAGTTTCAACATTATTTCAGTTCATTTTCAAGGTCCATACGCTGTAGTTGTGTCAATCTCTTGTTAATCCCGAGTCTATCACAAAACAAATCACAAGTCCGATGACGAATCAGAGGAGATGAACAATGATGTTCATGCGCAGAGTCAATTGATGCATTTCCAGCCTCGACTCCATGGGCGCGTGCGCATTCCTTCACTAACCCCTGGCCGTGATGTACACGTAAACGATGCTGACTGGCTATTCAGAGCGTACTGCTAACGCATTTCGAAGATTGAACGCCGGGCGCGCCCATAATGCGCTCGCGTGCTTTGCATATCACGTCACGTAAGAAAATTGTTTGTTATTCAAAATTCGCGATGCCTGTACGATATGGATTATGGCAGCCTCGTTTTTCGCTAAAAAAAAAACAACCTGTATCTTCGGTTGTAAAGGAATGAAAGGGGTATGTACATTTCATACAAATCTTTGCTAAATAACGCAATGTCCAAACCTTATGTTTGAAATGATTGATTCTTCAAAATCACAACTTTAAACTTTTTAAAGATGGCATCGGCAAGTAAAACGGATAAACTGCAGCCTAATTATAATGTGCCATATTTTGACACATTTAAATTATACAACTCCAGGGGTTGAGATCGCGCAAGGCATGATGGGAAACAACATGGCGCAGCAAGATCTCGTACCCATGGGAACGAGGTTGGTGAATTTCAATGCCCTTATTGGCCCTCTGGGGTAGGCCAAAGTGCCCTCGATTATTTAGTCCTGGATTTATTGAAGGGAAGCTAACCTTCTCATGCATCGGATACTGCGCGAGACATTGGTGCCAGTCAGCAAGCGGTCAGGGTGGACCACTAGGAAGTTATTCTGCTGGTCTACGGTGCACATCCCGGCCGAGTCGAACCGTCCATGAACGGCAACTGTGTCCCCTTCCTCAACAAGTGTATTCAACCTTAGGAGAAAGAAAAAAATTCTGAAAACCTTCGTTTGCCCGTCAGTGCAAAAGAGGCAAATTTGCATGTAGGATATTAGGTAATTGATTCCGTACCGAGTCATAATGCATCCCCTGTGAACTTTAGTTTTATCAATTGAAACTATTATTCAAATACATTGGCGCCAAGCTTCCCGTAATTTATATAATGCTAAGCAAAAAGCAATTTGGGAAAAAAAATTCAATTTGTAGATTTATTGATTTTTGTAATCTTTGATATGCCTACTATATTTATTTTAAAGAAATAGTCAAAAAATTGTGGAATAAAAGTGTTTTTAACTCAGGGAAACAACTGGCATCTTTCATTTTTACCAATACAAACTTGAAACTTTCAAAGCCTTTTTATCAGTATTTTTTTGTGACATATTGATAAATGCCAACTTTTAACTTGTCAACAGAATGTCCGATTGGAGTGCAACAAACGGTATTGTAAGGAGAATTTTATCCTTTCCTACTACCCACAAACCCTTATTTTGACCTCCGCCCAGTTTCGTCTCACTTTATCAGAATGCCTCACAACTTTGCATGCTTGACAATTTTAGTAAAATGAATGTGATAAACAAAAAATATTTAACGTTTTTGACAGCTGAGTGAATCACACTTACCAAGTTCCTTTAAGTCGACAACTTCTTTTCTTGTGTTCAGTCAGACAAAGCAACTGTAAAACCTTCTCGCTGCAACACAATTGGAAACATTTTTTTAAAACCTAATTTTGATTTCAGAGGTTTTTTATAGAATGATTTGTGACATTTAAAGGTAATACATGAATATACAACAGTTGCAAACATAAAAAAAACAAGCTACCAAATTATTATGAAATACTTTACTTGACAGTCAGTGAATAACAGTCTCAAGCATCCTGTGAAATCACGGCACCTGGTGTGCTGTCATTTTCAAGAAAAGTAGAATTTTTTGTATCAATTTCCAACGATGGTCGGCCAACCAACACTGTCATAATATCAGAACCATTTGAAGCAATTTGGCTATTTCTGGTACATTATTTCCCTTTCCGTTTCTGTACGCCGTTAATATCTTCATTTCTTTTCCTGAGTACCTTCCACAGTCCTGAAGGCCAGTAACCCTGTAACGGTTCAAGTCAGCCGGCAGAGACGCCTCCTTCTTCTGCTGGGAAACGCTCTTAAACGGCGACAGAAGATTAAAATCTCTCGTGACCTGAGCTTCAATGCTGTCCAGATTCTCCTCCAATAAAAAATGTACGTCAAAGTTGAGAAATACATTAATTTAATGAGTAACTCTGATACACCGAGATATTGTCAATTCTCAAAAATTGCCTTAACCTGCTCAAAACATATCAAACCAATAAGCCACAAAACTATTTTTGTCTGCAATTACAGGGCTCATGCAATGCAAGTTTTTTAATGTAGTCCTTGAAAATGCATCTTTGTGTCCAATTTAACCTCATTTTCAATTTTCGTTTTTGCCATTTTCAAGGGTATTTTGGTGCCTTTTTGGTTTTATGCTAATGCAAATTTCCATACTCATGAGCAAAACTGTGATGTCATTCTGGGCAGAAACCTCAATGTTACAGATATTTCAGCACAAAAAGACGCTTACATTTTGGATATTTTACTGTCATAAGTTTTCTTTTCTTTAGTGTTTTGCGGTGTTGTGTCAGTACATGGCAGTACATGGTATGAGATGCAAACATTGTGTATTTTTCTGTTTTTCTAGTTGCGGTAATACAGGATTATAAATTGTAAACATACCTCCGAATTCCCAGCAGACTCGAGACACTCCATATCCATTGCAGCCAGTAACGAGTCGTTCAGTTGGCTTTCCCATAATGCACCTGTTCCCTGACTTGGCCTGACATCCTCTGGCCACAACAGGTCATTGTCATTCTCAGCTCCCGCAGGCTCACGATGCTGGTCACTCTCAACCGTTTTATTGACGTTTGCTCCAGCACTCTCAAAATCTCGTGATTTCTCCTTTAATCCCACGGCATTTGGAGAGATTTTCTCCTTCATGGCGGTCGACGCTGTTCCTGTGGTGTCGAGAATGTTCGTTCTGTCAGCAAGATTCCGTGGGCTTGCGTCAGACCCTGAAGGTGATCCTTCTGAAGTTTCACTATCCAGGGATAAACGATTTTCCTTTTCTTCTTGAAAAAGTGATTTTTTGGCCGAGGTCCCAATGAAGGGTTTCTTACCGTCTGTACATTGAGGAATCGTGTCACCTTGTTGAAATGGAGAATTTTCTTTGGTAAAAATGTCAGTATCATAATTATAAACCTCCCATGAAGGGTGATTGGTGGACAACCGTTTTGCATAGGGTGAGTTCCCCTTACTGGGGGATCTCTTACGCGTGGTCAGCCGGGTTTTGGATGCCGCCATTTTGGATTGACAGCTACCAGGTTTGTGCATGACTGCTGCCTTAAGTTTGACTTTCGATGGTTTTAACGCAAAGGGATTTGCGGAATTCTCTGTACTTTGGCGAAATAAATCCTCCTCCAAAGGATAGTTGACTGAGTTCTGATTGGGAATATCACGAACCAAGTCAACCTTATCGGTGGAAATGACTACATCCGGCAACACCGTTTGATGGTCAGATGTTGAATCTCCAACGATCTCAGCCATGATAAGATTCAGATGTTTGGCTGGGCTGCTGCCTGATCTCTGTTTCTTCCTGAAGGTCCTCGAAAGTTTGGAGGACGGCCTTTTAGCCTGAAGCATTGGTCTGTCTCCGAGAGAGGTCATCTTTGACATTGTTGCTGATTGACCGGCAATCGTACTGTCCAAACATGGCATGACTGATGATGATGCAGCATACTCCTGCAGCATCTCTTCTAAAGGATCAATGTCTTGCTTTTCATCTTCTTCAAGATCACATCCCGTAGGAGGTTTCAGAGTCTCCTCAAGATCTTCGTGGATGTGTTGTGGACTTTTCAAGTTGATCGAAGGCACATTAGCAGCACTGAGGTTTAGTCTGCTTTCCTGAAAGGTACTTGGCTTAGAAACCAATCCCTTTGACTTATTTGCGAATGGGTTACGACCACCTTTACTCAGAATTCCCTGAGTTTTTGTGACACCATGTTCGAGAGACTTCTGTTGACTTGGCAGACGACTTCTGCCATCCATGGTTTTTGCCGACTGAGCAAATTCTTCAAGCATCTCTTGAAGCAAATCCTGTGACTCTCCACTTCCTTCATCTCCAAACAATTTGAAGGACGATGACTTTTTTTCACATTGACTTTCATCTCTACTCCTCCCAAGACCAACTCCCTTGGCTCTTACTCCGCCCCTTTTAGGGGTACTGTCTTGTCTTAACCTGCTCAATGTTTTAGCTTTGTTCATATGTTCAGGTTCAGCACTTGTTGGTGTTTCTGGTACAAAAGTTGAGAGGGTTGTGCCGAGGTTTCTGATGGGCGTTGAGTCATCCTTGTGAGGTAGTTTAGTGAATTTTGGTCTGGTTCTGTCAGAGTTCAAAATGGCCTCTGGGGTTTCTGGAATAACTGGATAAAAAGTCAACAATTTTATGCGGTACCCGCTGCTACGTACATTAGATTCGAACCGCCCAACCGATCCCGTTAGCTCAGTGGTCGAGTGGTAAGACATCTGCACTAGAAAGCAGGAGGTCGTGGGTTCGAGTCCCACCCGAGTGATTTGTTTCCAACTTTCACTCAGGAGGTAACACACTGAGTATACAGTGTTTAAAAACGTCGGTGAAGGGCAAAAACCTAATAATGATTAGCTAATTTTCCATCTCTTAGTAAGTCCCCCCCTCCTATTTTTACCCAATGCCACACTCCTTATTTCCTTCCCCCTGCCTAATCCCTCCTTTGTGTTGTTCTTTCCAAAAAAGTAAGGGACACACAAGCATGCATGGCATATGCTTGTGTGGGTCATGCATGTTACATCATCATATCTCAACTTCTCTTAATGTTCTGAATGCCAACTACATTCTTACCAGTAATTGGAGATCCTCGACTTTCTTGCGAAGCAGTGTTGCCATAGCTACCGCCTGCTAGGTCTTGAGGTTTGACACACCCGGACGCTTTAGTTTTCAGCATGGAATTTACTTTGGACACTAGGGAAAGGCCATGATCAGATAAGTCCTGGTGAGTGTTTCCAACGTTCTGAACATTACCGACACTGACAGCCTTTGTGTCATTGTCACTCCCATTTATCTCGATATTTTTCTTTGCTTCGTCTTGCTGTTGATGTCTTGCGTGCAGGCTATCAAGTCGGCCCTGTCTTTCACACCTTAGGTCAAATTTCCTCATGGTTTGTTTATCTTTGGTTTGTTGGATTGTTCTTCCAGGTTTTATGCTTTTCCCAGTTGGAATAGGTGGGCTCTTTTGCTTCTTCCGCGGTTGAAAATCTGAGCAGTCATCATCTAGTTTGTGGCACTTGGGCAGAGGTGCGGTGGCTTTTTGAGGGAGTGCAGTGCGAGGTTTTGAGCCAGGCAAGACCTGAGTGAACAACTTGGACTGTCCACCTGGTGGCTAAAAACATAAGGGAAAACAATTTTTCAGATTGTTTTGGTGCAGTGTTCAAATTAAACAATTGTAGAAATTTGGAGGGAACAAATTGAGTGATGCAAATAAAAACATATTGAGTGTAGCTGATAAATTTAGAAGGCAAAGTCAACAAACATCAATTTTGCACTGAAAACTTTGGGTAGTACTAGTATTCCATTAAAATGTTGGAAATATTCCCAATAAACTGGTTTTGTTAAGAATTCTTTTTTTAGATAATGAATTTGTGTATTTAAAATTTACCTTTTTTGAAAAGAAACTGTTCAGCGACGTCTGCCCTTTGACCCCAGTTCCTGTCTGGGAGGATAAGTTTAGAGGGTTGATTTGTAAGTTACAAGTACATATTGTAACTCCCTAGGGGGTGTGCAAAATCGTATTGAAATTGGAGGATTCAGGACTGTTAGAAACATGACTAGTCAGATTAGGCTAAGCGAAAGCCACAATTGAGGCATTTTTTTTCAAGTAAAAGGCAGTGTATATTTGTCCGTGAACCGGTCCCCCGATTGTTTTTTCATTGTTGCACCGGCACTGCACTGAACATGTTCACTAAATTGTGCAGCGAGTGGGAAAGATTTCCATATACATGTACGAAGTTCACTAATTTTCCTCTGTATTGACTAACAAGCCCCCAGATAGCAATTTCATGTCATCAAAGTCAATTTGAGCAGTGAGAAAATACAAGCATTTTCTTAGAAAACACTTAGAATTTTTCAGTCCAATCTCATAGGGTTTCTACACAGGGTGTTGAGTGAACTTCGTATATATGGACATCTTTCCAGCGAGTGTTTTGTGGGACTTACAAATTTTTACCTTGACGACTCTTTTCAAAAAGCGCAATAAGGAAAGAATGAAAAAGAAAATTAATATAATAATGATTAATGCCACAAAAATATATATATTTTGAGGAAATCAATTTTTTTCTCTTGACATTCACGATGGAAGTGGGAAGATACCTGGTTTTAAAGTTAACCAGGGAAAATCAAAGGGTACATGACCGGTGACGCCGAGACAAATAGTACTGCAATAATTTTTTTGACAAACTACAAATTTAGCCTGAAGATTACCAGTCTGAGTAACTTGGACCCAACTTATCGCCTTTTTAACATTCCGACATGGTCTGGCGATAGTAGGGTCCAACTCCAAGCTAATCCGTATATGCCGAGCAACACAATTTTGTCATTGACACAAAACCCAACATTGCCCAATAAAAACATCAGATTTCACCCTCAAAATGGCCTACAAATTACTAGATACGCCACCTGAGGTACAGAAGACATCGATGATTAAGATGGTTGTACTGAAGTTTACTAATACGATCCGAATGAAAAGTGAAACTTTTTTATCGTACTTATCACACGGTAAAGCAATGTTCAGTTTTTGTCACGGAAGGACGATTTCGCTTGGTTTGAAATGGTACAAGAGCGTGGCGTAGTTTACAAGCCACGTTCACGAGTCTAGGGCTAGGTTAGATGCAGTCGGGCTAGGACCAAATTTTCAGACTAAGACTAGGGCGATTGTGAAGTGTAGGGCCCCTGTTTTGTTTTGATCAAATTAGAGTCAAAAATGTTTTTTATTGCTCAAAAATCACCTTTACAATCAAAACCAGACTTTTCTCAATTCTAATGACACCCGTTTTGCAATTTAAACAGATTCTTGGGGTAGAAAATCACGATTTTCCCGCGCGGTGTGCCTTGCGATTCAGCGCGCCATGCGTGCTCATGGTACATCGCGCGGTGATTGCGAAGGTGTTGTCGCCGCGCTTTCATCATGTTCATCGTCATTGTACCCCCAAATTTCCCTAAAAAAAATAAACCCTGCCCTCTATCTATTAGTATTACCATGATGACATACTTATTTATTGAGAATGTCGCCAACTAGTTTGGTAGGACCATTATTAATTTTAAAGTGGATTTTGTTCCCTTATTATAGGAACCAGGCCCTACACTTCACGATCGCCAGGCCCAAGACCATGAACAGTGATGAAGACCATGAGTAGACTTACCTCTGATTTCTTAACCGTTTTGCCCATGATCGGATCAGTCGGTAAAAAAAGAAGGCTCGTGAGTGTCACACTGTGTCAATGAGAATGAGCAATCGACACTCGTCCTGCCTGCGATCGCGACAAGAGAAGCGATCTTTCCGATGCCCAGAACCCTGTCCTCAGGTCCTAGCCCTATGGCTAGTAATAGTCTCAGGCTATGCGTCAACAAGCCTCAACAATCTGACAACATCATGAACATGGACAAGCGCAGCGCGGCGTCAACAAACTTCAACTGTCATGACTGTCGTCAACCCAGCGCCAACAAATGTGGTAGAACTAGAAGTTTTGGAAAATCAAAAACAGCTTTATGGTAGAAATGGCAATAAAGAACACCTTCTGCATATAAATTATAGTAAAAACTATTTCAAAAGTTGTTGTTTTTTTTCATCGCGAAACGTACGACGACTCTGTCATTATCGAGTTTGTGTTGGCCGCCATTACTACGCATGCCGCACTACGCATGCGCGAAGTGTACAGCGCCCACTACGTACCTGCTCTCTCATCATTGGAAACACGGTTAATTTATGTAGTCCATCATTTGTAATTTGTGCATTTTGTTCGTTTGAAGCAACAAAAGTGTTCAAAATCTAATGAAGGATACTAAACAACTAACCTGATAAAGTTTCAGCTCTGCTTAAGACGCACCGTTGGAAAGGCCTTCTTTCGTTGATTACTTCAAAATGATAGCTTGCCAGAAAGATTAATTTCACAGGGAGTTTAGTCCATCTACTATCTTTCAACCAAGTATGTTTTTCAACAATAATACGCCAGTTACTTTTTCGGATGGCTGCAAATGATGGACTATAGCTTTAACTATAATTGATACGTAGTAATCAAAAGGACTTTGTTGAACATTTTTAACGTTTAGACTGATGTCTTATCGCTGGTGATGTTTGAAGACAATATTGTATGTGACGACGATTCTTGAAATCGCATATTTTTTTTTGGACGAAAGAGGTGTTAGGGTCATTATGTTTAAATGGTCATATTCCTAGTTGAACGGATTAAACAATTTCAGTAATTTTTTCATCTAAAATTAGCTTATGCAATTGGCGTGCTAGTCATTATTATTTTTGGTGCTACATTTTTTTTTTAAATATGAAATATAATTGTAAGGGTTTGGGTTCCGCTTTTTTGACTCACCCTGTATTTCAGTGCGTGCTCACACAAAAAATAGGCTATTATATTGACTTCAGAATTAAACAGTGGTATTTGAAAATTCAACTTCAAATCATAATAATTATTCGTAAATTTGCACACGGCTAGCACACACGCTACATTTAATGTCAATGTCACCAATTAAAGCAAGGTTACTACATTCTAATGTGGCAAAGAAATGAACATCAAAATTAAAAGGGTCGTATACTGTTCACAATTATGCCTCGATTTCTATTACAAATTGGAAACGTATCATTTTGAGAAGAAGCGGCATATCAACATGATTAGAATGATCAGGCGTTTCTTTATACCAGTCCTGGAAATTCGAAGCTCAAGTTAAAAAGTGTGTGTCACAAAGTCAAGTCACGAGTCAAGGTGCGCATGACGCCCCTGCGCCGCGGATGCGGCACGCTTTTACTATCTCGTGGAGTATGCTTGTGTTTTTCTTTACATTTTGTCTACCGATTTGGTAGAGAAATTGTCATACATGTTGTGAATATTAACCCATAAAAGTGTAGAATTACTCGCATCTGTTTTGACGATGTGACGTCATACGCGCTCACGAAGAAAAATAATGAGTAAAGTAAGATGGCGACTGATAATAGCCCGATCCCGAAGACGAGGGTAATTATTGGCGACCACGCCCCCAGCCAGTCTTAAATGGGTTTGTTCAATACCGGCCAAGCACATAATTTATTCCCATTCAGGAACACTTTTTCGGTCAAAAGTCAAAACAAGTCAACACTTCCAACGCTTTTGTTTAACAATTTCCATTCAGGTTTTATAACACCATTCTGGCTATGTTATGGTATGTGCCTCTCGCGAGCAGGCGTAAACAACTCCTTATATGGAGATTGGCGCGTGCGTGGCGCGGACTGCGCAGTGTGGCGCGGACTGCGCAGGTGACGCAGAACGCAGCGGTGCGGGGGTAGTGTGAATTTAGGACTATGGAATACAGACTTATTGGTAGTATTGCGCGTGCCTAAGTGAAGATAATTAGGAGAGTGATTGGTCACGTGTGAGAGTTCAACCATAAAGAGTAAAAAGGACCAGATTTCACAGGAGTCCGAATTTCATGTCATGCGTCGCGCGTACTGCGCGATGTGGCGCAGAACGCGGCGGTGCCGGTGTCATATGAAAATCCGACTCCTATGAAAATCCGACTCCTTTTCCCTTTTATTGGTTTATCCCTCACAATCATGTGACAAGTCACTCTCCTAAAAAAAGGCATGCGCAACACTACCATTGAGTCCATATTTCATGGAGTCGGATATTCACGGTACTCCGGTCTAGTGTGAAATTAGGACTCTCGAAATAGAACTCATTGTAGTATATTGCACGTCCCTAAGTGAAGATTGTGAACGTCCATTAGTAAGACTAATTTTGGCTGGCCCACTACAGTTGGCATACTGGCTTTTTTACCTTGCATTGTTACCCAGCAAGTCAGAATGAGACAGCTACAGACGAATGAATTTACAAGGTGTTTTATTCACTTAAGGAGTTTAATATTCATATTAGTTTACTTAGTACCGTAATTTTCGGAATATAAGCCGGCCGCGGCTTATACGTTGAATTTGCCCATGAAAATGTTTACTGCGGCTTATACACAGGGCGGCTTACACGCCGAGCCTTGAAGAATAAAAATGACATTTTACATGTGTATTTAATGTACTGGTATAAGAAAACATCTGTTGCTGAAATGAATTATCTATTAAGAAAGTCATTAACAAGCCGAACGCACGTCCCACGAAAAGGTACCGAGCGGTAAAAAGTAGGTAAGCTGCCGGCTATTCGCAAATGATACTACGGGGTTAATTTGAACTTTATTCAAACTGTCTTCTGTTGCTTCGCAGTTTAGACAGATGTGTTTGAACAGATGTAACAATTAAAGTTAACGAAATACTCTGGTCTGGCCATTTTGTGCTTAACAAAAAAAGAATCAACGAGCAAATGTGGAATCGCAATGATTCCAGGGAATGATCGCGATTCAGGAAACGAGAGGGGGATATGAAGGTGGGGAGGCATGCCGAGGACACGCCTTTCTATGAGTGCAATATTTTGGAATCTGCGATGCTTTTTTCGTGCATTCTAAGAACTAAGATAATTGAGAAAAAAATAACAACTTTAACTTCCATTTTTGGCCCCATGTTACTACTTTTATAACATTAGACAGCAGCTGAAGGGGGGGGGGGGGCTATATCCGCTACTGGATCCGTTTGGGCTTTCACGGAGGGGTGACTAAACAATTACAACAAAAAATGCCATGATGCATGTGTCACAAAAGCAATTAGGCCGATTGTCTGGTATGATGATAGTCCGTTGAATTTGTACAAAGTCGGTGGCAGATGGCAATTCAAGAATTTAGTTTCGCGAGAGAATTTCCTATTAAATATCAGGATTTTAATACACCACAGGGTTGCATGGGAGTATAGTTTCTCGTTAAAATTATTGTCTGGAATAAAAATGGTCATATCATATAATAACCCACTGTGACAGTTCTATCCGTCTACATCATGTTCTGTTACGAGGTGTGAGTTTTACTTTTTGCCATAAATTCGGCATTGTGCCCAGCAATTTAAATTTCAAACTGCTGAATAATGAAGCTAAGGAATTTACATAACGAATGTGGTGCGCTTTCATAGGAGACAATGGCGACAGAAGAAAACAATACTTCAAGGTTCCGATTTCAGATCTGGACCAATTTAGGGTTGGACTAAAGTTTGAATTATTCTATAGAAAACTGAAGTTAAAATATTCTATCTCATGCACGTTTCGCGTCGATTGCAACCATGATGGATGTTGAGTTAAGAAAAGAAGGCTACATCTGCCTAAGATATTTATCATAGTAACCAACTCCACCATAACCTCCAACACGAGCTGTATCTTTGCTTCTTTTCATTCCTGCTGTCGGCCGACCCCTGCGATGGTGTCTGTTACTGTCAGATAAGCCGCCGTCAGACGTGTCTCGTGTCGCAGGTTGGTTGTCCTTAGACGTCTCACGTGTCGCAGGATGGTTGGACATTGCTTGGTGAACCTCTCTCTGCAAACAACACACACACAAACAGTTGAGTCGTTTTTTTATGGCAACAGGAGTGGTCGATAAAGAAGGAACAACATTGAGTATTCGATTCATTCAATTAAATTCTCTGATTTTCCAGTAAAGGAAAATTGCCAGTTGTCAACAGCTCATAAAATTACACGTTATCATCAATAAAGGAAGAATAACATGTAAAACAATCCAAATACAGTTGGTTATTGTTCTTTAAAATGTACACAGATATATTTGTGCATAAGTCTATGGGAATACCTCCTAAACCCATTATCGATAATACAGCCCGATAGTCCGAAGGTTCGATAGTCCGAAGGTCGGACGGTCCCAAGGGTCATTAGTCCGAAGGTTCACTTATCCAAAGGTTCGATAGTCCGAAGGGTCCATTAGTCCGAAAACTGAAGAAGGTGCAATAGTCCGAAAGTTCGATAGTCCGAACAGACGATAGGGTTCGATAGTCCGAATCGACAATAAGGTTCGATAGTCCGAATGGACGATAAGATTCGGACTATAAGTTACCTTAATGGCAATTCGGACTATCCGACCGTATATTGTCGATTTGGACTATGGGACCTTATTTTCAATTCGAAATTTGGATGTATAAAAACTAGCATATGCTTTTACTACCCATTTTTAAGCATTTACTTGCATTTGTATGAATAAAAATGAAGCAAATGCTTTTACTGGAAAGCATTTGCTGAAAGCTAAAAGTATTTACTTTTACTTGCTAGCTTTCGCTAGACTAGAAGTGTTTACTTCATTTCGTATGAATAAAAAGGAGTAAATGCTTGAGATGGGTTGGGGTTGGGCAACCTGGGTTGGGGCAACCTTGAAAATATAAAGCAAATACTTCTGCGCAAAAACTGCTGCATTTATTAATATTAATCGCCCCAAAATTGACACAAAACGTTAATAAACTACATATAATACCATCCACTGTATTTTGCGCAATTTAAATACTTTTTTATAATGTATTTTATTACTAGAATTAGAAACGATAATTTCGCATTTTGTTCACGATATGAGAAGTGTTAGCGTAAAATTCAGTGCGGCACAGAATGATTAAGGATAAATTTTATCCAACGGCACCTTGGGGACTGAACAAAATGAAATCATTTGTTTAGTTTATTAGGTCACCAATCTTTGCAAACTAATATTTTTTTTATATTTCAATAAACAAAACTCTTTGTGTATCGAATGTTGGTATGATTTTACCCACTTTAACACGTCTGTGATTTTTATGCAATTGTGACGTCTACAGGACACTGTGGACCTTTACAATTTTCATGAATGATGAAAGTATACTTTTTGTATTCTGCAACTGCCTAAAAGTGTCATCATTTTTGCTGGATTTGAGAATCAAAATGTATGTACTACTACATGTACTGTATGTATCACCTTGATTTGGACTACATGTATTCACGTGTAAACCCCGTGTGTGTGCGGCAGTTCGTACACACAAAATAAACCCTATTGTTGGCAAATCATTCGTCCATGAAAACAATCCAACAGTACGAAGCATTTGCTACCTGTTGTCTAGTAAATGCTGAACAGATAAGGAAAACTTTTATTCATACGAAATCAAGCATTTGCTTTTCCTTAATGCTTGTACTCCAAAGTAAATGCTTTTACTTTTTGCTTAAACTTCCTAGCATTTACTAGTTTTTATACATACGACATGTACCTTTGAACTAGAGAACCTTATTTTCGTTTCGGACTATTGAACCTTCGGACTGATTAACCTTATTCTAAATTCGGACTACCAAATCTTCGGATAAATGAACCTTCGGACTAATGAATCTTCGGACTAATGAACCTTCGGACTATTGCATTAAATGTTCGGATTAACGAAACTAATTTCATTTTCGGACTATAAACGAAGCCCCTTTAATAGAAATTGTGTTCATTTGGACTATCGAACCTTCGGACTATCTGGCGGCCCTCAGTAATTATTGTAATCATTATTATTATTACTATCATTATTATTCGTATGTGTCGTCCTTTCAACGTGGAGGGAAAGCCATATAAGAGTGATTTCTGTGCGTCAGATAAAAAAAAATCAGGTTTATCAATTTAAACCACGCCTTCAGAATACCTGGTGTGGAGACACTGTATGTAGGTAGTCTGACACAAGATGAAAAATAACTTTACTCACCAAGTAATTTTTCAGATCCGTACTTTCCTCCCTAGAGATTTCATCCTCGTTTTCAGTCAAGGAACACACCACCAGGCCGGAAATCAAAAGGAAAATGGTCAGAACTTTCAGGCTGGGAAGTTCCATCATAGCGGCTCCAACTTCTTGCTGTTTTTGCACCAATATCGCACCTTTTTACGCAAAAACTTTAGAGCGATGTTTCCCAAGTTGCCTTCACTTCAATATACACAGAGTATAGCGTTCAAGTCAGCTTCCTTATCTCGAAGACTCGAACTGAGCCAACACCACAATGATTGCTTGGTAGCCTTAAACTTTATTGCAGGCTCTGTTTATGCAGGATTACTTCATCTCCAACTGAATATCAATTTCATGGCACAATGAATGCACGTGACAAGACCATATGGTTGTTTTTTTTTGTGGGCAACAAACTTGAGGCTTTGTAAAAAGAGAAGGGCGGCAATCGTGTACAGGAGTACGAGCTTGTATTTCTGTGAAATGTGGATGGAATTGGGCCCTAATATTACTTTATTTTGCAGTGGAGAGTAGGCATTATTTAAAATTGGCCAGGGGCGGATTCAGACTGCCATTTGCCGGGGGGGGGAGCTAGAATTGTAATGAAGGGTCCAGGACCTGCGAGCGCGGAGCGCGAAGCCCTTACGGCGTGGGGTCCGGGGCCCGCTTAAGGGCCCCGAAAAAAATTTGGATTATAGATGCTCTGTGGTGCCATCTGAGGCGATTCCTTGCCACTTTCCACCGTTTAGAAAACGTTTAAACATCGAAAATTCCATTTAAATATCGAAAATTCCATTTAAATTTGTTATTTTTTTGTTCTTTATAAAGTTTGCTATGTACTCAAAAGTTGAGAACCATGTTCCATGTTCGTAGTTTTTCACAACTTTTAATTTTGGAATGGGATTCAGGCCACTTGTAATCCGAGCCTCAGCCATTCGCTGCTGAAGGTACAAAAAACGTGGGGGCACCGCTAGGGTGAAATAATAGCATAGAGGGAATTTGGCCGGAGGACTAATGCGAGCGCGGAGCGCGAAGCCCTTACAGCGTGGGGTCCGGGGCCCGCTTAAGGGCCCCGGGAAATTTTGGATCGTAGATGCTCTGTGGTGCAGTCTGAGGCGTTTCCTGGCCACTTTCCCCTGATTTTTTTTTAGCAGAAGTTTTTAAAATTATGAGGGGATATTTTGTTTCATTTGTTTCAAATGCATATAGGCCTATACACTCTTGCTCCTATGAAGTTTCTTCTGTTCTCAAAGCCTAAAGTTGAGAACTTGCACATAATTTGTAATTGTTCCGCGCTCGGTTACATAACTGACATGAATTTAAATATTTCATTACAGCCTGGGTGCATATTTGGGGAGTGTGTCAAACTGGCATGAAACATATCAGAAAAATATTTTAATAGAATCTGAAGTGGCCATTGTTTGATTTTGTTTAGTCACCAAGCCCGGAGCGTGAAAACAGTTTGACTTCATACGCATTGTACGCGGCAGTTGTCTGCGAGTCTCATGGACGTATGACGCGCTAAAAAATACGCGAAATGAGACTCCACTACAGTTTGTTTTAAGCATAGAGCTATATCTAAATTTGATATAGCTCTATGGTTTTACCCAACCTCGTTCCCCATGGGTACGATCGTGCTGCGTCATGTTGTTTCCCATCATGCCTTGCGCGATCTTGGAACGCGCACGCGCCCATGGAGTCGAGGCTGGGTTTTACCTTGGTTTTATCCGCGTACCGTGCGATCATCATAACCCGCGCATCAAGTCTTAGGAAGTGCGTGAAAATTGCCACGCCTTTTGAACGATTGTTCTTCCTCAAATTCAAACCGCGTGGCCAGTCGGATCACCGTCCGTTTTTCACCGATAGTATACATTTTAAAATATTTGCCGGGGGGGGGGGCGTGCGCCCCCTGCGCCCCCCGCTGGATCCGCCAATGTTGGCGATGGGCTTCATCTGGATCTGGAGCTGGATCGTCATACTACGACAAAAACAAGGGCCACTCACATCACATCTTATTATCAGAGTTCATGACCTACTTCTTTTAGGGGCGATTATCTTTAAGTGAAAATTTCTCCCCAAAGTCATCGGATTACCTCCCCCTCCCAACATAGAAAATGAACAGTAAATGAAAGACGATGAAGGAAGCTTCAATTTGATGGGTATTTCAAACACCTTGGTGTGTATTTTTCCTGATTTTTGGAAGTTGGGTTGGGGGTCTATGCCAGTTTAGTTTATGGTCTGCAACCATAATGCGACTCTCCAATGCCACAGTGCACATTCCAGCCTCGCGTGTCATACGCGCGTGCATGCGCATGTCGGACTTCAGTCACGGCTGTGATTGGTCCAAAACACTGTGGGCGGGGATTAATGGATTGATCTATAATACATAAATAATTATACAGAATTCGCTTTAGAATTCAATCCCAGTACATCGCTGCAAATAGTCGGGGCTTCAGGTGCGTGCTTGCACAAAAAAGTAGGTAGACTGGCACATGCAACTGTCCTCACTGGTGCGATTCTCCACGGTATACGAACGTAAAGCACATGCTATTTGATGTTACGGAGGCCAAGTGTCCGGTGAAAAAACGTGTCGACATTTCAGCGCGGCTGTGCAGAAAAAAACACCAAATTCTGGATACCCTGCTGCACCAACGGAAGATGCCTTTTACTGAGCAAGTGCCCCTTTTTGGTGATGCCCACCCCACTCCCCCAAGTTTGAAAACCGTTCCGCCGCCGCTGCCCCCATTTCCAAAAATAAGTAAAAATGCTCACAACTCTCCAAGGTGTTTGAAACACACACATCAAATTATAGCTTATTTCATCATATTTCAGTTACTTGCATTTTTCGGGGGGGGGGGTGTTATCCGATGGCTTTGGAGAAAAATTTCCATCCAGAGATGATCACCCCTAAAAGTAGTTCTGAAGCCCATTGCCAATTTGAAAAATGATGACTACGCTCCACTGCAAAATAGAGCAATTTTAGGGCCCCGTTTTATAAACATTTCACAGAATTACAAACTCGTAGTCCTGTTGACGGCACTCTTCGGGTTTTTTTCGGGGGGATCAAACCCTCCTTTTTTGTGTCCACAAAATGCTCCAATAGCAGAGAAATGCATGCAAATCGTGAATGGCCTGCGTAGGCAATTTTGAGCCTATTTACGGCCTGCAATATGCCCTTGACCACGTTCATTCATTATGCCATGAAAATAATATGCAGATGAAGCGCAGGTAATCCTGCAATAAATTATTTAATGAATAAAATCCTTTATTGCAGAGACTGCAATCAAGTTTAAGTACACCAAACCATTGTTGTAGTGTGGCTCAGTTTGAGATCAGAAGAACTGAATTGAACTGTGTACAAGTCGGAACGCAAATTTGTGAAACATCGCTCTAAAGTTTTTGCGTAAAAAGGTACGATATTGGTATAAAAGCAGCCGGAAGTTGGAACCGTTATAATGGAACTTCCCTGCCTGAAAGTTCTGACCATTTTCCTCTTGATTTCCGGGCTGGTGGTTTGTTCCTTGACTGAAAACGAGGATGAAATCTCTAGGGAGGAAAGCACGGATCTGAAAAATGACTTGGTGAGTAAAGCCATGTTTCATAATTATGTCTCTATAGACCACGTATTCTGAGGGCGTATACTTTTGTACAAAATGCAACACATATTAATTAACTGATTGTTTGAATTTATATCTGAATTTTAAATCCGATGTACAGAAATCACGCTGTAAGGGCGGGGTTCAGGATTTCCTCCACGTTTGAAGAGAAAAAAAAACCTATGGCGAAGCGTATAAGCTATACAATCATGCCGACTTCGACTCGGCGGCGTGCTCATTTAAACTATTCGGTGTACTTTTTAACCAATTTGCAAATTTATTTGGATGAATTGTTGTATTGTTCTTACTTTTAAGTGAATAACATAATTTTATATTAGCTGTTGGCAAAAAAGTTTCTGGAAAATAAAGAGAATTTAATTAAATGAATATCGAATACTTAAAATTGTCCCATCGTTTATCGACCACTCCTGCTGCCATAAAAAACGACACTTTTTTTGTTGGCCTTGTTTGCAGAGAGAGGTTCACCAAGCAATTTCCAACCATCTTGCGACACGTGAGACGTCTAAGAACGAACAACCTGCGACACGTTACAAGTCTGACGGCGGCTCAGCATCTGACAGTAAAATAGATACCATGGGGCTCGGCCGTCGAAAAGCAGGAATGAAAAGAAGCAAGCACGGCCGCAACAAGTATTTACGCCTACACAGTGGATATAATTAGGCCCCCTATGGCTTGCTCTAATACATTGTACCGTAAGCTGGGGTCTGTCTAGCCTTGTTCCACAATATCTATGTTCCCCAAAATCCTTAGGCTAGGGTTAGGGTATATAAGGGTTGGGGGACATAGGTACATTGGGGAACATAATAGTGTACACCCCCGTAGGCAGATATAGCACAAGTTGTCATCATTTACACGTCAATAATTAACCACATTCTGAGGTCATTATAAAGGACAATAATGTAACACGGTTGCGATCGATGCAAAATGTGCATGGGATGCAAGATTTTAATGTCAGTTTTCTCTACCAGAATAATTACCTTTATCATGCTGCCAGCATGTCAATTATGTTCCCTGTATGCAATAAAAGTACTGAATGATAATGATTTTGTACTAAGACTATTTTTCTTTCCAGTCTCGTTTTGGTTACGTTGATTTCAACGGGAAAGATCAAGATGGCCGCAACACGATAATGGTCTATTAATCTAGGCCTCCGGCCAACCCTATAAATTAGTCCAGATCTGAAGTCGTACCCTTGCAGTATCGTTTTCTTCTTTCGTCTTTGTTTCCCTATATTTAGCTTCATTATTCAGCAGTTTTAAAGTAACACAAATACCATCCAGAAGTAAAACTCACACTCCGTAACAGAACATGCTGCAGACGGATAGAAGTGTGGGTGATTATGGAATGTTTGCTCAAGACAGTTATTCTAATGAGAAAGTATACGTGCAACCCTGTAGCGTCATTCTTGATATTTGTTAGGAAATAATATAATTTCTCGCGAAACTACGCTCTTGAAGCGTTATCTGCCGCCGAGTTTGTACAATTTTCAAGGACTATTATCACACCAGAGTAGACATCAAGCCGAAATTGTTATACATTAATTTTTTTCGGGGGGCGAGGGCGGGTAAACCGATGACTTTGGGGAGAAATTTCCATTCATGATCACCCCTAAAAGTAGTTCTGAAGCCCATCGCCATTTTGAAAAATGATGCCTACGCTTCCATGGTGAAATAGAGCAATTTTAGGGCCCCATTTCATCAACATTTCACAGAATTACAAGATTGTATAGTCCTGCTAACAGCTTCCACCATTCATTTTTTTTTCAAACTCTCCAGTTATTTGCCCACAAAATGCTCCAATAGCAGAGAAATGCATGCAAATCGTGAATGGCCTGCGTAGGCAATTTTGAGCCTATTTACGGCCTACAATATGCTCTTGACCACGTTCATTCATTATGCCATGAAAATAATATGCAGATGAAGCGCAAGTAATCTTGCAATAAATAATTTAATGAATAAAATCCTTTATTGCAGAGACTGCAATCAAGTTTAAGTACACCAAACCATTGTTGTAGTGTGGCTCAGTTTGAGATCAGAAAAACTGAATTGAACGCTAACTCTGTGTACAAGTGAACGCAAATTTGTGAAACATCGCTCTAAAGTTTTTGCGTAAAAAGGTACGATATTGGTATAAAAGCAGCCGGAAGTTGGAGCCGTTATAATGGAACTTCCCTGCCTGAAAGTTCTGACCATTTTCCACTTGATTTCCGGGCTGGTGGTGTGTTCCTTGACTGAAAACGAGGATGAAAACTCTGGGGAGGAAAGCACGGATCTGAAAAATTACTTGGTGAGTAAAGCCATGTTTCATAATTATGCCTATAGACCATGTATTCTGCGGGCGTACTTTTGTACAAATGCGCCATATATCATTAAACTGATTGTTTGAATTTATAAATCTAAAATTTAAATCAGATGTACAGAAATCACGCTGTAAGGGCGGGGTTCACGATTTCCTTCACGTTTAAAAAAACAACAAAAAACCAAATCTCGTGCTCTTTTTAACTAATCGGTGTACTTTTTAACCAAAATTTATTTGGATGAATTGTTGGATTATTCTTAGTTTTATAGTGATTAATATAATTTTATATTTAGCTGGTGACAAAACAGGTTTCTAGAAAAAGACGAGAATGTAATTGAATGAATATTGAATACTCAAAGTTTCTCGTCCTTTATCGACCACTCCTGTTGCCACAAAAAACGGCACATTTTTGATCTTGTTTGCAGAGAGAGGTCCGCCGAGCAATGTCCAACCATCTTGCAAAACGTGAGACGTCTACGGACAACCGACCTGCGACACGAGACACCTCTGACGGCGGCTTATCTGACAGCAACAGACACCATCGCAGGGGTCGGCCGACAGCAGGAATGAAATTGACAAGAAGCCAGGGCGGTAGCGGCGGGTATTTTGGATATTATAGAGGCATGTTCTAGTGTACAGGCAGATGTAGCCTAAGTTGTCATCATTTCCACGTCAACACTTAACCACATTCTTAGGTCATTATAAAGGACAATCATGTAACACGGTTGCGATCGACGCGAAATGTGCATGGGATGCAAGTTTTTAATTTCAGTTTCCTCTAACAGAATAATTACCTTTATCATGCTCCCACCATGTCAATTATGTTCCCTGTATGCAATAAAAGTACTGAATGATAATGATTTTGTACTAAGACTATTTTTCTTTCCAGTCTCGCTTTGGTTACGTTGATTTCAATGGGAAAGATCAAGATGGCCACAACACAATAATGGTCTGTTAACTAGCCTCCGGCCAACCCTATAAATTAGTCCACATCTGAAGTCGTAAATTCCTGCAGTATTGTTTTCTTCTTTAGTCTTTGTTTCCCATATTAAGCTTCCTTATTGAGCAGTTTTAAAATAGCACAAATACCATCCAGAAGTAAACTCACACTCCGCAACAGGACATGCTGCAGACGGATAGAAGTGTGGTGATTATGGAATGTTTGCTCAAGACAGTTATTCTAATGAGAAACTATACGTGCAACCCTGTAGCGTCATTCTTGATATTTGTTAGAAATAATATAATTTCATGAAACTACACTCTTGAAGCGCTATCTGTCGCTGAGTTTGTACAATTTCCAAGGACTATTATCACATTAGAGTAGACAACAATCCGAAAATTGTTAAAGGACCACATGATTTTTTTCGAGGGGGAAGTAATCCGATGACTTTGGGAGATATTTCCATCCAGAGATGATCACCCCTAAAAGCATAGTTCTGAAGCCCATTCCCATTTTGAATACATCATGCCTACGCTCCATTTTTTAAAATAAAGCAATTTTAGGAACCAATTTCATCAACATTTACAGAAATACAAGCTTCCCGATAGTCCTGCTCACGGCTTCCACTATTTTTTTATTTTTTACAAAACCCTTCATTTTTCTTTGCCTACAAAATGCTCTAATAGGCAGAGTGAAATGCATGCAAATCGTGATTTGCTCCTGCGTAGGAAATTGTGGGGCTATATTTACGGCCTGCAACCATATGTTCTGACCTAGTTCACCATTATGCCATGAAATTAATTTGCAGATGAAGGTGTTATCCTGTACAATCAAAGTAGTTCTGAAGCCCATTGCCAATTTGAAAAATGATGACTACGCTCCACTGCAAAATAGAGCAATTTGAGGGCCCCATTTTATAAACATTTCACAGAATTACAAACTCGTCGGGGTTTTTTTTGGGGGGGGGGATCAAACCCTCCTTTTTGTGTCCACAAAATGCTCTAATAGCAGAGAAATGCATGCAAATCGTGAATGGCCGGCGTAGGAAATTTTGGGCCTATTTACGGCCTGCAATATGCCCTTGACCACGTTCATTCATTATGCCATGAAAATAATATGCAGATGAAGCGCAAGTAATCCTGCAATAAATAATTTAATGAATAAAATCCTTTATTGCAGAGACTGCAATCAAGTTTAAGTACACCAAACCATTGTTGTAGTGTGGCTCAGTTTGAGATCAGAAGAACTGAATTGAACACTAACTCTGTGTACAAGTCGGAACGCAAATTTGTGAAACATCGCTCTAAAGTTTTTGCGTAAAAAGGTACGATATTGGTATAAAAGCAGCCGGAAGTTGGAGCCGTTATAATGGAACTTCCCTTCCTGAAAGTTCTGACCATTTTCCTCTTGATTTCCGGGCTGGTGGTTTGTTCCTTGACTGAGAACGAGGATGAAATCTCTAGGGAGGAAAGCACGGATCTGAAAAATGACTTGGTGAGTAAAGCCATGTTTCACAATTATGTCTCTATAGACCACGTATTCTGAGGGCGTATACTTTTGTACAAAATGCAACACATATTAATTAACTGATTGTTTGAATTTATATCTGAATTTTAAATCCGATGTACAGGAATCACGCTGTAAGGGCAGGGTTCAGGATTTCCTCCACGTCTGAAGAGAAAAAAAAAACCTATGGCGAAGCGTATAAGCTATACAATCATGCCGACTTCGACTCGGCGGCGTGCTCATTTAAACTATTCGGTGTACTTTTTAACCAATTTGCAAATTTATTTGGATGAATTGTTGTATTGTTCTTACTTTTAAGTGAATAACATAATTTTATATTAGCTGTTGGCAAAAAAAGTTTCTGGAAAATAAAGAGAATTTAATTAAATGAATATCGAATACTTAAAATTGTCCCATCGTTTATCGACCACTCCTGCTGCCATAAAAAAACGACACTTTTTTTGTTGGCCTTGTTTGCAGAGAGAGGTTCACCAAGCAATGTCCAACCATATTGCGACACGTGAGACGTCTAAGGACGACCAACCTGCGACACGTTACAAGTCTGATGGCGGCTCAGCATCTGACAGTAAAATAGATACCATGGGGCTCGGCCGTCGAAAAGCAGGAATGAAAAGAAGCAAGCACGGCCGCAACAAGTATTTACGCCTACACAGTGGATATAATTAGGCCCCCTATGGCTTGCTCTAGTACATTGTACCGTAAGCAGGGGTCTGTCTAGCCTTGTTCCACAATACCTATGTTCCCCAAAATCCTTAGGCTAGGGTTAGGGTATTTAAGGGTTGGGGGACATAGGTACATTGGGGAACATAATAGTGTACATCCCCGTAGGCAGATGTAGCACAAGTTGTCATCATTTACACGTCAATAATTAACCACATTCTGAGGTCATTATAAAGGACAATAATGTAACACGGTTGCGATCGATGCAAAATGTGCATGGGATGCAAGATTTTAATGTCAGTTTTCTCTAACAGAATAATTACCTTTATCATGCTGTAAGCATGTTAATTATGTTCCCTGTATGCAATAAAAGTACTGAATGATAATGATTTTGTACTAAGACTATTTTTCTTTCCAGTCTCGTTTTGGTTACGTTGATTTCAATGGGAAAGATCAAGATGGCCGCAACACGATAATGGTCTATTAATCTAGGCCTCCGGCCAACCCTATAAATTAGTCCAGATCTGAAGTCGTACCCTTGCAGTATCGTTTTCTTCTTTCGTCTTTGTTTCCCTATATTTAGCTTCATTATTCAGCAGTTTTAAAGTAACACAAATACCATCCAGAAGTAAAACTCACACTCCGTAACAGAACATGCTGCAGACGGATAGAAGTGTGGGTGATTATGGAATGTTTGCTCAAGACAGTTATTCTAATAAGAAAGTATACGTGCAACCCTGTAGCGTCATTCTTGATAATTGTTAGGAAATAATATAATTTCTCGCGAAACTACGCTCTTGAAGCGCTATCTGCCGCCGAGTTTGTACAATTTTCAAGGACTATTATCACACCAGAGTAGACATCAAGCCGAAATTGTTATACATGAATTTTTTTCGGGGGGCGGGGGCGGGTAAACCGATGACTTTGGGGAGAAATTTCCATCCATGATCACCCCTAAAAGTAGTTCTGAAGCCCATCGCCATTTTGAAAAATGATGCCTACGATTCCATGGTGAAATAGAGCAATTTTAGGGCCCCATTTCATCAACATTTCACAGAATTAAAAGACCGTATAGTCCTGCTCACGGCTTCCACCATTCATTTTTTTCCAAACTCTCGAGTTATTTGCCCACAAAATGCTCCAATAGCAGAGAAATGCATGCAAATCGTGAATGGCCTGCGTAGGCAATTTTCAGCCTATTTACGGCCTGCAATATGCTCTTGACCACGTTCATTCATTATGCCATGAAAATAATATGCAGAGGAAGCGCAAGTAATCCTGCAATAAATAATTTAATAAATAAAATCCTGTATTGCAGAGCTTGCAATTAAGTTTAAAGGGAATATACATCATTTGCTTTTGCTGTTATTTTCAGAAATGGATGGAATTGGGGGGTTGGAAATATATAGCAAATATAGTTACACTGACTTTTTTGAGGTTTTGGGTTCAAAAATGCTATAAAAACCAAGAAAAACAATCATTTTCCTGTAGTCTGGTTCCCTGACTCCATTTAAGAAGAAACAGAGCAGTTTACATACATAGGGGAATTGTAAGGTCAGGGAACCAGTCTAGCTGGCTTGTACCCGTTCATAGGTGTGTAATCGATTGCAAACAAGTGCGATGGTCAACTGGGGCCAGTATTTGAAAAAAAGCCAGTTTTTTCCAACGCTGATCGGCCGATCAGCGTTGGAAATTGATACAAAAATACCACTTTTCTTGAAAATGACAGTATACCAGGTGCCATGATTTTACAGGATGCTTTACTCTGTCATTCACTAACAGTCCAGCAAGGTATTTCAAAATGATTTGGTAGTTTTATGTTTTGATGTTTGCAAATGTTGTATTTCCCCTTTAAGTACGCCAAACCATTGTTGTAGTGAGTGGCTCAGTTTGAGATCAGAAAAACTGAATTGAACGCTAACTCTGTGTACAAGTGAACGCAAATTTGTGAAACATCGCAGTTCGTACACACAAAAGAAACCCTATTGTTGGCAATCATTCGTCCATGAAAACAACCCAACATTTCCAAAAATAAGTAAAAATGCTCACAACTCTCCAAGGTGTTTGAAACACACACATCAAATTATAGCTTATTTCATCATATTTCAGTTACTTGCATTTTTTTTTCGGGGGGGGGGGTGTTATCCGATGGCTTTGGAGAAAAATTTCCATCCAGAGATGATCACCCCTCAAAGTAGTTCTGAAGCCCATTGCCAATTTGAAAAATGATGACTACGCTCCACTGCAAAATAGAGCAATTTTAAGGCCCCATTTTATAAACATTTCACAGAATTACAAACTCGTAGTCCTGTTCACGGCACTCTTCGGTTTTTTTCGGGGGATCAAACCCTCCTTTTTTTGTGTCCACAAAATGCTCTAATAGCAGAGAAATGCATGTAAATCGTGAATGGCCGGCGTAGGAAATTTTGGGCCTATTTACGGCCTGCAATATGCCCTTGACCACGTTCATTCATTATGCCATGAAAATAATATGCAGATGAAGCGCAAGTAATCCTGCAATAAATAATTTAATGAATAAAATCCTTTATTGCAGAGACTGCAATCAAGTTTAAGTACACCAAACCATTGTTGTAGTGTGGCTCAGTTTGAGATCAGAAGAACTGAATTGAACACTAACTCTGTGTACAAGTCGGAACGCAAATTTGTGAAACATCGCTCTAAAGTTTTTGCGTAAAAAGGTGCGATATCGGTATAAAAGCAGCCGGAAGTTGGAGCCGTTATAATGGAACTTCCCTGCCTGAAAGTTCTGACCATTTTCCTCTTGATTTCCGGGCTGGTGGTTTGTTCCTTGACTGAAAAGCACGGATCTGAAAAATTACTTGGTGAGTAAAGCCATGTTTCATAATTATGTCTCTATAGATTAGTATTCTGAGGGCGTATACTTTTGTACAAAATGCAACACATATTAATTAACTGATTGTTTGAATTTATATCTGAATTTTAAATCCGATGTACAGAAATCACGCTGTAAGGGCGGGGTTCAGGATTTCCTCCACGTTTGAAGAGAAAAAAAACCTATGGCGAAGCGTATAAGCTATACAATCATGCCGACTTCGACTTGGCGGCGTGCTCATTTAAACTATTCGGTGTACTTTTTAACCAATTTGCAGATTAATTTGGATGAATTGTTGTATTGTTCTTACTTTTAAGTGAATAACATAATTTTATATTAGTTGTTGGCAAAAAAAGGTTCTGGAAAATAAAGAGAATTTAATTAAATTAATATCGAATACTTAAAATTGTCCCGTCCTTTATCGACCACTCCTGCTGCCATAAAAAACGACACTTTTTTTGTTGGCCTTGTTTGCAGAGAGAGGTTCACCAAGCAATGTCCAACCATATTGCGACACGTGAGACGTCTAAGAACGAACAACCTGCGACACGTTACAAGTCTGATGGCGGCTCAGCATCTAACAGTAAAATAGATACCATGGGGCTCGGCCGTCGAAAAGCAGGAATGAAAAGAAGCAAGCACGGCCGCAACAAGTATTTACGCCTACACAGTGGATATAATTAGGCCCCCTATGGCTTGCTCTAGTACATTGTACCGTAAGCAGGGGTCTGTCTAGCCTTGTTCCACAATACCTATGTTCCCCAAAATCCTTAGGCTAGGGTTAGGGTGATGCAAAATGTGCATGGGATGCAAGATTTTAATTTCAGTTTTCTCTACCAGAATAATTACCTTTATCATGCTCCCACCATGTCAATTATGTTCCCTGTATGCAATAAAAGTACTGAATGATAATGATTTTGTACTAAGACTATTTTTCTTTCCAGTCTCGTTTTGGTTACGTTGATTTCAATGGGAAAGATCAAGATGGCCGCAACACGATAATGGTCTTTTAATCTAGGCCTCCGGCCAACCCTATAAATTAGTCCACATCTGAAGTCGTACCCTTGCAGTATCGTTTTCTTCTTTCGTCTTTGTTTCCCTATATTTAGCTTCATTATTCAGCAGTTTTAAAGTAACACAAATACCATCCAGAAGTAAAACTCACACTCCGTAACAGAACATGCTGCAGACGGATAGAAGTGTGGGTGATTATGGAATGTTTGCTCAAGACAGTTATTCTAATAAGAAAGTATACGTGCAACCCTGTAGCGTCATTCTTGATATTTGTTAGGAAATAATATAATTTCTCGCGAAACTACACTCTTGAAGCGCTATCTGCCGCCGAGTTTGTACAATTTTCAAGGACTATTATCACACCAGAGTAGACATCAAGCCGAAATTGTTATACATGAATTTTTTTCGGGGGGCGGGGGCGGTTAAACCGATGACTTTGGGGAGAAATTTCCATCCATGATCACCCCTAAAAGTAGTTCTGATGCATCGCCATTTTGAAAAATGATGCCTACGATTCTATGGTGAAATAGAGCAGTTTTAGGGCCCCATTTCCTCAACATTTCACAGAATTAAAAGATCGTATAGTCCTGCTCACGGCTTCCACCATTCATTTTTTTTCAAACTCTCCAGTTATTTGCCCACAAAATGCTCCAATAGCAGAGAAATGCATGCAAATCGTGAATGGCCTGCGAAGGAAATTTTGAGCCTATTTACGGCCTGCAATATGCTCTTGAGCACGTTCATTCAATTATGCCATGAAAATAATATGCAGATGAAGCGCAAGTAATCCTGCAATAAATAATTTAATGAATAAAATCCTTTATTGCAGAGACTGCAATTAAAATGATGTACACCATACCATTGTTGTAGTGTGGCTCAGTTTGAGATCAGAAAAACTGAATTGAACGCTAACTCTGTGTACAAGTCGGAACTCAAATTTGTGAAACATCGCTCTAAAGTTTTTGCGTAAAAAGGTACGATATTGGTATCAAAGCAGCCGGAAGTTGGAGCCGTTATAATGGAACTTCCCTGCCTGAAAGTTCTGACCATTTTCCTCTTGATTTCCTCTTGATTTCCGGGCTGGTGGTTTGTTCCTCGACTGAAAACGAGGATGAAATCTCTAGGGAGGAAAGCACGGATCTGAAAAATTACTTGGTGAGTAAAGCCATGCACGTTTCATAATTATGTCTCTATAGACCACGTACTCTGAGGGCGTATACTTTTGTTCAAAATGCAACACATATCATTTAACTGATTCTTCGAATTTATATCTGAATTTGCAACACGTGAGACGTCTAAGGACGACCAACCTGCGACACGTGACACGTCTAATGGCGGCTCAGCATCTGACAATAAAATAGATACCATGGGGCTCGGCCGTCGAAAAGAAGGAATGAAAAGAAGCAAGCACGGCCGCAACAGGCATTTACTACATTACAAAAACTGTAGTGTTAATTTAACACCATTCGGTATCTATATTGGACAACACCAGTAAAAAATAACACCAGATGGTCCTATATAGATACCAATGGTGTAAATTTAACACTCCAGTTTTTGCAGTGTACGCCTACACAGTGGATATAATTAGGCCCCCTATGCCTCGTTCTAGTATATTTTTCCGTAAATAGGGGTCTTTCTACCCTTGTTCCACAATACCTATGTTCCCCCAAATCCTTAGGGTAGGGTTAGGGTAAGGGTTGGGGGACATAGGTACATTGGGGAACATAATAGTGTACACCCCCGTAGGCAGATGTAGCATCATTTACACGTCAATAATTAATCATTTACACGTCAATAATTAACCACATTCTGAGGTCATTAATGTGCATGGGATGCAAGATTTTAATTTCAGTTTTCTCTAACAGAATAATTACCTTTATCATGCTCCCACCATGTCAATTATGTTCCCTGTATGCAATAAAAGTACTGAATGATAATAATTTTGTACGAAGACTATTTTTCTTTCCAGTCTCGCTTTGGTTACGTTGATTTCAATGGGAAAGATCAAGATGGCCACAACACAATAATGGTCTGTTAATCTAGGCCTCCGGCCAACCCTATAAATTAGTCCACATCTGAAGTCGTACCCTTGCAGTATCGTTTTCTTCTTTCGTCTTTGTTTCCCTATATTTAGCTTCATTATTCAGCAGTTTTAAAATAGCACAAATACCATCCAGAAGTAAAACTCACACTCCGTAACAGGACATGCTGCAGACGGATAGAAGTGTGGGTGATTATGGAATGTTTGCTCAAGACAGTTATTCTAATGAGAAACTATACGTGCAACCCTGTAGCGTCATTCTTGATATTTGTTAGGAAATAATATAATTTCTCGCGAAACTACACTCTTGAAGCGCTATCTGTCGCTGAGTTTGTACAATTTCCAAGGACTATTATCACATTAGAGTAGACAACAATCCGAAATTGTTAAAGGACCACATGATTTTTTTTCGAGGGGGGGGGGGGAAGTAATCCGATGACTTTGGGGAGACATTTCCATCCAGAGATGATCACCCCTAAAAGCATAGTTCTGAAGCCCATCGCCATTTTGCAATATGATGCCTACGCTCCATTTTAAAATAAAGCAATTTTAGGAACCAATTTCATCAACATCTCATAGAAATACAAGCTCCGCGTAGTCCTGCTCACGGCTTCCACTATTTTTTTCTTCTTTTTTTTACAAACCCTTCATTTTTCTTTGCCTACAAAATGCTCTAATAGCAGAGAAATGCATGCAAATCGTGATTTGGCCTGCGTAGGAAATTGTGGGGCTATATTTACGGCCTGCAACCATATGTTCTTGACCTAGTTCACTCATTATGCCATGAAATTAATTTGCAGATGAAGCGCAAGTTATCCTGCATAAACAGAGACTGGAATAAAGTTTAAGTATACCAAACCATTGTTGTATATGTGGCTAGCTCAGTTTGAGATCAGGGAACTGATTTGAACGCTAACATTGTGTACAACTACAAGTGCATGCAACTTTGGAAAACATCACTCTAAAGTTTTTTGCATAAAAAGGTACAATTTTGGTGTAAAAGCAGCCGGAAGTTGGAGCCGCTATGATGGAACTTCCCTGCCTGAAAGTTCTGACCATTTTCCTCTTGGTTTTCGGCCTGGTGGTGTGTTCCTTAACTGAAAACGAGGATGAAATCTCTAGGGAGGAAAGCTTGGACCTGCAAAATTACTTGGTGAGCAAAGCCATGTTTCATAATTATGTCTCTAGACCATGTATTCTGAGGGCGGATAAAATGCACCATATATTATTTAACTGATTTTTGGAATTGCTCTGAATTTTGAATCCGATGTACAGAAATCACGCTATATGAGCGGGGTTCAGGTTTTCCTCCACGTTTGAAAAATGAATTGTTAGATTATTTTTACTTTTAGCTGTTGACAAAATAATTTTCTGCATGGAAAATAAAGAGAATTTAATTTAATGAATATCGTTTATCGACCACGCCTGCTGCCATAAAAAACGACGTTTTTTGGGGTCTTGTTTGCAGAGAGAGGTTCACATAGCAATGTCCAAAAATCTTGCGACACGAGACACATCTGATGGAGGCTCAGCATCTGACAGTGAAATAGACACAATCGCAGTTGGGCTCGGCTGTCGGACAGCAGGAATAAAAAAAGAAGCAAGCACGACAACGACGGGCAGTTACATGGATACATGTATTATGGCTTATAGCTCCATGGTTCTAGTACCATAGGCAGATTTTCCACGTCAATTAAAGGGAATATACAACATTTGCAAACATCGAAAGATAAAACTACCAAGTTTTTACGAAATACCTAAGTAGGATGTTGGTAATTGACAGTCTAAAGCATCCTGTAAAATTATGGCACCTGGTGTGAAGTCATTTTCAAGAAAATGGTATTTTTGTAAAAATTTCCAGCGGTGGTCGGCCGACCACCGTTAGAAAAACCTAACTATTTTTCAACTACTGCTCCAAATTTACCATTAATTCAGCCCAAATTTTGTTTGCTATTGGTTCCATGTTCATGAAAGGGTGCAGGCCAGCTAGACTGGTACCCTTACCTTACAATTTTCCAGCATCTGTAAATTGATCCATTTTATATTTAGTGGAGTCCGGGAACCAGACTACTTGAACAGTTTTGTTTTTCTTGGTTTTTCCAGCATTTTCGAACACAAAACTTCAAACATGTCAGTGTAACAATATTTGATCTATTATACTAACACCTGAAATAGTTCATTTCTGAAAATTACAGCAAAAGCCAATGAGGTACATTCCCTTTAACCACATCATTCTGAGGTCATTATAAGGACAATCATGTAACACGGTTGCGATAGACGCAAAATGTGCATGGGATGCAAGCTTTTATTTCAGTTTTCTCTAAAGAATGATTTAAACTAGGCCTCCATTCCTACCTTAAGTTAGTCCAAATCTAAAGTAATACCCTTGCACTTGCAGAATCGTTTTCTGCTTTCGTATTTCTTTCCTATATTAAGCTTTATTATTCAGCAGTTTTAAAGTAACACAAATACCAACCAGAAGTAAAACTCACACTCCGTAACAGGGCATGCTGCAGACGGATAGAAGTGTGGGTGATTATGGAATGTTTACTCAAGACAGTTATTCTAATGAAAAAAGTTTACATGCAACCCTGTAGCGTCATTCTTGATACTTGTTAGGAAATGATAATTTCGAGCGAAACTACGCTCTTGGAGCGCTATCTGTGGCCAGTTTTGTACAATTTCCAAGAACTATTATCAAACCAAAGTAGACAACAAACCGGATTTGTTATACATGTATAAGTTTTTGCTGGGGGGGGGGGGGCGGTAATCCGATGACTTTGGGGAGAAATTTCCATCCATGATCACCCCTAAAAGTAGTTCTGAAGCCCATCGCCATTTTGAACAATGATGCCTACGCTCCATTGTAAAATAGAGCAATTTTAGGGCCCAAATGCATCAACATTTCACAGCATTACAAGATCGTATAATCCTGCTCACGGCTTCCACCATTCATTTTTTGTTTAAAACCCCTCAGGTTCTTTGCTCACAAAATGCTCATATAGCAGAGAAATGCATGCAAATCGTGATTTGGCCGGCGTAGGCAATTTTGGTCCTATTTACGGCCTACAACCATAATTATGCTCTTGACCACGTTCATTCATTATGCCATGAAATCAATATGCAGATGAAGCGCAAGAATTCCTGCATAAACAGAGACTGCAATAAAGTTTAAGTACACCAAACCATTGTTGTAGTGTGGCTCAGTTTGAGATCAGGGAACTGAATTGACTTTGTGTACAAATTAACGCAACTTTGTGAAACATCGCGCTCTAAAGTTTTTGTTTGTAAAAAGGTACGATATTGGTATAAAAGCAGCCGGAAAATGGAGCCGCTATGATGAAACTTCCCTGCCTGAAAGTTCTGACCATTTTCCTCTTGGTTTCCGGCCTGGCGGTGTGTTCCTTGACCGAAAACGAGGATGAAATCTCCGGGGAGGAAAGCATTGATCTGAAAAAGTACTTGGTAAATAAGTTCATAATTATGTCTCTAGTCCATGTATTCTGAGGTCGTATACTTTTGTACAATGCACCATATTATTTAACTTATTGTTTGAATTTCTCTCTGAATTTCAAATCCGATGTACAGAAATAACGCTACAAGAGCGGGGTTCAGGTTTTCCTCCTGTCTCCCGCATTTGAAAAAAAAAACCTATGGCGAAGCGTATAAGCTATAGACTGATGCCGACTTCGACTAGGCGGCGTGCTCAATTTAACTAATCGGTGTACATTTTAACCAATTTGCAAATTTATTTGGATGAATTGTTGTATTGTTCTTACTTTTATAGTGAATGACATAATTTTGTATTAGCTGTTGACAAAACAAGTTTCTGCATGGAAAAAAAGAGAGAATTTAATTGAATGAATATTGAATGCTCAAAATTTTCCCGTCCTTTATCGACCACTCCTGTTTCCATAACAAAAACGACACATGTTTTGGTTTTATTTGCAGAGAGAGGTCCACCGAGCAATTTTCAAACATCTTGCGACACGTAAGACGTCTAAGGACAACCAACCTGCGACACGAGACACTTCTGATGGGGGCTCAGCGTCTGACAGTAAAATAGACACCACCGCAGTGGGGTTCGGCCGTCGGACAGCAGGAATGAAAAGAAGCAAGCAGGACCACGATAGGCATTTAAGCCTACACCGTGGATATAAATATTAGGCCCCTATGCCTTGTTCTAGTACATTGTACCATAAGCAGGGGTCTGTTTACCCTGGTTCCACAATACCTATGTTCCCAAAAATCCTTAGGGTATAGGGTTAGGGTAAGGGTTGGGGGCATAGGTACATTGGGGAACATAATAGTATACACTCCCGTAGGCAGATGTCATGTAGCATAAGTTGTCATCATTTTACACGTCAATAACTAACCACATTCTGAGGTCATTATAAAGGACAATAATGTAACACGGTTGCGATCGACGTGAATGATACAAGATTTTAATTTCAGTTTTCTCTAACAGAATAATTACCTTTATCATGCTCCCACCATGTCAATTATGTTCCCTGTATACAATAAAAGTACTGAATGATAATGATTCTGTGCAAAAAGGAACTAAGACTATTTTTCTTTCCAGTCTCGCTTTGGTTACGTTGATTTCAATGGGACAGATCAAGATGGTCGCAACACGATAATGGTCTATATAAATCTAGGCCTCCGGCCAACCCTATAAATTAGTCCAGATCTGAAGTCGTACCCTTGCAGTTTCGTTTTCTTCTTTCGTCTTTGTTTCCCTATATTTAGCTTCATTATTCAGCAGTTTTGAAGTAACACAAATACCATCCAGAAGTAAAACTCACACTCCGTAACAGAGCATGCTGCAGACGGATAGAAGTGTGGGTGATTATGGAATGTAGCGTCATTCTTGATATTTGTTAGAAAATAATATAATTTCTCGAGAAATTACGCTCTTGAAGCGCTATCTGCCGCCGAGTTTGTACAATTTCCAAGGACTATTATCACACCAGAGTAGACAACAAGCCGAAATTTTAATACATGAATTTTTTTCGGAGGGTGGGGGAATTTGATGACTTTGGGGAGAAATTTCCATCCAGTCATGATCACCCCTAAAAGCATAGTTCTGAAGCCCATCGCAATTTCGAAAAATGATGCCTACGCTTCCATGGTGAAATAGAGCAATTTTAGGGCCCCATTTCATCCACATTTCACAGAATTACAAGATCGTATAGTCCTGCTCACGGCTTCTACCATTCATTTTTTTTTCAAACTCTCCAGTTATTTGCCCACGAAATGCTCAAATAGCAGAGAAATGCATGCAAATCGTGATTTGGCCTGCGTAGGAAATTTTGGGCCTATTTACGGCCTGCATCCATATAAATTATGCTCTTGACCACGTTCATTCATTATGCCATGAAAATAATATGCAGATGAAGCGCAAGTAATCCTGCAATAAATAATTTAATGAATAAAATCCTGTATTGCAGAGACTGCAATAAAGTTTAAATACACCAAACCATTGTTGTAGTGTGGCTCAGTTTGAGATCAGAAAAAACTGAATTGAACGCTCACTCTGTGTACAAGTCGGAACGCAAATTTGTGAAACATCGCTCTAAAGTTTTTGCGTAAAAAGGTACGATATTGGTATAAAAGCAGCCGGAAGTTGGAGCCGTTATAATGGAACTTCCCTGCCTGAAAGTTCTGACCATTTTCCTCTTGATTTCCGGGCTGGTGGTTTGTTCCTTGACTGAAAACGAGGATGAAATCTCTAGTGAGGAAAGCACGGATCTGAAAAATGACTTGGTGAGTAAAACCATGTTTCATAATTATGTCTCTATAGACCACGTATTCTGAGGGCGTATACTTTTGTACAAAATGCAACACATATGATTTAACTGATTGTTTGAATTTATATCTGAATTTTAAATCCGATGTACAGAAATCACGCTGTAAGGGCGGGGTTCAGGATTTCCTCCACGTTTGAAGAGAAAAAAAACCTATGGCGAAGCGTATAAGCTATACAATCATGACGACTTCGACTCGGCGGCGTGCTTATTTAAACTATTCGGTGTACTTTTTAACCAATTTGCAAATTTATTTGGATGAATTGTTGTATTATTCTTACTTTTAAGTGAATAACATAATTTTATATTAGCTGTTCACAAAACAAGTTTCTGGAAAACAAAGAGAATTTAATTAAATGAATATTGAATACTTAAAATTGTCCCGTCGTTTATCGACCACTCCTGCTGCCATAAAAAAACGACATTTTTTTGTTGGCCTTGTTTGCAGAGAGAGGTTCACCAAGCAATCTCCAACCATCTTGCGACACGTGAGACGTCTAAGGACAACCAACCTGCGACACGTGACACGTCTGATGGCGGCTCAGCATCTGACAGTAAAATAGATACCATGGGGCTCGGCCGTCGAAAAGCAGGAATGAAAAGAAGCAAGCACGGCCGCAACAAGTATTTACGCCTACACGGTGGATATAATTAGGCCCCCTATGGCTTGCTCCAATACATTGTACCGTAAGCAGGGGTCTGTCTAGCCTTGTTCCACAAAACCTATGTTCCCCAAAATCCTTAGGCTAGGGTTAGGGTATATAAGGGTTGGGGGACATAGGTACATTGGGGAACATAATAGTGTACACCCCCGTAGGTAGATGTAGCACAAGCTGTCATCATTTACACGTCAATAATTAACCACATTCTGAGGTCATTATAAAGGACAATAATGTAACACGGTTGCGATCGATGCAAAATGTGCATGGGATGCAAGATTTTAATTTCAGTTTTCTTTACCAGAATAATTACCTTTATCATGCTGCCAGCATGTCAATTATCTTCCCTGTATGCAATAAAAGTACTGAATGATAATGATTTTGTACTAAGACTATTTTTCTTTCCAGTCTCGTTTTGGTTACGTTGATTTCAATGGGAAAGATCAAGATGGCCGCAACACGATAATGGTCTATTAATCTAGGCCTCCGGCCAACCCTATAAATTAGTCCAGATCTGAAGTCGTACCCTTGCAGTATCGTTTTGTTCTTTCGTCTTTGTTTCCCTATATTTAGCTTCATTATTCAGCAGTTTTAAAGTAACACAAATACCATCCAGAAGTAAAACTCATACTCCGTAACAGAACATGCTACAGACGGATAGAAGTGTGGGTGATTATGGAATGTTTGCTCAAGACAGTTATTCTAATGAGAAACTATACGTGCAACCCTGTAGCGTCATTCTTGATATTTGTTAGGAAATAATATCATTTCTCGCGAAACTACGCTCTTGAAGCGCTATCTGCCGCCGAGTTTGTACAATTTTCAAGGACTATTATCACACCAGAGTAGACATCAAGCCGAAATTGTTATACATTATTTTTTTTTCGGGGGGCGGGGGCGGGTAAACCGATGACTTTGGGGAGAAATTTCCATCCATGATCACCCCTAAAAGTAGTTCTGAAGCCCATCGCCACTTTGAAAAATGATGCCTACGATTCCATGGTGAAATAGAGCAATTTTAGGGCCCCATTTCCTCAACATTTCACAGAATTAAAAGATCGTATAGTCCTGCTCACGGCTTCCACCATTCATTTTTTTGTCAAACTCTCCAGTTATTTGCCCACAAAATGCTCTAATAGCAGAGAAATGCATGCAAATCGTGAATGGCCTGCGTAGGCAATTTTGAGCCTATTTACGGCCTGCAATATGCTCTTGACCACGTTCATTCATTATGCCATGAAAATAATATGCAGATGAAGCGCAAGTAATCCTGCAATAAATAATTTAATGAATAAAATCCTTTATTGCAGAGACTGCAATCAAGTTGAAGTACACCAAACCATTGTTGCAGTGTGGCTCAGTTTGAGATCAGAAAAACTGAATTGAACGCTAACTCTGTGTACAAGTGAACGCAAATTTGTGAAACATCGCTCTAAAGTTTTTGCGTAAAATTAAAGGTACGATATTGGTATCAAAGCAGCCGGAAGTTGGAGCCGTTATAATGGAACTTCCCTGCCTGAAAGTTCTGACCATTTTCCTCTGGATTTCCGGCCTGGTGGTTTGTTCCTTGACTGAAAACGAGGATGAAATCTCTAGGGAGGAAAGCACGGATCTGAAAAATTACTTGGTGAGTAAAGCCATGTTTCATAATTATGTCTCTATAGACCACGTATTCTGAGGGCGTATATTTTTGTTCAAAATGCAACACATATCATTTAACTAATTGTTAGAATTTATATCTGAATTTGAAATCCGATGTACAGAAATCACGCTGTAAGGGCGGGGTTCAGGATTTCCTCCACGTTTGAAGAGAAAAAATCTATGGCGAAGCGTATAAGCTATACAATCATGCCGACTTCGACTCGGCGGCTTACTCATTTAAACTATTCGGCTTACTCATTTAAACTATTCGGTGTACTTTTTAACCAATTTGCAACTTTATTTGGATGAATTGTTGTATTATTCTTACTTTTAAGTGAATAACATCAGTTGATAAAAGCTGTTGACAAAACAAGTTTCTGGAAAATAAAGAGAATTTAATTAAATGAATATTGAATAGGCCTACTTAAAATTGTCCCGTCCTTTATCGACCACTCCTGCTGCCATAAAAACGACACTTTTTTGTTGGCCTTGTTTGCAGAGAGAGGTTCACCAAGCAATGTCCAACCATCTTGCGACACGTGAAACGTCTAAGGACGACCAACCTGCGACACGTGACACGTCTGATGGCGGCTCAGCATCTGACAATAAAATAGATACCATGGGGCTCGGCCGTCGAAAAGTAGGCATGAAAAGAAGCAAGCACGGCAGCAACAGGCATTTACTACACTGCAAAAACTGTAGTGTTAATTTAACACCATTTGGTATCTTCAATATATAGGACAACACCAGTAAAAATTAACACCAGATGGTCTTATATAGATACCAATGGTGTAAATTTAACACTCCAGTTTTTGCAGTGTACGCCTACACAGTGGATATAATTAGGCCCCCTTTGCCTTGTTCTAGTACATTGTACCGTCCTTGTTCCACAATACCTATGTTCCCCCAAATCCTTAGGGTAGGGTTATAGGGTATATAAGGGTTGGGGACATAGGTACATTGGGGAACATATTCTGGATCCACCGTGCTAACCAAAAATATTGGTTCTAGAACCGCGCCTGTGTCTACCCTTGTTCCACAATACCTATGTTCCCCAAAATCCTAAGGCTAGGGTTAGGGTATATAAGGGTTGGGGGACATAGGTACATTGGGGAACATAATAGTGTACACCCCCGTAGGCAGATGTAGCACAAGTTGTCATCATTTACATGTCAATAATTAACCACATTCTGAGGTCATTATAAAGGACAATAATGTAACACGGTTGCGATCGATGCGAAATGTGCACGGGATGCAAGATTTGAATTTCAGTTTTCTCTACCAGAATAATTACCTTTATCATGCTCCCACCATGTCAATTATCTTCCCTGTATGCAATAAAAGTACTGAATGATAATGATTTTGTACTAAGACTATTTTTCTTTCCAGTCTCGCTTTGGTTACGTTGATTTCAATGGGAAAGATCAAAATGGCTGCAACACGTTAATGGTCTATTAATCTAGGCCTCCGGCCAACCCTATAAATTAGTCCAGATCTGAAGTGGTACCCTTGCAGTGTCGTTTTCTTCTTTCGTCTTTGTTTCCCTATATTTTGCTTCATTATTCAGCAGTTTTAAAGTAACACAAATACCATCCAGAAGTAAAACTCACACTCCGTAACAGAACATGCTGCAGACATATGAATTTGTTACCCCCACTTTTGTTCACTTAATTTTACAGTTTAAATCTGGCGCGCAGAGTACCACACAGAGGTCCAGGGCTACATAATCGGATTAACGCTGGCCCTGTGTGGCTGTGCGTTCAACCCTAAAATGTGGCCCGGCACATTCCATTCATAAAATGGTTAAAACAAACCTATACATGACAATGTACATATAGGATTTGTGCACATATCGATGTGAAGGTATGCCTAATAGTACAACTTCTTGTCCAATTTTGTCAAACTTGATATAAACATCTTATTTCATTTTTGCATTCTTCAAGAAATCTGACGTATACACTAACGTGTATATGCATATAGATATCCTCCCCACAAACAAAATGGTACAGCCCAATAAACAAGTGCACGTTCTTTCCATCGCAAATTTCTATAACTGCCTTGAAGTGAACAGTTTTCAGATCCAAAATTACATTATTTTAAAATGAAATTAACTCATAAAAAGACCACAGTTTTAATGCCAGATAACTGATTTACAAATGGATAGTTTTTAAATGTCTTATCTAAAGTAGAATTGGAGAAAACGTGTCTTGAAAAACAGGTGATTAGCAGAGTCCAAGATCACGAGACACGTGGTAAGCAATGGTACATTGAAGTAAGTCTCGAACGATGCCTTATCGATCGAAAGTTGTCATTGGCCACTTTTTTTCTTTGTGAAAAGTACGGTGGTTTTTTTCAACCAATCATAATAAGTTTTACATGTAAGGAAAGAGGAGGAGCTAAGCTATTCGATTCCGTTTACCCCCACGCAATTCGATACTCTAGTCAGGAGTTACAGTCAAAAGAGTCGACGCGAGGGCGCTCAATCGGTGCGTTTACACAGGAAAATGATGAAAAGTTCACATTTTCAAAGCCGAAATTACGGGGATTTTTTTCAAGATAAAAAAAAAATAACATATACCATGAGAAAGAGAAAGAGTTAAATTGTACAGAACCGTTTACCCCCATTAAAAAAGACCGCATGGTTATCAAACTATGACTCGAAACATCGAAAAAAGGGGCCTTTTTACCGGGATTCTCGCCCGGAAACGGGCCCGCACAGAGGTTTGAGCTTAAGTGAACACAACAAATTCATATGGGATAGAAGTGTGGGTGATTATGGAATGTTTGCTCAAGACAGTTATTCTAATAAGAAAGTATACGTGCAACCCTGTAGCGTCATTTTTGATATTTGTTAGGAAATAATATAATTTCTCTGCCGCCGAGTTTGTACAATTTCCAAGGACTATTATCACACCAGAGTAGACAAGAAGCCGAAATTGTTATACGTGAATTTTTTTTCGGGGGGGGGGGGGTAATCCGATGACTTTGGGGAGAAATTTCCATCCAGTCATGATCACCCCTAAAAGCATAGTTCTGAAGCCCATCGCCATTTTGAAAAATGATGACTATGCTCCATTTTAACATATAGCAATTTTAGGGACCAATTTCATCAACATTTCACATCATTACAAGATCGTATAGTCCTGCTCACGGCTTCCACTATTCATTTATTCTTTTTTTACAAACCCTCCATTTTTCTTCGCCTTCAAAATGCTCTATATTATAGCAGAAAATGCATGCAAATCGTGATGTGGCTGGCGTAGGCAATTTTGGGCCTATTTACGGCCTGCAATCATATGCTCTTGACCACGTTCATTCATTATGCCATGAAATTGATATGCAGATAAAGCGCAAGTAATCTTGCATAAAACGTAAGACATCTAAGGACAACCAACCTGCGACACGAGACACGTCTAATGGGGGCTCAGTATCTGACAGTAAAAAAGGCCCCATCCCAGTGGGGCTCGGCCGTCGGACAGCAGGAATGAAAAGAAGCAAGCACGGCAAAGACGGGCATTTACCTGGATAGTCTGGCTTGTTCTAGTATCGTAGGCAGGGGTCTACCCGTCGCTCACATTAACCATGTTCCCCAATCTCCCCCCACAATCCTTAGGGTTAGGGTTAGGGTTCGGGTTAGGGTTGGGGAACATAGTGCGCCCCCGTAGGCAGATGTAGCCTATAAGTTGTCCTCATTTCCACGTCAATTAACCACATCATTCTGAGGTCATTATTAGGGACAATCATGTAACACGGTTGCGATCGACGCAAAATGTGCATGAGATGCACGATTTTTATTTCAGTCGTCTCTTAAGAATATTCGATCACTTGGGGGAGAAATTTCCATCCAGAGATGATCACCCATAAGAGAAGTTCTGAAGCCCAACACCATATTGAAAAATGATGCATACGTTCCATTGCGAAGAGCAATTTTTGGGCCCAATTTCATCAACATTTCACAGAAATACAAGCTCCGCGTAGTTCTGTTGACGGCTTCCACCCCTCATTTATTTTTTAATAAAACTGAGTTCATGTTGATAGGTTCTCCACAGCATCTTTCCAAAATCTTTGTTCCTTTTATTACTGTTGGGGACTCTCACATCAAACCAGTCAGCCAAGTTCGCAATCTTGGTGTAATTTTTGACTCGTCGATGTCGTTCATGAATCACATTTCTAACACAGTTCGCTCTGCTTCATTTCACATCCACAACATTTGTTACATCTCGTCTTGATATGGGAAATGCACTTTTATTTGGGCTTCCAGATGTTCAGCTATCCCACCTTCAACGCCTACAAAACACTGCTGCACGTGTGGTCACTTTGACGACAAAACACTCCCATATAAAACCTGTCCTTTTGGATCTTCACTGGCTCTCAATATCGTCTAGAATCATCTACAAACTGATGCTCATTGTCTTCAAACCACTTAATGGGCAAGCACCTGCATGCGTACATCCTGGACATGCTCAATATATACAAACCATCTCGCAGCCTTCGATCTGGAAATAAATATCTTCTTCAAGAAGTCAAATCTCATCGTACCTGGGGGGTGGGGACAGATCTTTCTCTGTTGCAGCACCACATCTCTGGAATCAACTACCTCTTCATATCAAACCTCCACTTCTATTCACTCATTCAAAACATCTCTCAAAACACACCTCATGTCGAAAGATCCGTTTTTTTTCGTAATTAAACTGATTTTGTTTGTTTCGTTTTCATTGTAATAGCGCCCTGAGCACCTTGGTGGATATGTGCGCTTTATAAAACTTCGTTATTTATTATTATTTTTTACAGACCCTCCATGTCTCCACAAAATGCTCTTACAGAAAAATGCATGTAAATCGTGAGTCGGCCACCGTAGGCAATTTTGGACCTATTTACTGGCCTGCAACCATATGCTCTTGTAGTTGTCCACGCGCATTCATTATGCCAGGAAATTAATATTCCGATGAAGCACAAGTAATCCTAGATAAACAGAGCCTGCAATAACGTTTAACAAAATATTGTTCTAGTGTGGCTCAGAGATCAGGAAGCTGAATTAAACGCTAAACGTGGTGTATAAGTGAACGCAACTATTGTAAAACATCGCCCTAAAGATTTTGCGTAAAAAGGCACGATATTGGTATAAAAGTTGGAGCCGCTATGATGGAACTTCCCCGCCTGACCATTTTCCTCTTGATTTCCGGCCTGGTGGTGTGTTCCTTGACTGAAAACGAGGATGAAATCTCTGGGGAGGAAAGCACGGATCTGAAAAATTACTTGGTGAGTAAAGCCATGTTTCATAATTATGCCTATAGACCACGTATTCTGCGGGCGTACTTTTGTACAAATGCGCCATATATCATTAAACTGATTGTTTCAATATATAAATCTAAAATTTAAATCAGATGTACAGAAATCACGCTATAAGGGCGGGGTTCACGTTTTCCTTCACGTTTAAAAACAAACAAAACCAAATCTCGTGCTCTTTTTAACTAATCGGTGTACTTTTTAACCAACTTGCAAATTTATTTGGATGAATTGTTGGATTATTCTTAGTTTTATAGTGAATAGTATAATTTTATATTTAGCTGGTGACAAAACAGGTTTCTAGAAAATGAAGAGAATGTAATTGAATGAATATTGAATACTCAAAGTTTCCCGTCCTTTATCGACCTGTTGCCACAAAAAACGGCACATTTTTGATCTTGTTTGCAGAGAGAGGTCCGCCGAGCAATGTCCAACCATCTTGCAAAACGTGAGACGTCTAAGGACAACCAACCTGCGACACGAGACATGTCTGATGGCGGCTTATCTGACAGCAACAGACACAATCGCAGGGGTCGGCCAACAGCAGGAATGAAATTGACAAGAAGCCAGGGCGGTAGCGGCGGGTATTTTGGATATTATAGAGGCATGTTCTAGTTTACAGGCAGATGTAGCCTAAGTTGTCATCATTTCCACGTCAACACTTAACCACATTCTTAGGTCATTATAAAGGACAATCATGTAACACGGTTGCGATCGACGCGAAACGTGCATGGGATGCAAGTTTTTAAATTTCAGTTTTCTCTAACTAAATGGACCTTTATCATGCTGCCACCATTTCAGTCATGTTCCCTGTATCCAATGACAGCACTGAATGATAATGTTTTTTGGGCAAAAAGGAACCAGACTATTATATTCCTTCAAGCCTCGCTTTGGATACGTTGATTTAAATGGGAAAAATCAAGATGGCCGCAACATGATAATGGTCTATTCAAACTAGTCCTACCCTATAAATTAGTCCAGATCTGAATTCGTACCCTCGCAGTATCATTTTCTTCTTTCGTCTTTGTTTCCTATATTTCGCTTCATTATTCAGCAGTTTTAAAATAGCAGAATACCGCCCAGAAGTAAAAGTCACAACCCTTAACAGAACGTGTTGCAGACGGATCATAGAAGTGTGGGTGATTAGCATAGAGCTATATTAAAATGAATATAGCTCTATGGTGATTATGGATGTTTGCTCTAAACAATAATTCTAATGAGAAACTATACATGCTACCCTGTATCGTATCATTCTGGATATCTGATAGGAAATAATAAAACAAAATCGCGAAAATGGGCTCTTGAAGCGCTATCATGCCGCCGAGTTTGTACAATTTCCAAGGACTATTATCACACTAGACAACAAGCTGAATTGGACATGTTTCATAGTGTTATTTCGTAACTGTATTTAATCAATCCTCCAAGAACGCCACAAGGGATAAAGTAACGGATCTAGCCCCCCCCCCCACCGTCTTCAGCTGCTGACAAATGTTATAATAATAACATGCAATATAACTTAAGAAACAGCCAACAGATCTCTAGAGTGAAGTGTAAGACCAACAGATATGCAAACAGTACTATTCCTTATTAAATTGGCCTCTTAAATGCAAAATAATTTGGTCAATAAGACATCTTTGCCTGCTCACCATCAATGTATCTCGGAGTTTTTAGTTCAATGTTTTTAAGTGTAGAAAGTAATGTTTTTAATGTAGTAAGTATCCACATTTAAAAAAAAATTAATGGGGGGGGGGGCTGTGTTTTCAACGTATTGGTGTGTGCATACATTTTTTTTGGGTGCTGGTTCTGGTAATCGATACATTTGTTGTTATGTGCTGTCTTGTTTTCAAGGCAGGATCCACCTACAATAATTAGTCATACATGTACATGTATTCCAAAGTGAAATTTAGGGGATTGTTTTTATTAAGTTTTCACTTTTCTAAGGGGGGGGGGGTGTTTTAGATATATATTTCTGTGTTGAGTTTTGATATTGTGTAGCGTTGTTTGCTCTGTATTTTTCTTAATAATTTTTTTTGTTTTACATTGTAAGTTACTTGTGGTGTCTTGTGTATGCGTATAACAGGTTTATTTTTCTGAGGAAGTAGGTCAATTTTGTTAAGGAATTTTACCCTGTCTTTTAATGTTTATATGTTGTTTTTTATTGTAAAAATTGACGCAATTTAGCCATTGGCTACAAGTTCAATTTCAATAAACCAACAATAATAATATAACAGTAGCAAAATGGTGCCAAAAATAATAAATGGAAGCTAAAGTTCTTAAATTTAAACTCAATACCGCAGGAGAAGGCATAGTAGATTACAATTTTTTCCGCAACCCGTAGGAAGACGTGTCCTCTGCACGATGATGTTAACATAATGATGTTAACTTAACGGTATAATCATTACCCATGGTAGCCCGAGGTAATCATTAAAATGCCGACCAGAGTATTTCGTAAACTTTAATTATTACATCTGTTCACACACATCTGTCTAAACTATTATATACCAGTCTACAGCAAAATTTGAATTAAGTTCAAATTACCCCCGTGGTATCATTTGCAAATATCTTTCAGCTTACTAATTAAGTAAACTATTATGAATATGAAACTCGTTAAGTGGATAAAACACCTGGTGAATTCATTCGTCCGTATAGCTGTCTGACTAGTTGCTGGGAACCAATGAAAATTTAAAAAGCCAGTATTCCAACTCAGCATTGTGCATCGTGGGATCAACACATGAAATAAAATTTATACACAATTAGGGCGATGGTAGCCAAATTGTTACACTTTGCAGAAAAAAAGAGATAAAATACGCGAAAATACCCTAAAGCATACACTGGGCAATTCAAAAGTTTTATAAAGCTCTATTGTACTTCAGGCAGAATTAACAGGATGTTTCGTAAAATTTCGTTGGTAATCTCTAGAATTTTGCTTGCGGACGGCGGATTCGTCATCCCGAAGAAAGAATCGTGAAATCGCGATATGCACAGGCGCAGCAGGAATATGTTTTGGCATATTGAAGTGAATTATAAGATTCAGCGGCAGTTGGACAGAATTCCATACATGGACATCACTACATTTCCCTGCAGTGATCTATCAGCCATCAGGAAGCGATAACATGTCATAAAAAGTCAAATTTAGCCGGGAAAATATTAAAACATTTACTGAGAAAACACTTTGAATTTGTCAGAGCAGTCTCAAAGGGTTTGTGCACAGGGTGTCAAGTAGCCTTTTGCCCAGGCCTTCGTGGCTTAAAGCGGCAGAGTTGCGAAGACCCGAAGCGACAGGAGCAAAGATTAAGCCAGCACGCACGAGTGGCAAAGCCACGAGGCCTTTTGCAACTTGATTTTGTTGAATTATTCATAGTTTTTATGCAAATAAGAAGCGTGCTGAAGGTTAACCAATCACAACGCGGATTTTGCCTAGTCGCTTCCATTTTTAAAAGAAGGGTGAGTAAGGAAACCGTAAGAGCAAATAACTGTAAGTTCAGATGAAAAATAAGTTCATACCCTCAAATAATTTGTTGAAATACCTTTATAAGTAAAGTTAAAATAAGATAATGTAATAACAATAACGCAGTCACGATTTCGTGGAAAACTAGACTGTTTTTAAATTTTGTGCAAGCATCCGACGTGACGCGTCGACGCGTCCGCGTCCAGGTGGTAGGCACGCACGCACGAAAAGGCTGATGATTGGTTGGAATTTTGCTACCCTGTTGGGGTAGCAAAAATCGAGATTATAAAGAAAAACATAAGAATTTCTCGACAAGTTGCAAAAGGCCCTCGTGGCTTCGCCACTCGCATGTGTGGTCTCCATCTCCAGTCGCTTCGCGTTCGCCGCTTTGAATGCGGGCAAGTTAAGCCACGATGGCGTTGGTGAAAGGCTAGGTGTCAAGTGATGTCCAGGTTTATTTCTTTATTTATTGACGGTCGCCCTAGACACCAAAAGGATGCAGTTATTTGACTACTCAAGTTTAATGGTATATAAAACGGCGAAACATTTGAAGTAATACGTGTGTCAGTATTAAAGGGAAGATACAACATTTACAAACATCAAAAAACAAAATGATCAAATTATCATGGAATATCTTACTGAATTGTTAGGGAATGACAGTCTAAAGCATCCTGTAAAATCGTGGCTCCTGGTGTGCTGACATTTTCAAGAAGAATTGAATTTTTCCAACGCTGGTCGGCCGACCAGCGTCGGAAAAAAATGTGTTGTTTTTCTTCAAAAACTGCTCCCAATTGTTTATATTTAGTTATTCCGCATTTTGTTTGCAATTGATTACACACCTAGTAAAGGGGCACAAGCCTTCTAGACTGATTCTCTATACCTTACAATTTCTATACAAGTCTATACATTTTTATACCTATACAAGTCTATAAATTGCTCCGTTTCATCTTAAGGTGTCAGGGAACTACAAGAACATGATTGGTTTTCTTGGTTTTTCCAGCGTCTACAAGCCCAAAAACTACAAAAAGTGAAACAAGTCAGTTTAACAATATTTGCTATAACATACTAGTCCTCCAAATCCATTTATTTCTGAAAATTGCAGCAAATGCAAATGTTGTACATTCCCTTTAACGTTAAATTTCTTAGAACTTTCTGGTCAAAGATTGGTGTGCTAAATGTGAACGAAGTCCAAAACTCGTCAAAAACTTTCTTGAAATATATATATAAAACACTACATACTTGGTTTTATTGATGACATTGTTGGAAATTACTCCGGCTGTGCAGCATTATTCTGGTTATATTCGTGATAACACATGGGGAGGATATTTCCCCTACATGAGGAGGATATATCCCCCACACTTTTTGACAAAGGGGATGGGCCAATGAATCCCCCCCCCCAATTGATTTGCCCTCTCCCCCACGGTGTTCCCCACCCGTACCCCCAACAAACCCCCTCAGAACTCACTCTTGACAGAAATTACTTCAAATGAGGGGCCCCACCATGTGAAAACTCACAACTGAAAGATGACCACACTACGGAGTGAATTATAATATAATTTGGTGTACATGAATATCCAGTGCTGTACTAAAGCCTCAATTTTACTTCGATGAAAAGGATATGTTTGGTAATTTCTATAAATATAGCGAAGTTGGATGTTGAAACTTTTTGAACTGTGCCTGGTACTATCTTCCAGATGCTAAAATTTGATGATTAGTACCGTCGGCGCCGGAAATGACGACAATGACGTTCTTAAAAATGTTTTTATCAAAACAAATTTGGTCATAATCTTCACTAAGTTTGCACCTTTGTCATTTTGTATTTTAAGCTGAAAACTTGCAATGATGCTAGCTTGCCCATTCATTAGTCAAATGATAGGATTTCGCTTAGATGTCGGAAATACACGCCTTCTAATATATATTACACATCTCTTTTGTTTATTTAATTAATTAACATATTTCCCCTAGTGGTTGATCTTAGTTGAATTTTCGTTTCGGGAGATAGTTTGAGTCCCAATGCACACATTGCCACCAATATCAGGGTCCTCATCAATTCTTTCTGGACTAATTAATCAGGTATTAGAACATTTTGTGGGCCGTGAACTTGAAGATTTGTCTTAAAAAAGAAGGGTGGAAGTAGTGCAGCGGACTGCGAGCAATTAGCGTGAAATTTGGATGAAGTTGGGCCCAATGGCCGCTTTTGCAATGGAGCGTATAGGCGTCAAAATGGCGATGGACTTCAGGGGTGACTGCTCTATGTTCCGACACCCCTATGTTCCGACAACCTAGGTTGTGTTACTCCCGGTTAGGATTAGGGTTAGGGTTAGGGTTAGGAATAGGAATATGTGCAGTCAGAACATAGGGGTGTCGGAACATAGAGGTGAGTAACCGACTTCAGGCCTGCTTTTAGGGGTGAGCATCTTTGGATGGAATTATCTCCCAAAAGTCACAGGTTAACCCCCAAAAAATTGAAGGGAAAATGAAAGATGATGAAATAAGCTTTAATTTGATGTGTGTCTCAAACATATTGGAGAGTTGTGAGTTTATTTAATAATTTTGGGATGTGCGCGTAATTATTAATATTAACTGAGGTCTATGGCCGGCAGTTCCTTTTACTGGGTGTTCGTCATAGCGCCCCCAATAGTTAATTGATTGATCACGTGATTACTATGACAACATTATGCTGACAAGATGGCGCGCTACACCAGTTTGTCAGTTGCACTTGCAGTTTAGTTGACATGGTTGACGGTTCAGTTTACTGCAATATTATCGCAAGTTAAATTTAATAAAGCCTGGCTAAACTGGTAATTTAAGTTGGTGCGTAACTGCGTTCATTTAACTGTAAAATGGAGGTTTCCTCTGACGGTATCGATCCGTAAAACCTGGCTAGAGAAATGAGGTGAGTTATTATCATTTTGGCCGAAAAAAAAATAGTTCTGCTTGGGTGCTAGTGCTTCAAATTCATTTCAACCTTACTAGATGTGTTCTGTACCACACACTGTACCAGACTAAACTCCGTGCTGAAGTTGAGTCCAGTGCGTGGCCATAGATTGGGGCTAGATTATTTAGTATCTCCCATTCCCAAAAGGATATAATTATGTACATTCCAGACAAAACATCGAAATGATGGCTAGCTGTGCACTAGCCCCTACATGTACATGCCCTTATCCACTAGGCTATCGGGTGCTGCACAACGGTGGAGGTATTGCGCTGTACAGTCTAGCAGGCTAAATATCATTAACTGAAAGAAAGGCAGCTAAACTAGCCGGCTAAATATACACTTCCTTATTCAAAGCTACAGTCCATCATTTGCAGCTTTCCAAAAAGTAACTGACGTAATTATTGTAGAAAAACATACTTGGTTGAAAGATAGTCTAAAGACGCATCGTTGGAAATTCCATTAGTAGTTCGTTTATACATTCAGCGAAGTACGCGCAAGCGTTGACACGACGCACACGCGTGCGTGGCTGCTATAATGTTGCTTTGGTCAAAATTTACAGCTGAAGCTGAGCTGAAACTTCATCAGGTTAGTTGTTTATCACCCTTCTTTAAATTGTGAGCACTTCTGTTGCTTCAAAGGAACAAAAAGCACAAATTAAAAATGAGGGACTATACCTTTAATTCTTAAGCTTATTTGACTTTGGCTTTACCCCTTGCTCCTCTTCAAATCTCTCTGCCACAAATTCCATCATACAAGTCATTCACATAGTTATGATTCATCTCTTACAGACCTGCTGGTTCCAGTAGAAGTTTGCCTTCAGTTCCACAAGCAAGGCAGCCATATCAAATGTCTGTGTCAGATGATGGAAGCGTTTTAAGGGACTCGACACCCTATCGCTTGCCTAAAATTCAACAGCAACTGGCCCACAGATTACCCAGAACAGAGAGAGTTACACGCAGTGAGCCCACAGGCCTAGATCAGCTGTACAAAGTTGATTATGTCGGGTAAGGAAAGATGAAGAGTGCCTGAAAGGTTTACAGAAACAGAATTAGGAAAACATCTACAAGATGCAAATAAAATGATAACCAAGAATACATTTACATAGCTGGCCTGGCCTGATTTTCAGAGCCATGCACAGAGGTTGATGTGGATGAGTTTGTGCGGCAGGGAAGCAGTGTGTTCTTTGCTTACAGATGTAAAATTTAGAAAGGACAAAATAAAGAAAAAATGTACAAGTTGCAAATAAAATAATGACCAACAATACATTTACATAGCTAGCTTGGCCTGATTTTCAGAGCCATGCACAGAGGGCAGTGTGGATGAGTTTGTACGGCAGGGAAGCAGTGTGTTCTTTGCTTAAAGATGTAACATTGAGACAGGTTTTTTTTGTGGGTGAGGGTTATAGGTAAAGACTTTTGGGTCAGTCTTGAGAAATAACTGTGACTCAAAAACTCCAAAATCTAACATATTGGTCATTGTTTTAGAGAACAAAATGACTTTTTTGTAAGACTCTTTCTGTAAACTATTAAATTTGCCATTGGATTGCCAAACTTTAGAGGTTCCAGTCAGAGACTGTATGCATGTGTAATGATGAAGTCCTAAATTTTGAATGGAATTAAAAGATGTACAAAACTTAAAACAACCTTCATCTCTACAGAAAAGGAAAAACATTCTGCTTGCTTCTTGAAAAAAAATCTGCAGGTCAGACAGAATGGAAATGTATCTTAGTAAAAGACACAAACTACCGGGTCCACCCTACACAATATCACAACGGCACAGGCAAGAAGGCATCCATATGCCCACCTTCCAGAAAGTCCAATTCGAACCTGTCCTGCCCTGCAATAGAGTGGTAGAGGCCAATGGGCATGCAGAACTGGAACGGTCCACTAGCACAACTAGGTGAGTTTTAAATATTGAGTTGAGGAAAGATGGAATGGATAGGGTGATAACGGCAGGAAAGTGGTTTTTCCATCTGCCAAGTATGGACTCTATGCGCAAGTTCCCCCCTTTATTTTTTCTTCTTTTTTGGGGGGGGGGGGGGGGGGGGGGGGGGGTTTTGCAGTGTAAATTTTGTTTCTTGGGGGGGCAAAGCAGTTAAATAAAATCCTACGTGAGTTCTTTTCTGTGACACTTGCTTTACTATAATGTCCAAAAGATAAAGTTTTAATTAATCAGTTTCATTCAGTTATTTTATAACGTGGCAGACAACGGTGGCACCCGCTAGCTGGGTGGAGTCATCATGCTAATGTTTACTTTGACCTCAATTTGCATGTTGATCCCAAGTGGGCGTGGCCAACATTGGTGACGCAGTTTTCATCATCAACGTTATGTTTTGCATAATAGCGATACATTTTGGAGTGTCTTCATAGAGATAATGTTGTTTTAGGATTGTTTTATCAAACTACTCCTCACCCAAATGGTGAAGCATTGCCATTTCCTCCATTGAAACTGCAGTATTCTTTTGCACTTTACTTTTTTCAGTTTGTCAACCAGGGACACAGTAATATTGGGACTTGGTAGGCATGTTGCCGGTACACAACAGGAAAGTCCACCCGCTGTAGACAAGCATTCTGCTTGGAGATTGTCACCACACAAGCACAAAAATTATGATATCCAAGTGAGTACAGATAACCATGGGCAGAATGAATTTGATTGGGAAGAATTTTTAAGTAGAAGTTCTATATACATTGTCATTCCTGCAAATTATTGCTCTGAAGTTTATTCAGATCTGCACTGTTTAAAGGAATAAAATATCACCATGAGTTTGCTATAAATAATTTAAGCACTAATTATGATACAAGTTCACAGGAGGTGTGGTGCTACAAAAAGTTGCAACAGCGCCCTCAGTTGCCCTTTGTTAGCCAGTTTAATTGGGATCTTGAGGAGGAATTCGATCATAGCCCCCTCTGTTGAGAACAATCGGCACTTGCTCCATAAAGCATATTAAAGGGCTTTTAAAAATAATTTTATACCAAAACGTTACCTTTTGCATTAAATTTTGTTTATGACTTGCCAGTCGCCACTGCAAAAAGAAATATGGGACAGCATTTTGGGGTTTCTTCTCTAACAATACGTGTAATATCAACTGAGGGCGCTGTCGCTGGGGTGACACTTTACACACTGAACATTTTTGAGATTTCTGTAGAAGTTTTGAACCTAAAATAAAGCTCATTCAAAAAGTTTTCCTTTCACGTGTGTACTTTTAAGAAATACAAAGTGAATTGACCTGGGAAAAACAAGATCTTCCACAATTTGTTTTGCTCAATAAGCATGAGACTGAAGTGTCTGCCTTCCTTTACTCATGAACATCACAAACATTTTGACTTTCTTCTTTAACAGGCTATCCAGGGCCAGACAGGGCCATTCTCACGAGATTTCGTCATTCACTGCAACACCCCTAACAGCTGGCTGCAAATGAAACTGAACAAGCAAAAGACGAGTCGCAGATGACAATCTCTTGGTAGGAAAGTAGTTCGAAGATTCACTGTTGCGTAAGACCTGAAATATACTGTCCAAAAAGGTAACAAATTGTGGATGTAGTTGATAGAGAAAAATGGAATGTAGTTCCAAATAAATGTAACGAAACATTTATGTAATCATTCTACAAACGGGAAGATTGTGGTATACAATGTGCACTGTTTAAGAGTAAGAATGCCTTGTTCTCCCCCTTCAAAAGTGAACCAAATCAATTAATTAAGTGAATTTACAAACAAGAAATAAGAAGAAGACATTTCAAAGGTCAAGAAGTGGTGTGCCGTGGAAATACTTGCTAGCATCTTCCAACAGAAATCAGAGTCAGAATTTGAGTGCCGTATTGATGACAGTTTCACATCTGTAAATATCCCTGGCTGTATGGCATACTTGGTTTATGGCTTCTGACTAGCGCCCCTTGAACAAAGACATTGACTAATTGGGGGACCTCCAACATAAGGCTGGATAGCTCAGTTGGTAAGAGCACCGGAACGGTTATCCGGAGGTCGCAGGTTCAAGCCCCGCTCCAGTCAGTTTCTTTGCTCACTTTTTCAATTGTCTGTAAATTCAACCGGGAGTGGCAAAAAGAGTGAATTAGTTTGGTAAGAAGAAGTTATCGTGTATATGCCAGTTTTCAATTTGAAATTCTTTACGCCTTGTTAAACATGCTAGCTAAAAGTCATTTGTGTTGCAATTTGTTATATTGTGGGAGTGGGTTCCAAGTGTGCTGAGTGATGAAGCAGTACAATAAGTATATTAAATATACTATGTGATATACTGGTAATATATTTTTAATTATTAAAATGAGAGCGAGATAGTGCATTTTAATACTATGTGATATATTTCTAATATATTTTTTAATTATTAGAATGGGTGAGAGAGAATGTGTGTCTAATGAAGAATAAATCATGCAATGGGACAATCTTAACGTTCATCTAATAAGATATAAACTTTTAAAATCATGAGGTTTTTAATATCAACAGGCCAGGCAACCCTTTATTGAACATTCACTCCTGATACTTATAAATATGAAATACCAGAGCTTCTTGAGTTTCTTACACTTGGTTTTTTTCTCCTTTGAGTAAATTTCTGAACAACCGAAATATGTGGCATGATGATGTACTTTCTGTTTCATCACTGCATTCCATGTGTGGCTGAGTGTAGCGTGTTGAGGTTGTGCTGTTTTGTCTGGTTGCGTTTTTGAAGTTCTTAGCATTTTTGAGGAATCATGACTTTGCTTGAATCTGTTTTGCAGTTGACTGTGTCTAACTCCTTTGTTGAAATCCATGCAATAAAATATTAAACCTTTCAATAAATTGTCAGTACTGTTCTGTATATGGTATTTATATAAGTGACCATTAGAAATGATGCCAAAACGGACACACACACCTAGCAGCTCAGTCTGAAAAAAAGTTTAAAGTACATCACTATATTGTGTGATGTTTTCACTTATTTTGAAACAAGAAAGATGCATGCACGTTGGTGATAAATAGGCGAGATTCGGTGATTGTAATAGGCAACTTAATTAGTACGGCAGTTAGGTGATGGGATTGTGCCTTTGATGATACAAGCATGGCATTTGGCACACAGTCAGAGTATGTCTTCAAAAAGGTATTTGGCTATAGGGCCATGGCAGATTGGTCCTTTGAAAAAAATATAGGTAGAATAACAAGCAATGACAGCCATTTTGAAAATTTAGAAAAGTGCTTGTTATTCTACCTATATTTTTTCAAAAGACAAATCTGCGATGGCCCTATATCCAAATATCTTTCTTTAGACATACTCTGTGTGCCAAATGCCATACTTGTATCATCAAAGAAAATGTACGTTCCTAACCTCATGTCCTCAAATCATTTGTAGAATCATAGAATCTCAGTATTTTCTTGTACACATGTGTACTTTCAGTTACACACTGCTAATTACAGTTTAATTTTGTCGTACAATATTGTATAGGAAAAAAAAATTCTTGGCTTGTAGGTGATACAAACTTTAAGAGATCATACTTCACCAGTATCTTTATTGCATACACTTTATTTAACCTTTCATGAAATGCAACAACAAACACAGTCAGTGGGCAGGCTTCTTCTCGGGAAGTATAAATCAACCTGAAAGCCAACAGTGAAGTGCTGCTAGATTTATCTTCCAGACAAAATGAGCTATTTAGGAAAATATATTCTGGATGGAGGGGCCAGTAAGAAATGAAGTTCTGTTCAGAGGCTGTATGATGAACCGAAACTGTTTTAGTTCGTTTTAGTTGGATCGATTGGTACCTCCCCCTCCCGAAGAACCAGATTTATGGGGAAAAAAAGCTGCTCATCATTACTTAGTCTTCCCTCCGAACGCTAACTGTCATAAACAATTTCTAAAATCAAACAATGGGATGGTAGTATTTTAAAAATATATTCCAAAAAAAATTGCGGTTCCAAATTTTTGTGTTAGGTACGAAGAACGTGCCACTGGTTTCTGCACAACAATGGATTTTTTTGAGAAGTTAGAATTTTGCATAGAAAATGCCGAGGGAGTTTATGCGATGTCAAAACATCATTTAACAAGAATCGCCTGCTCTGAATTTTCCATTTCTTTGATTAGATTTTCAAGTTTGAGGTCCCCGTCACAGCACTTGTGATTTTTCGAGAGGCATTATCGATGATTATAGAATACAAGCAATGTGCTTGTCAGCTTGAAAAGCCAAAAGTTAAGACGCCTTGTCGAGTCGACCCGACCTTCTGCCCCGCTTGCAGTAGAACACACAAACTTAAGCAAGGCGCATGGCATTCCTGTCTTTCAGTTCGCGCCTATGCCAAGCATACGCCAACGAGTTCGCAGTGTTGAAATGAGCCTCGGTGTCATTGACCCTTGACCTTGGCTCACCCAGCCTACTGAAACTTGATGAGAGTAGTGACAGACAAATTTGCTTGGGTTGAGGGGCCCCAGACTTGCCAGACCATGGGCAAAAAAATTATATTATTTTGTTAAATAAAACAAGCGAATGATTATTCCGAATTCATGGAAATATATTGGTTACTCTTGACACGGTTTCGCAGTTCATTACCAATGTTAGATCGATCTTAATTATATGTGGTTTATACTTCTTTGTATACAAAACAACCGTGTGCTGTTTTAAACGACGGCATATATGGGACTCCGTACCCTGATTTTGACCTGTTGTTTCTGGGCCGTATAAATAACCAACATTTCGCTATCGAGAAGCTGCTGATGTGTTGTGACTGTCGAAAGTATGTTCACTTTGAAGGTCACTTGCAAAATTTCAAAAACTGTTTTTGAAGCTAGTTTGGCTTCTTGGGTTTTGGTAAACTGTCATTTAAACAGACTACAATGCTTAGTGCAGTGCATGCAGTGTATTGTCTCAAAATCTTGAGATTCACTTGTATGTTTTAATTGCAATAATGTATGTGTATGCAGTTTGGTTGTTCAAAACAAAGATTATTTATTACATCCGTCTGTAGTTGAGTTAGTACTTATTTCGAATTGTACCATTTCTTTTCATAAAACAGTAAGACCATGATCTCATGTCGATGTATGATCATATGAAACTCTCTGATGCACCCATGTATGCCACATTTTGTAACAAGACTAAAGTGATCTAGTATACTTCGATGTTAATATCAGTAATTACTGTACCATTGTTATCTTTTCTTTGTCCCATCCCCTGCATGGTGATAATAACCTAAAAACAATACTTGTGGTGTTTTTGACACCTACTTTTCGTGTCATATGCGTTAGGCCTGGTAGTGTAAAGATTATAGGAGGGCCTGGCAGGGTGGCTGGGAGGGGGGGGGGGGGTTGTGAGAATGGATTAGTTTTTGAAGTTGATGTGCTTGCGCTGGGAGTCTTTTTCATGAACAGAATCCTGCTTGTTCCGTTATGAACACTGAAAGCTTATGTGTACTCGTTTGTTGCTATCATCAAGGGAAAAACACGTTTGCTGTTTTTATCAATCAAATGCTTAATTTTCTTTTTAGTTTGAAATAAAACATTCCATTATCTTTCAATGTGAGTTTGATTTCTGTTCTAGTTTTAAATGCGGTGGTCGGGACGGGTAAGGCCATGCTAAGGTCAAAGATGGGTCGTCACCCCATCTTCCAACCAATTTGTAATGTTTACACCGTCGAAATGGACTATATGCCTCGGGTAAACTTGGCCTTGTTGCTTTTTAAACACCTCACGGATGCATTAAGTTAACAAAAGAAATTAACCACCGGTTTTTGACAGCAACTTAGTGACATGTCGAGGGCAAATAAGGCCAGGTATCACCGCCTTAGAATCAAACCCGCAAAATTTGCGCATCGTGTTCCGGACGCGATTTTTACCAGTTTATTTTTCGGCTGTCCAAATTCATTCTTTTCATCACAGTGGCTATTTTACAACTCTGAATCTCCAAACTATTTCCCCTGAAATTGTGTATGTTTTGTCATTCACTGAGGTTTAGGCCCCAGTTATTTTCTATCGTGTATTAAAAAAGAGTAAATAAAAATTTAAACCACAAACTGGTTTGCTTTTTAGGGTTTTTGACGATAACTGGCAGGTGTTGTTAAGGGGGGTCATGTTTGCTGAGCACCAGTACGTGCTACTGTTTGCTCCCACTTTAAAGGAAAATACTTGTGAATAGGGGTAACTTTACCCAAGTACTGTCCCGGGCCAGTAACCCAAATCAAACTAATGCTTGCCCAAACTCTTCTTTATCCCTAATTCCCCTTGTGGACGCCACAGCACTATTTCGACAGCCAGAAGCAGACATTGTGTGTTTCAGATTATAGACAACACCCAAAAAAATCTTACCTGAGATTTGGGGATTTTTTTTTTCGTTTTGGATTGAAGTTATGGGGAGAAATCTTGGGGGAGTGTGGGATGCAAGGGGTGGACCAGTTAAACTGGGTCGGTACCGCAGTTTGCCCATTATGACCGGAGCAGTCGCTCAATCACGCGCGGGGGCACACGGCCGGCCTCCCATTGTTGACGGCTGACAATGGCTAGTGCCACGGTCGAAACACGGGGGAGTGTTTACTGAACGGAATGCGGTGTTCGCATCGAGTATATGGAAAAGGGAGGCACTCTGCGACCCAAAATGTAAGGCCTGTGTTTACCCAGGAAAACGGGTGCTGAATAGGGGAGAGCATTGAGGGGTAGCTGTGCACACAGTAAGGGGGACCACAAACCTGCGTCTTGGGACTGAGGCGCCCTAGTCTCTCTCAATTCCGGTGTTATTTTTCACTTTGGGACAGAAAAAAAACCCTTTTCAATTACTTTTCTCCCAAATGTTTTTCAGTAATACCAAAATCAACTTTAAGGCTAATATATAGTAGGCCACCAATGCGTCCTATTTAAAATCGGGTTGTAAGGCCAACAGATCTGAATGCAATGATGCTTATTAACAAGAAAATCCTCAACCATGGATTTCCATGAATGTCACTAAACTTGAGTGACATAATATATCAAATTAGGTTTTTGCCCTTCACCGACGTTTTTAAACACTGTATACTCAGTGTGTTACCTCCCGAATGAAAGTTGGAAAAAATCACTCGGGTGGGACTCGAACCCATAATATAATTATTTAACTTAAAATGTATTTTTGTTTAACAAGTGCCATCTATGAATCTCTAGCTTTGCCGTCAGACCAAAGTTTTAAAATAAAATACATCAGTTTTCAGGCTGGATAGAAGTATATTTGGACTTTACCCTTTAGTGACATTTGCCAAAGTATCTCACAAACTTATGCATGCAAAACGTCGATATTATAATAGATGATACAATGAAGAACATACTGAAAATTTTACCTGAAAATGATATTCGAGGTAAAACAAAATCTCGGGATCAAATTAATTTGAAATTACTCTCAATGCATCAATTTATATTTTCACTTTTTCCAGTGACAAGTTGTTTCTAAACTCACCGTTTCCTAACTTCTTCAACTGCATATTCTGTATAAGTCCAAGTTCTAAACCTTACGCATTCGCGTTTATTATTCTAGCATCAGTGTCTCACCGTCCTTATAACCGGGGATAATAGGCGCTGTACATTTTTAGTCTATGGAATATCCTCTTGCACAGCAAAGAGTCTATAGATGCGAGCACATTCGTCGATTAATTAAGCAAAACAAGCCTGCGTCTTGACCTCGGGATTCTGACCATTCAGCGGGCACCTTCTATCTGGTCTTCCGTAACCCGTTGATGTATTACAAAAACATGGCATCCAAATTAGTCCAAGTTTTTTATCGAGATGACGTGACAGTTTATATAAGATGACCACTCCGATTGGTTCAGGCGCGCGGGGTCTCATAAAATTTACATGCTGTGATATATCAGACGTTCGTACCGTGGCTCTGCCCACGTAAATGTTTTAATCCTCAGACTAGTGTATTGTAACCCGTTAAATCATTCCAATCTATTTTTCCAAGCAACGATCGGCTTGATTGCGCCCAGCAATGTCAGAGCTTACCCTCCCCATCCAAACTTATCGTTCTTCTGTAGAACGATACTATATGGTGATGGATTAAGCGGACCAGTGACACTGGTATATTGGTGGGTTTTGCCCCAGGCTTCCAATTTTGTCAGAGCGCTAATGTCGAGATTCAAGTTTACCTTTTCAAATTTTTCGCTGCAGGCTCTCCTTTTGGAGTACACTAAATCTTGACACAATGCGACAATCCTACTGTGATACTTTATATATACTATATAAAGCTCTGGTGATGGGGTGGCCAGGATTTCGTCGGGGGACCAGCACGTTATGGGGGCGGGGCGGGGGGCAACAAAGGCGGACCCGCAACAAAATTTGCCCTCAAAATTCAGGGTACCGATTGGACAAGCAAGTGCTGCAAATTCGAAAAGTGGGGAGGGGGGATTAAGGGGATCAGAATCGAGTAATAAAATAGTCATTTACATTCCTCTTCTGTTAATTTGCTCAAAAAGATACTTTAAAAGACGTTTTCTTGACAAGCAGTAAATTTCGGTGGTTTTTTTTTTGGGGGGGGGAGGGATACTGGGGCCCACCGGATGGTGTTCCGGATGTTGCGGGCTCGAATCCCGATTTAGTCATTACTATTGCATCATCTGACCTCAATCCGTGAATGCAAAAATAGTCGGGCGGCACACATCCAAGGGATATACACTGATGTTATACGCCTGTGAACTTGACCAGATTTTAGATGCTATTCTGTGCATGATGCTATAGTGCTGTCTTACAAAGTCACGCAAGTGTATCCGTCTTCTCATATCTGCCTCACTAACACTATACGTATTAATGAGACATTGATCAACCGACGTTGGTGGCACACCTTTTCCCCCAGACCTCCATACTTCCAGACGTAAGGACGAACCCCTGCTGATACAGCCGAGGGAATAACGAGTTAACGTGGCAGGGGTTCACTTGGATGGCACTCTTTCATTTGTGCTAACTTCAAACGTAATCGGATGGTCCGGGTCTCATTAGGGCCATAGTACGGACAAGAATCGCTTCTCTCTAGCTCAAGACTGAATCTCTTTGATGTGACTAATGTGACATCTATAGTTAGTTGACCTCGATGGTTCCCGTGACGTCTTTACAGTCTTATATGTACATGTAAATAAAAAGTTACAAAACACCAAATCTCGCAGAAAATGCCGTAACTCGGTTGGATCAATACAAAACTTTGGTTGAAAAAGTTCTCAAACTCTATTCCTTTGGAATTTAAATTAAGTTTTCCAACAATTTAAGAACGAAAAATCGTCAACACAAAACGAAACATGAGTAACAGTTTCAACGATACCCACCGGCCAGCTACATGTATAAACATAAATCAAAACAAAGACAATATTGGTGACAGAATGGACTCAGTGTGGTTAGTTACATTGTCTTTCAAACTACAGTTTCCTTCACGCGGGAAAATTCATTTAAATATAATTTTTCAGTAGGGCACGGATACCGTACCCCCTAAAATGCGACTCGTTTATCCTCCGAATTAGGAATACAAATGCAACACCATTCCATAGACCTGTATAGATCCAGTTCACTAAAACTACAGGACGATCCCCTACCGGGAAAGCAATCATTTTTAAGTGCCTGCTTTATTATGAGTAGTAAAACAATGATGATTGATTTTGTTACTTGAGTAAGGTCTTGAACCCTGACTGCGATATATTGCGATTTGTATACATGTACAATCAACGCCTCGTGCTTCTTTAAACTAATGGATACCTAATGGCAAATCGATTTTGTGGCGTGTAGTGACGGAAAGGGTGTCAAGCTGAGAATGTTTTGGTCAATAACGATTATTAGTATATATCAATACGTTACACAAACTCATTTCTGACCGGTCGCCGAGGAGCTCGAGGTTAACTGGGTTAATTGTGACCGAGTGAGGGCGCTGTTCCGACGTCATTTTATGACTGCAAACACTAGAAAAACTGAATCCCATTTATTTCAACACTTTTAGGAACTTTTATTAAATCTAATGAGCGTTGTACAGGTGTGGTTTTTGAGCTGGAGCCATATGTAAGCTTACGTCAGTAACCTTCAATTCAAATCTGTGTATACCTTAAAACAAATGAAGCCTAATGCGCACGTCGTGAGGAGTACCTGTATTATCAAATTTTATGAAACTGCTGAAATGTAGGCCCAGCCCCATCCTTTCGTAAGGCAGGCACAACCGTAATTCTCTACTGTTCCAATTATATACAGAATGTTTACGTCACGTTAACATCCATACAAACCACACATCCAGCAGCCATTTTCAGGGTTCTCGACAACGACAGCAATACGATGCACTTCCATGAAGCACACGCTCATGTGCCGAATTTACATCTCTCTACATGCAAACTCTCTATTATGCACAAGAGGCATCCGTGTAACCTTCGCATACTCTATCTGTTCCTTGGTAATTTTAGAAGGTTTAAAAAAAATCAAACATGAGAACAGGATATTTACAGGTACATGATATTTATAGGATGGGCCTACTTCAATTTGATAAAAAAAAAAAATCTTAACAGTCCAAGATCTGGTGCCCTATTATTGAAGATTGCAAAAACGCCTAGTTGCATCATTATCTACCGCAAGGCTTCAAAGGCGCGCGGGTTTTTACCAAACGATGGGAAATCGAATTGGCGGGGAAAGCGAACACTACCACTCCGGGAAACGCCCTCTAAGCGGTTTGATTTTCCGGTCTTATTCTTGGAGAGGGAACATCCGAGACGATATCTTCGAACTGTCTTGCGTTACAACAGGCTCCGGGCGTAGCGCGGCTACCGTTTCTGATGGGAGGCTAATGTTACCAATTGATACAGTTAAACTTTTTTACGCGGACCATAAACTAAGTGCGTGTAAATGCTTGGCCTAGCTTTCGGGCTGGAGGTATACGTGTGTTTCTTTTTGCGGTGTAAAGTGACACCATTTGCATGGTAACCTGGTTTTTAATCTTAATTTCAAACTGTTGATTTCCGCAGCGCAGATGCGCAAGCAGGTATCTAAGTAGTAAACTGAGGATGGAAGTTCAGTAAAATAAGAACATGGAAGGTCCTGCTTGGAAAAAAAGTCAAAATTTGTGACAGTTTTTCAACAACATGTCGTTATTAGGTTGGGTTTCTCAACAGCATTTTTTATTCCTCCATTGACCGAAGTTGGTTGTGGAATGCCCATAAGCCTTTTTGATGTTGTCAGGGAACATTGATTTTTCCAGGATCTGCCTCTTACCAACACAATAACACCCCCTCTCATTCTCCCCGCCCCTCCCCATCGCTTGCCCAAGTTAAGTTTAGTCTAGTTTAGGCCTAAGACCTCAGTTTTTCTGAGTACACTTTATTTATTTACCAACATTTTAGCAGTGTTACCGTTACCCTTCCCAAAAAGGCTCTCTCGGACGCACCAAACTGATACCATAATTACCAAATTAGAATGGCGACATCCAGTAATAAGGATGTCGTCAGTGAACAAATTGGGATTGTACATGTGCAGTTATAGAGGTCGGTTGTCAGTCACTGTATGTTGATGTAGGGTTTATCAGTACATTGATCCACGGAGGAACATTATAGCGTTTGACATATCTGAGGTTTTTGCGGTATGAGAGGGATCAGTGAAATGTTTAGACTGTCATGTCCCCTGCAGCAAAAACTGGTCTTACCTGGCGCTTGAAGTGTTGTCGTTTGTCTTCACTTCTTCCATGTGGTTCCCATCATCTCCCCTGTGATAGAGAAAGATGACAAATGATGCTGATGAATTAAGAGCTCAAAAATAAATAATTCGACCACGGCATAAAAAGGATGTCCTCATTATAGACAGAGTAAAAATTAACCGAACTCCTCCAAAATTTTGAGAGGCCGATCTGACTGCAAACATGCTTTTTTTCAGTGCGGGTATATGCCACAACTTTGTCCTCATAGCATCGAACAGTACGCTCTCACAGTAGCTACTCGATCTTCCGTCTCGGTATGAACCGTTTCATGGATCGCGCCATCTTGGATTAATATTGGTAGTCACGTATATTTCTTTGACTTAAAAGGATAGTTGACATTCACGTAACAATCACGTAAGCCAGTAATAACGTTTGTCCGAAACCGAACACATGAAACAACCACACTATCAAACCTCGTCCCCAGGTCTTACTTTATTTTCAACCTCGTTTGCAATAGCAGGCCCTGGGTGGGAAACCTTCTTCCTGTATCCCGATTCGATACCGCAATTAGCAAGTAATGGATTTATGCTGTGTACTTGGTGTTGTTATTTCCAACGTGCATTACGTGTTTTCACGTTCATTGTAAAAATGTAAGTATTACTTTTAGTACGTCCACACCTTCTCACAAATAATCCTTTCCTTTCCAATTCGCTCATATTATTATTAATATGAGCGAATGTGATACTGCATATTGGCAGTAACTTGGCTTTTAACTTAGAAAAAATTATATCGTGTTTTCGTAACTCAAGCCGCGACGAATTGATTCTGTCTTTACCCCAGACACCGCACACAAACACAAACGCTTACGACAAAGCACAGGCAGACACCAGACTATTCCTAATTTGCATACGTTTCCAAAAAAAATAAATGGATATGCAAACGATCCAATACCAGGGTGACAGAACATGCAGGAAGTGTTGGCAGCGTACTGCTCGATACCATGGGAACGAGGTTGCCATACTTTATAAAGAAATAAATCCAAGATGGTGGTATACGTGAAACGGTCTAATTCTAAAATGGTCTAAAACTGTTGATGTTGTACTTAAGCCTGGAATAGTCTGATGCCTTTCTAACAGTGCAAGGTTATTGGATAGAGTGTCTAGGGAGCATTATCTCGTGGCGAAAGACCGGGGGAAACTCATAACTATACGAGGTGACAAACTGACAACCAAACGTGCATGCCCAACTCCAACGATTACAGAAAAAATATATCATATTCATATAAATCATATAAATCATATTTTTGTCTAATTTATGTCATCCGTCATGCAAAGCTTCAAGTCATATAAATCATATTCATCAGTATGGCAAAGTAAAATATGTGTTGAGCGAAATTATGGACACGATACAATGTCAAAACCACAAAGCTCACAATAAGATACATCCATTTATTATTGTGATCACCGATCAGAAATGGGTATGTAGTTACCCAGCCAGGGTCTATACTATTAAGGCCGAGGTTGAAGCTGTTAAAGTTAGGTACACCCTGGGGACGAGATTCGAGCCGTTTTGCCCTATTATAGCTTCCGTGTACATTGCTTATTTTGCCAGTACGGCGCGGCAGATTTGGTCCGCTCTTTGAGCAGATTTCCGGCCCGCTCTTTCGAAAGTCGCTCGCTTTGATCAAAAGTACGATGGCTCGACTTGTTTGTTTGTTTGGGGATCCAATATTCATCATGCTAGACCCCAACCATTGCCGGGCCGCGTGTGATGGTGGGGAGTCCTGTCAAAACCCAAACGACTACAGACCCATCCGTTCTAGAGTCGCGTCGATTGTAGTGAGGTGTTGAGGGATGGATGCTATAAGCCCGGTCATTTTTATCTACACATCGCGGTAGATTTGATGCCTCGTAAATCCAAGTCAGTTCATCTAGCTGTCAAACAGAACGTGACCCTTGACCTTTGAGAGAAATCATGACCAACGTGTTGAACTTGCCAAGTTCAGCACGTTGGTCATGATTTCTCCCATCCTAGAGCACCGAGGCATGTCTGGCGCAAAGTGGGAGAGGGATGGAAGGACGTACAGATGGGTAGAAAGTGAAGGAAATTGCTCGCCTTCTCAGAAAAATAAATCAGTGTTCTGAGTTTTGAGGTTGTCACCATTCATTAAAACACCAAAGACTATTCAAAACAATCAAGTACACGTTCACTAATATAAATATAAAACACCAAGTACATGTTCTTATTAAAACATTAAGTACACGGTCTAAATCAAAACACCAACTACGCATTTTAAATAAAACCAATTAGGCCTCTATTTTAGAAATAATGGATGCTGTGTTGGTTTAAACGTGTAGTTGTATTTTGGACATGTAGTTGGTATTTCAAAGCTTTTTTTTTTCAACTTGAAGTTGGTATTTTTTATTGTTACATGATAATCTACCAGTTTCTGTTAGCCTATTGGGACTAATTATTGTTTCTCATTTCGTGTCCCTTGCACTTGCATTTCTACAGGGGTTACTGTATTTTGACATGATTCCTCCCCACATTTAAAACCCCAACACAAAAACGCCCCAGCCGATCATGATCGGGTACAACAGCTTGTATTCAGAAGAAAACTTCTCTAGACCCTTACTGTTTTCCCCTGCTACAAAAAGCCGTTACAATTCAGAACGCCCTCTACTGGCCAGATGGGTACTGTTCAGTGGTTGTTGTACTGGTTATGTAAACCACCACTAACGATTAACAAACTAGAGGCCACTACCACCAGATGACTGCACAATTTGGCAATAACCTATAGCCTAGCGCTTTAGTGCAGCCTGAATTACGACTGCCGCAGTACTATAGACCTATGCCTTTACAGCGACCCAATGACTTCTTCTCTCAGTAACATTTGGAAAATGAAATATATTTCTGTGCATTCTAAGTTCTATTGCTGTTAACACTCACAGTTATTAGTTGTGCTGTATTCGTATCTCAGACCATGCACAATTCTTTGAAAACACTCCATTTATAGGATTCCAGCTACAAACCATTCTCCTTCACACCATCTTCTATAATCTCCCCTAATCCCACAATCCTCCAATCGATCCATCTCCATTCTTCTACGAATAATGTTCCACCCTCTCACTGGCACAGTGCACGACCACTGCGGTCAAATTCTTCGTTGGCAGGCTCTCTTCAAGTTCACTCGTGACTTGGTTCACTAGCCGCATTATCAGCCCCTTCTCTTCTGTTCGCGGAAATCCCTACTTGAGCCACCTGCGAAGCCCTTGACGAATCTCCATGGGGGGCTTTTGTACTTGAAGTCCCGATCAATGCTGAGATGGGATAAGAATCCCTGTGTTTCGGTTGTTGATGATGAGACGCTTGTAGCTAAAGGTGATTTGCAAGTGGAAACATCTTCCTAGTCTCTCGGGGTTGTCTTCAGAATTCGCCCTCGTGGCAAATTCTGAGTCGTTCCGCCGCTGCTTCATATCTGTGCGCACCTCGGTTTCATTCGCCGCTATGCCTGTCTCTTTGTTTTTGTCTGACTGATTGCTGCTATCATCGAAACTGAATGTACCCACCCCTTGTATTTGGGTGTGATTCAAATGGCGAAGATCACCAATAAATTCATGCTAAAGATGAGTAGTGTCATCTCCAAAAACACATGGAATCTATCCTCATTCTTGTCCAGTTGTGTAGTGAGAGTAAGCAGAGGGAGGTAGTCTGCATTTCACAACCCCATATACCAAAAGGGACAAACAAGTTTACAGCCCCCACCTCAGGACCCATGAACTCAATGCTCCCAATGAAAATTGTACTTTCATGTTTTTGACATGCATTGTTAACTAATTTCAAATCCATTTACGCCGTAGTCGTCTTCTTTAAGTTTGTCCTCGATCGCCTGCTTGCATCATCGAATGCACTTGCCTTCATCCCGCTTAGAGTGATACACCTTTGTCCCCATACTTGTCGTTTCTGTGATTAATTTCAAAGAACAATGAACAGAGGAATACAGAGAGGCGGTCGACCATTTGATCGAAACTTGATTTCTTTTTCTTGCTATTAATTGAACATTTTGAGCTCAGGCGCTACCGGTACATCCCAAACTTTTTGCAAGGACGGCTTGATGTCCATATACTCTTCGAGACCTGTTGCGAGCTAGCCTTAAGTGTATAAGAAAACACGTTTGGAAAACCGTTGTTAGCCGGAGGTTCCTGAAAATGATAATGAAAGTGCTATAGTGAATCCCCTTCCATCCTGCCAGGGACTTTGCTGTTGATCTTGGGAAGAACCTCTCTGCATATGTGGCTTTGATAAGGGTGGATTTGCCGCAGAAATCACACCATGAATACTTGATTTCATGCATTTCTGTGTTTACAAATGCCTCAAAATCTTCAGGAGAAATACATTTCGAAGCCTAATACTCGCCAATGGCTTCTACAAATCCTCGGATGATAAAAGTAATCCGCTGGGAGGTTTCTTTGCGACAGAGGTCGAAGAGGGTGCACAAAGACGAAATGATAGGATATCCGAAAGAAAGCATCATAGAATTGCAGTCACATGTATTGTTACTTTTTTTTTTTTTAATGTTGACTGAGGCTCTGTAACTTTTACATTGACACCAAGGCAATGTTTCTTTTAAAGTATATTTGCCTATTTTTCTCTTTCGTGGCAGTACAATAATCCAGGCAAGTCCCTTTACTCAAACAGGCCAGCTGTTGCATAATAGCGTACAGACAACTCATTTGTCTGCTTTGCAAATCCCTCTCGAGTACAGTTTGGCATCATGGAGATTTTCTCGAGTGCCTCTCGAAAAGGTTGGCACAACACTACAGTGAAACCACGGTGGACCCAACTACTCTTCACCCAAGTTACACCCTGACTGCTTGATATTCTGGGGATACAATGTATAGTTGCGTGGGAATTATGACTACACCTGCAGTGCATCCCAGGAAACAACTCAAAAGACAATAGTAACGATAGTGAAGAAATAGCTTTCAAGAGATACTTGGAAAGAGTGCTTTTCCCCCGATAACTCAGGCGAAAGGCCACTGGAGGCTATACTGAAAATAACAGCCTATAGTTGCCATTTCGCTTGAACTGATATTTAATTACGAGACGGGAAAAGCATGATTCTGGCTTCCAGAGTGGGGCAGTGAGAGGGAAGAAACTTGAAGCAAACGAAATGTGGATATTACAGGAGTTAGGTGGTCGTGCAAGGGCAGGTGATCCTACGAAAAGGGGAGAAGAGAAACGAAAGTCCTCTTGAGTACATTGAACAAAAGCAGCAGCTAGGGAATCTAGCCACGAGAGGTCCCACAAACCACTATGCTATTAACCAAGTAGGCATAATATTTTGTTCGTGGTCAAGCATATCACGGAGCTACCAATATCTGAGTTGGGTTTTGTCATTACTGAGTTGCATCCGAACCTGATAACAGCTTATGAGGAATCTTATACAAAAATCAAATATTCCTAAGACCGCAGTTCATCCTTCTCTTATCTACCTTCATTGTTTGCTTCAAGAAAACAAATGAAATACTAAAACCAGAAGTTGGTGAGAACAAGTCGAAAAGCCCGGTTACTAGATGACGTAACATGAGATTCGTGATGTTTTCAATGTAAACTTCAAATAGCAGCTAGGCTGTAGTGCAGGACTTGAACAAGCTTGCAAAGCCACTCCTCCCGGTGGCAAGAAAATACCAACAGTAGTGTTTTCGGCTGTCTATAATCCCTTCATTGATCCACGAAGACTTGAAACGTTTAGGCCAAAACCAATGCAAACATGTCGCTTAGTCACTCTGCCAGAAATGCAAATACATGAATCGCTGCGTTTGAAGCACAAGTGACTTCTGTTGTTAGTGTGGACCTCTACAGTTAATTCATACAACCACTTTCATTTCGCGTGTTTTCTGTTGTTAGTGTGGACCTCTACAGTTTATTCATACCGTTTCATTTCGCGTGACGCAGGTAAAATAATTATGCGAATATTTGTGAAATAAAAAGATTTAATCAATACCCCTGAACATTCTTGACCTCGAAGATTACTGCTGCTGAAATAATATTAAGACGATTTCTATTTAAGCATTGTTTCCTTTGAATGAACCTTTCAAGGACGAGTTTCAGACATATTAGGGGTGGCTAACCACCTCATTCATCTGACCAATGTTAGTTATCTGCATAATATTGGGAAACGTTCTCTTATGGAAAAAGTCAGTGACAGTCATGGTTGCAGTCTTAGGTCTCTGTATGTTTTAACTTCAACACCTATGTCACAACTTTCAAGTACCCTGGATCTACTACAACATATATCGTTTCCCTTCGCTGATTTTGCTCATCAACATTAGTAGAAGTATATATCTGACATCCATCATTTCTTTGGCTCTGTTAGTACATGAGCACTGGCCTGTACTGGATGTTTTCATATCCTATACCACGGTCGAAAGAGGCTTTCTGCGAAGCTCTTCAGTACGGTAAGCCCATATCCTCCACATCTTAGTTAGTCACCCTCTTGAGATTGACTGGCAGAGCACAGTAAACACCGTGGCCCTCTTTTGGTACCATCTCAAGGATTTAGGCCGAGTGCATAATGGGAACGTCGGACAACACAACGAGCTGCTGTAAGCTCTGTTGACATTACGTGTGACAAAAAAAACTTTGTCACTTCTTGCTTTCGGATATCAGTGGTTGCCTTGTACATGTACATCACAATGACTTGTTCAAGATCGTTCAGTAAATTTTCCCTTTGACACCATGCGGGAGTAAGTACGGAATGGTGAATAGAGTGTTCGTCGCTTCAATTCGCGAAGAGAAAATTCGTTACAACAATAAGACGTATACTTTTTGTTCCCGAGGATGCTACCAATTTGCCACCAAATCCCGCGTGATTTGGTGAGAATTCATGCAATTTGAAAGTCGCCTTTTTGATTTAGCAGTATGCGCTTAATTGTCCCTCTGTCTGTTTCAGTCTTAAGGAAATACTGATTGAAATTAATTTTGGGTCTGTGCCATTAATTTTTCGTCAATTTTCCCGTGATTTTGGTATGCTGAGAATCTTTTGCCAAGTCAGCTTCTCAGTCTCGGTATTGGGGAAATTTACTTCTTGAAATTCATGTTACGGGATCTTCGATCTTTTGTTTCGGCTCAAAATAATTTTTAATAACTCGTTGAAAAGTATAGTGTGAACTGCATGTATAGGGACTTTGCCTAACTGAGTTTTCTGAAAACACCCTCTGACCCTCCTTTTCTTCGCAATGAAAGCCTCAAAATTTTGCCCCAGTACATTTTGTCCGGTTCGAAATCTGATAGCTCCCAAGCCCAAAACTGCCCTCCTTTCATCCGTGCAAAAGGCAATAACCCTAGTCTGCAGCCACGCCATTCATACCACAAACGGGAGGACGGAAGGGCTTTTGGGTCCCTATAACCTCTTGAGTCTTGACCCTCGATAAACCACGCTCTCAGACTATACTCTCCGGTCCTAGAAACAGGAAATTGGCTGGGTTTTAGCCCGAACAAAATCCCCTCCCAACCTGTAGAATGCATGCCTTATGCACAAAGAAATAACTAATGAAATAATACGCTATTGTGTCTATGATTGACTGAAAACACATAAGCCTCTTATATAAAGAGTTCAAATATTCCGTATTAGGCTCCTAGTCCCACAAAAGAATAGATGAGAGAGAAATTGACAGCGTTATTAATTGCTGTCTGAGGGACCGTTGACTAATTAGCATGAACACTTGCTCGTCGTGCCTATGTACGGGTGTAATTATTTGCTAATTACCTTAGCATCCTGGTGGTAGTTTGCGGTGCTGATGACGAAATAATTGGGTCTCGTGATGGGGTGTTTACCAAAAATTATAGTCACGCGAGATGATGAAGCATTTTTATAACATATTTTAAATAAAATATTTTGTAATCATTTTTTTTCTTTCAAATATCATTTTTTCCCTTATAGTTTAAGGAAGGATGGGCAGAAACAAAAAATGGAGTGGACGTATGCTTTGTTTCGTTCGTTTCCTTTATTGCTTGCGTACTTATCTTTAAAATATACCTGTGAAATTGTGAAATGCATTTGGCTAGGTTGGAAACACGTGTCACCTCGTGTGAGACGGTCAGTACGCACAACACAATAGTCATGTATTGATGCAAATTTTACAATTTATGTATTTTTTTCTTTAGGTAAAAAAAATGAAATGATTACCTTTTTAATCCTAAATTGATTCTTTGGATTTCGTCAAAGGCATTTACGTACATGTATAGTTACCACATGGAAACTGAATTGCCAATTTTGTCAAAGACGAGACTGCATTGACATTTTCCTCCAACATTTTTGACGCATGATTTCGTTAAGAAAATCGCAATTGCTTTAGAAGCATCAACCAACTTCCCATGGTATCGATTTTAGAAGAAATTACATAGCTGTCTATTCACACGCAATCTAATTATCGGTTCTCACGGTGTTGTTCCTTAAAAAATGAGTTGTTTTACTACCAAACTGAGCCATGTTAGATATTTTTTAATAATGTTGGCTGAATTTGAGCCACCAATTTGCGGAAACGTAGCTCGGTTCCAAAGAGCACCAGCACTAAGTTGCAATCTGGGCTGATTTATAAAATCTAATTTTGTTGGAACTTTTTCGAAATAATTTGATCAATTGTGAAGTTATTCACGACGCATGGACCGTCCTGAAACAGATTTGGTTACAATACAGGTTATGTACCGAACAAAGTGGGTTAATAGACTCTTTTTCGATTTTAGGTTTTTGTATTTGGAGTGATGTATATCCCAAAGTGACGGTGATTGTCATGTACGAGCAACACGATCTCTCTCTCTCTCTCCACAGTGCTATCTTCTCTGGTAATGACAAACAGCCTTTCTTCCGGCTCGTATACGTTATAACAAACAGGAACGCCTTAAAATATTGAATGCTCCAACTGCATGGTCAAATACCACTGAGGAGGTGGCTAGAAAAGACGGAACATGCAATTGTAAGAGAAAGCATCTGTCGACATTGTGCTTGACAATTGATATGAAAGGGGAAAGCAGTATTTTGTCAAGGAGTTTCACAGGGAGACAATATACGTATAGGAAGAAACTTGAGGAATATTTCAGCATATCAGCCCTCGGAAGACAACGGTATAACATGATGGATGAAAAGGCAACATATCATGTACAGTGGGTTGATGAGTATGCGATAGGGGAACGAGGAGTCTTTGAAAGTCTTACTTTAAGCCTTTGGATGGGTGTGGTTCACAATTATTTTGTGGGGTTTCAAGTTGCTGGAGACCATTAGAGAATCATGATGTATCAGGTTTTTTTGTGGGGGAGAGGGGAGTGGTTGGTAGGTAGGTTGGCTGGCAGGCAGGCAGGCTGACTGGCTGACTGACTGAGTGGGAGCTGTTTGTCATTTTCATCTTTGGTTTAGGAAATATTTCAAACATTATTTCTCAACGAGGTCTTACTCTTTTCTCTTACTTCAAATATTACTGAATACCAACTTGTTTCCTCTTGTTTTCCCCCAAACGTGTTACTCCACAGGTCATGCTTTCATGGCCATTTTTTATGGAGTTAAAAATGTGATTCATCAAAACCACAAGATGAAACTAAATATGGACTGACAAGTTTTGATATTCTCCCCCAACGTTTTAAGTGCAAGTCCAATTGCAAGCTCAGACCTCAAGTTGCCATTACGTACAGATTGTAATGCATGGGCGTTGATGTAGATTAGATCCATGTAAACTATACACCCTAGGGCCTAATACCCTCATCATACACGGGGAAGCACTTCCCTCGAAATGTCCCACCATTTAGGACAATTTCTCCCTCACAATCTTATTAGGATATGTGGTTCCGCATCTCACCTTTCCTCTTTGGTGCATTTTTGGAAGCGGCTAGTTCAATTCAATCGGGCCTGGTTGTCGCTGTATCTACACCATACATTGGTGATCTGATGTCGCGGGGACTCTGTTGTTTCCATTAACGCGGCGATTCGTGTTACATGGACGGAGGAGACGATCTGTGCATTAAAATTGATTGGTGGTGGCCAAATTGCTCGAAAAGAGGTCAGAAAGTGTGACCCATATCAAATCACTGCCTGCCGTTGTAGTAACATGCTCATTGATCTTCTCTGTGCATCATTGGACCAAACTCGGAACATTTTGTCTTTTATTTCGTCTCCAATCGAGGTTCTCTCCCTATCGGTATATTGAAATTTTATTCCTCCGATGGGTAGGCTTCAAAATAGTCATGTTTTGTTAGTTAAACAAGCATACGAGTGTGTTTGGTGCGTTTTGTAATAATACTATTTTTTTCCAGAGAAAGCAGATATTCATCAAAGGCGGATCCAGGTTTGGATCACTTGAGGTTTAGCTGCCAAGGGGGGGGGGGGAGTGTTAGCAGTAATTTGTCTCTGTGTTTCTGCAGGAGTTTTCTATTATAGCAATAGAGTTGCATTTAGCCTAATAAAGATACAAAGTACTTCTATCCAACGATAAGAGTTGGTTTTCAAAATTAAAAGATTGTGGTCTCAACAAGCGTAGTCCAGGACAAGCGAGAAGTGACCTTTGCCTCATTATCAATTGAGATTTGATCTGAATGGTTTCCTCACGGATCGTACGTGTCGAACCAATGAAATCTCTAAATGCACGGTTTACCCACTTTTGATTAGGAACGAGGGCAGGGTTGGGTGGTTGGCCCTGCAGTCGCTCGAGTTTCGCCTTTGGTAAACACGCTCATTGGAAGCCAGTGTTTTCGTTGAGAGATGGATCTTTTTGAGGACCGGCTGTGCCGATTTTCCTGCGCAGGCGATTTCCGGGCTACAGAGGCATCTGCTCGTCATATGTCGAATATTTTTGGAACTCCTTACTTAGAAGGGAAAAAAGTACTTTGCACGCACTTGCTTCAATCATAGACCCTGTATGGAGCCTAGGCTTCAATCACAGAAACATATTGGCTTATCCCTGGGGAGATTTGGGGGCCAAACGAGACTCGAACTTTGTCAGCGACGGTATGTATTTAACAAGACTGGCAAAATAGGGGTGGAAAACTGAGGGGGGAAAAAAATCTGATGTTCGCAAATTCTGGGGACAACACACCTCACACAACGAGCAGGGAGAAAATAAACACGGCATATCGACAGCTGAACAAAAGGCGGGAGCCAATCAGACAAAAATTGTCTGTTGTGGTTTTGGGGTTCTTTGGCTTGCAAAAACGCTGAAAAAAGGTTGGACTAAGGTTTCCTGTCCTAGTCATAGCAAGAAAAACTACCAACGTACAAACAACACCCCTAAATCGGTTCTTTTATTGTGTGGGTACAGAAAAAAGGGGTAAATGGAATCGCGATTGGCAGTCCTCTCATTCTCAAGAGACCGGTAGTGTGGACGGTTGGCATTTGTTCCTTGTCCTGTTGTAGGTTTTTATATTTTTCTTTTAGACCCGTGCTGCTCCTAACCGCTATGACTTTTTCTCGCAAGCGGGCCTGGGCCAACCCGTGTGCCCCTGAGGTACGGGCCATCTTGGGTTACACTCCCCTACGCCGGGGGAATGCCTCCCCCATTCTCCGCTCTTCTTTCCCCCTGAATGGGGGTGCCTGCACGGGACAATGGAGTGCCCACTATTATCCCCAAACAAGGGCTGCCATATTCCGTGTTTATTTTATTCTAAGTGAGTGTGCTTGGGTTTTTTTCTTCTTCTGAGGTGCACTCAGTGTTATGCGGTTTCCTCTATGGCGTTTGTTATGCTGATCTGACAGGCTCAAGTAGTATATGGCTCCCTAAAAATTTACATCAAAAATTCAAACCAAATGTGCGGTTGGAAACAATGTAGACCACAATAAAATTTACTTGACCCAAGTAATTTTTTTCCATTATGCCGAATAAAATGCATGGAATTCAATGAAATATCATTATTCTTCACAGTTTAAACAACTTATGGTCATAGAAATTAAATGAAACACGTCTCTTTTGCCACCCATTTTGTCATCTTTTCTGGCATATATAGAAATCAATTTATAAGATTTATATTTCATAATTCTATCATCACCAAGACGATATAGAATGCCCGGTTTATGTCTGTACGTCTGGTCGATGTCTCGTGTAACAAATCACTCCATGGGCTACATTTTTACTGGCATGTTTACGACATGAATGTAGCCCCAAACAATGTTTGTTGATTTTTCTAAATGTGTTTGACTGGTGTGGCCTGGGTTGGCATATTTCCAGCCTCACGGTCTGCATACTGGTTGCTTGTTCATTTCAAGGGAGAACCAGATTATCTGTTCGATTATTTGATTAGAAAATTGTGGTCTGCATCACATGAGCCTTCGACAACACTCCTGTAATCTTGATGACAACTTCTGTGACCCATATGAGAGACTCGAAATATGACTCGTATAAGCGTGAAATATCGGTCAGAATTTAACAAAGTGGCACAGATCAGTATGCCTCCGAAGCTTTAAATAAGGCACAACACGAGTAGAGAAAACTGAATGATTGTTGGTTAAGTGATGTGACTGTAAGTAATTATAAAATGTTCCCTTTTTACTGAAATATAAAAACAAACTGCCCTTTGTCCTAGTTAGTCGAATGGTCAGTAATTATTACCAATCTTGACATGATTAGGCCTACGCTTGGACGGTTCTGGTTGACAGCTGTGAAGTTGAACATTGAAAAACCGGCACAATTTTCAAACAACCTTCAAATGCCGAAATCTTTTTTTTTCATTTCCTCCTTAGCTTCCGATCAAAAAGCTCTAATGAGGTTTAAAGACGTTTGTATGAGGAAAAAGGAAGCCCACAAATTACTTCTCCCCTGCTACCTATATAATTCTCAAATCCCAGCATCTCAGAAACCCCGCGGATTTGAGGCGAGACATCTTTTGGTCATCAACCTACCAGACCAACAGAAGTCAGCCTTTTCTCGCTTGTTAAAACCCCAAAGGCTTATGTAACCAATTTGGAAACCCCGCTGTCAGGCCTTGACGAGCCCAGTTCCCCGCCTGCTGCGCACTCCTTTCGTCCGGTTGAATTCCTCTCGTGCACGCCGCTCATCACCACCGCGCCCGAAATTAGCGGACCACGGCGGCCGCCATGTTGAAACTGGTCTCCTGTCAGCTCGGGTGATTTGTATACCGGCGTCCATTAGTGACAGACGTCATTAGCCGCTGACAGGTCGCCCGTCGGTTTGACACGGTCTGTATGGTTTATGACCCACTCTGCCAGACTTTGACAATTTTTATTGTGTGGTGCACGGTGGCGGTCACCCAGCATCCTAACTTAATTTGAGGGAATAAACATGTCTCGTAAAAACACCTTATTGATTCATGACAGGCACGAGAGTTTATTTAACCATGTTTAAAATGAACCTTTGGGTACCAGCGATGACAATTGTTTGAATAAGCATCCTGCTTAAAATGAGGACTTATCGGTTGGCTTGTTTGGGTTTCGGACACATGGCCTTTCTCTCCAGTATAAGTCGATCTCGCAAAGAAAATTGGGCGACAGCATTAACTATATCGAACTCTGGGTTTCTGAAATACAATGTGAATGTGATCAAAATTGACAACACAAAGTTTCACCAACACTTAACTTCTTTATATCTTTCCACATAATGGCCTACTGTAAAAAAGGAACGCATCAAGGGAACTTGAATCAGTAAAAGTACTGATATTCTAAGAGATGCAAACTGCAGTATGTGGTCTCTTGAGTATTTTGGCAGTGACGGCAAGCCCCGTGTATATTTGTTTACTTTCCTAAACAGCCGTCGCCTCAAGGCGCAGTGTTGCACTCCTGACTCGGGTCTATGCCCATGGAAGCATTCAGAAAAAAACCCGAACAGCTTCCATACTGGCAGACCGTCTCATTAGCAAGACGCTTTAAGTCCCGCCCACATAATTAGGACATTTTCTTGACGGTAAGGGGGTGGCGCTCAGCCAGCATTTTGGCAAGATAAACAATGTGTTAACGCGCCACTGAGTTTCTAAAGAAAGGGGGACTCGGAGAGGGGTTTAGGGGAGGCTTCTAAAGAGTGAAGAGATGTAGTCAGGGTGTTACGAGGTGACTGGATTCCAAACAGAACAATCGTCCTCGCCGTCAAATTCCTGGGCTCCTCATTGTGTTTTTTTTTTCTAAAAAAGATGTTCAAAACTGTTACTCTCCAAGTATGGACCCCCAACAAATATACCAAACTTACTTTTTCAATCCAGCATAATTATGTGCATTGAAATATTCTGAAGAAAATAAGTGTCTGCCTTCAAACTTTTCGTGAAAAATCTTGGTTAGTGTCTTTTCTCCTTGTGGGAATCTCACGATTAATAAACTAATATGGACATATTTTTCTTTAGCCTAAGGGCGAGTTTGAGAGAAGAAATGTACTCTGGGGACAAGACTGCACAGTGAAAAAAAAATCTGATTCACAGACATTCCTTGGTCTTCATGTAGGTATGTTCTCTACTCGGAAATAAGCCTCCGGATCTATGTACCATGAGAGAGCGAAACCCCAGAGTTATGGAGACAAGAAGAAGAGGGGACAGAAGAGAAGACGGGAGATAGACAGCCGTGCGGATTAGTGGCCCCTAACCAAAGTCCCCATTGTCCAGGCATTCAAAGAGCTGTGTACTAAAGGTTATAATACTGACAGGCCCAGTCTCTAACAATGCCCACACGGGGGCAAGAACACCTATAATGAGCGGGCCCTAATTGCCTATTCAGTCTGCCGAAACGTCCCGGTAATGCTATTCTGCCGGAGTGGCTTCTAGCACAAGGCTGACAAATTAGGGTGCCTAAGAGCGGTGCTAGGATGGGGACGCGCCAGTGGGCACAATCCGCTACTCTTGCCGGTCTTCAAAAATAAGAAAAGTCAGCATCGAGCAGCTACGATTAATAAGAAAGTACATGAGACGAAACACAGAAGTACAAAACTCAAACTTCAATCTCTATCTTTTTCGTTTTAACTTCCTTTATATTTCCCCTCACGTCACTTAAAGTGCCAATTTTACCATAAAAGGACAACAATAAAATGCTAATCTTCTGCCTTATTTGATACAAAAATTAGGATACACTTTTTATGATATGAGTCAGTTCATGCATGTCACACAATCCCTCAATTTATACCCTCCCCCAAGCACGGCCGTGGAAAATTCAACTGCAGCCCGAGTGAACAATCAATGAACCGCGACAAAAAAAGTGTCATCGGTGTTTCGATTTCCAATACTCAGCGTTATACTCCTCACAGGCCTACTCACTGTACTGGGCCAGTACCAACTAACTCGTGGCTCCGTAAAAGGCAGAAAATTAACAAGCAATACCAGAAGAACGCATTTGCGTCCATACAGTCTACATTTAAACAGTTATATAGTACATACCAGGCACACTGTGTGCTTAAGCTGAATTTTGTACCATCTTAATGTGAAATACTCACTGATAGTGTTACATCACGGGTTTTCATGTACATGTACTGAAGTTAATATCTTAGATACAGTTCAGACGTGAAAAATATAGCAAAGTCATTCGGTAAAATAACTTGGACAGTGCAGTAGTTGAAAAATATTTCGCATAAAATATCTACATACAACCTTCCCAGCGAATAAGTTAAATGACAAATCACAAATATTCACGGTCAGATACAAAGATTTTCTTCAAATTAACCGTTCACAGATTGTGGCATAAGAACTTGTTCCGGATTTACAAAATAATGCAGAATACATTTCATTAAAAAGGAAAATTATATTCAAGAACATGCTTTGAAAATTGTACAATCGTCCTGTTCAGGTCTCCCGCAGCTGTGAGAACAAATACATGCACAACAAGGCACAGATTATTCATTTATAACATCGGCCATATTGGGGTCAGAGTTCAATATTTACTCAGTAAATAAGTAATTTATCATTACTACAATGCCGCTGGTATTTTTGTTCTTTGCCGCCGTCATGGCAGTATGTCACCACGTGACGTCACAGACTCATAATTCACGAGCAGCGGGAATGCTCAAGTTTCCGGCAACGAATGATAAATTGCTTACATAATAAAAGGACGAGGTTGAAATTCCATAAGTGTCCAACGCATGCGCTGAATCAAGTAAATAAGCAAAAAATGGCGGCTTGTCTCTAAAGTGGAGGTTAGATTACGAAAATGTGAACATCAAAATGTGAAAGCCTGTATTTTGGTAGAGTCAAATAAGTCAATCAATAAAATTTAATTTCGGACGTTTCAGTGGGAAGGCTGCATAGACTTGTTTTTATCTCAGTTATCTTAATGGTTGTCGCAGAAGGCGTCACAACATGAGAATGTCACTTATCAGTCAAATATTTTGGCGCCTCAAGGCAGTGCCAACCAAGCAATGCCACTCAAGTTGTTAAAATGTCGCCAGAAGAAATCGGCACATGGTCCAGAAATGTCTATGCACAACGTGGTGATAGTTTCAAAATGGAAAGTCTAAGTAATACAATGTATCACCTAGTTACCACCCTTTGCTCTGGAGGTTAACCCACTTTCATAACCGTTTATAGAAATTTGACAAAACAAAATAACGCTAGCCAGCTTGCTTTCCAGTGTTAGAAAAGATACTATCATCCATATAGTTTCAGTACATTCAATATACAACTTATATTACAAAAATAAAAACATGTGGTTTATGTTCAGCAGAGTTAAAACATGCAAGCTTTTTTGAGTAAGACATTAAAGACATGAGAACAGTTTTCAACCACTACATCATGATCCTTATCAGAAACATTCAGGCTGTGATCATTCATGTACAAGAAAATCACTGAGTGGGGTTATTGGGCCACGTCTATAAAAAGCACCTTTGCAGCCGGAGACCCCGAACAAAGCTTAATACACTCTTTACTCACTGGCCCCATTAGTGGGGTATGGCACCGTTTACCCAGCATTTGTCCCGCTAAGAACACGGTACACATTCGAACAAAAGGGGGAAAGTTTTTTAGAAACCCGTATCTTTCATTAGCGTGCATTGAACGCCGGCAGTGAGCGTGTTGACGTGGGTGATGTAACCGGTGTTTGCTCTACTGCTGCCCCGCTCGCTTGAGTGGGGACAACAGGAGTCAACTATGGCGCTGATAAAACAATTAGACATAAAAAATAACACATGACTTCCTTAAAGCATAATATAATATACCACCATGACCACGATGATAACACAGTATGCAAAACACTGCTGGTATACCATATCACAATGAAATTATGAATAAGCCAGTAAAAGTATAAAAATTCAATTTCTGTACACATTTTAAATGTTTGTTTAAAAAACAGAGTTTTTCAGTTGCCAGTTCTTTGAAGGGGAGCTATACACATCAGGCAATAAACATTGTTAAACAAGTTCTTGAAAGCACTAATATGGTCCATTGATCCTTGGCATTTTGATCAAACATGTGCTAATGGAACTGCCTTTGGATTTGTTGGCTTACCAATTCTGTCAAGTTCTTTCTTACCGAATAACCGATAGTAAAATCGTTTCCACGATTCCAGTGTCTTGCCCGACCAGATCCAAACTCCTGATGTGATCCCAACGACAAGGCACATAAAGTACTTGAGCATAAAAACCGAATAGTCCGGCTGGGAAACGTCTGCATTGCCGCAGGAGCATGTTTTTGTCCTTTCCCATTCGCCACGGGCGTGCTGCTCGTAGAAATAACAGCCGATGACTATGGTGGCTGGCACGGTGTAGAGAACTGTGAAGACCCCGATTCTGATCATGAGTTTTTCGAGTTTGTCCGTCTTGCTCCCTCCAGCTTTGATGACATGTCTGATGCGAAACAGGGAGACGAATCCAGCCATCAGAAATGTTGCTCCCAAGATCAGGTACACGAAGAGTGGGGCAAGCACAAATCCTCTGAGTTTCTCTACGTTCTGGTTTCCGACGAAGCAGATTCCGGCCACTGGGTCACCGTCCACTGAGCTGAGGGCCAGCACGGCGATGGACTTGATGCTGGGGACGAGCCAAGCTGCTAGGTGGAAATACTGGGAGTAACTGGCTATTGCCTCACTGCCCCATTTCATACCTGCTGCCAGGAACCATGTCAGGGAGAGGATGACCCACCAGATGGAACTGGCCATCCCGAAGAAGTAGATGAGGAGAAAAACGATGGTGCAGACGGCAGGGCCTGTCGACTCGTACCTGATGTACTCTCCGTTGCATGCCACTGCCTCGTGGCCTGCGATGAGCCGGATGATGTAGCCTAAGGAGACGAACAGATAGCATCCACTCAGGAAGATGATAGGTCTCTCCGGATACTTGAACCTCTCCATGTCAATGAGGAACGTCAGGGCGGTCGTCAGTGTCGACACGAAGCACAGAACCGACCATAATCCAATCCAGAAGGTCGCAAATGTTTTCTCATCGGACGAGAAGAAGGCACCATTGCAAGGGGTAGCGCAGCTTGGGACCTCACCGGTGCTGACACGGTTGTAGTACGGGTGTTGCTGTGGCACCGGCAGGAAGGGTTCCTTGCAGGAGCAGGGGCATTTGCCGTTCGTTGGCCGAGGTTGGCGGGGCTTGGTGATGGTAGGTATGGTGGGTTTTGGTGTGGGCTTCTCCGTGGTGTTGAATCCCATGCAGAGTTGATCGGGGTTGCCAAACTCCGGTAAGTCCTCACAACGCATTCTCTCCGGCCAGGCGAATCCGTACTGCCTCATCAGCGGGGCGCAGCCGGACTTGGCTCGCTCGCAGACCGACCGACAGGCCGGTAACGGCTTGTTGTAGTTGGTGACACAGATCGGCGTGTACATGCTGCACAGGAAGAACTTCAAGTCCGCCGAGCACTGGATCTCCACCAGAGGCCAGAACTGATGCACTTCCAGCCCAGCTTCATCCTGTGTATCGTGGTTGAACTGGTTGGGCATGTACGTCATGTTGTAGCCAATATCACGGCACATGGGGATAGTTATTGGTTCACATTTGACGTCCCTGATTGCCAAACACGGAGTCAGAGACATCCAAAGTAGGATGAAAACACACAGGATACAGGGAGCGCTGGAGCAAGCCATGTCTCCCCTAGTCCCAACCGGCACGATATGAAATGCAGAACACCGAGATTTTTTTTTACTCACAAGTCCGTGTCTTTGTGTATGCACAGCGTTGATCGGTGTACAAACAGAGCCGTTGGTCAAACACAAGCCACCGTGCGACAGCTACCACATGTACACGCTAGTACCGCAGCCAGCGCGCGAGTCACACGGAGCAAAGACTAACAGTCAACGTCGGAGTCCAAAGCTTGATCCCGGCAATATATCACACTGGCAGCACTCACTCACTCGCTGTTGAAATAGCACTCACATTTTATGCACGACTAAGTTCTCTCAAAACTGTGTCCCATTAGGTGCGATTTTTCTTCCACAGAGAAAGTCCAGTGGAGCGGCTGTAATGGACAAGGAGGAAAAACAAATCAGCAGTCAGTAATAAAAACTTGCCACACAAGCGATATTTTCCCCGGGTCTAATCGGTAGTAGTCCCCGTGTATCAGCAATAACACGCCGGTGGAGATGTGTACACACGGATGTCGATTTAGTTAATGACCGAACAGTGGAGATGCCGCGAGGTTTATGGTTAACCCTGGAGCATTAGGAAGTTGTGTCCCGTCAGAGCAGTCTGGGAGCCCCGTTTATGTCTCAATGTGACGATTCTCACAGCCCGTAGCCAACAACCTGCCAGTGAGGTGTCAACGGACCTAGCTGTCACTCTTCTGTCAGCTCATTATGCCCCTATTCATACGTGACGTCACCCGTCCATCATGTAATCAATCCTCCAATTAGCGGGTATGGATGTGGGCGTGACGTCGTGGTCTCCGCTCACCAACTGGCCCCATTGTAAACCGAGAGAGCGAGGGGTGAAAGGAGGATGGAAAAGAATAGAGAAAGGGGTGGGAAGAAAAGAAAAGCGAAGAAAAGAAGAGAGAAGCAAAGAGAATTTAGTAAGGGAAATATTTGCTTCGAAAATAATACAGGAACTCTTACACTGCTAACTAAAAATGACCTGATTTTCTTTAATATTTGATTTAAACATTCCAGCTATGCCCTAGTTTGTGATAAGAGATACGTATCGGCCATAAATCAACACGATTCTCATCATTTACCACTCGGTATAGATACACAAAGTCGTTGCGCACAAACTGACAACATAAATCGCACCTAACACACACACACAATGTACAAGTTTGATATTTATTATCTCATGTTCAAAAAGACTTTGTGGATTTTATCAAGGATGATTTTACTTTACTACTTAATAAGAAACAGAAATGCAACCCTCCCTAACATACCCAACAAAACAACCTGAGACTTCACCGGACAGACAAACACACAAAACCAAATAAAACACACACATCTCGGCGGGGAAACGCCATGATCAGTGAACTGCCGCGCCGCCAGCCAAGTTCCCACCGGCCATAAGGGAACAATGACGGTTCACAGTTCAACTCCATGTGCGCTGTGATTGACAGCTCCCGAGGGACCATCAAAAAACAATTTTCATTTCTAAACTTTGAGTTCTCTCACTCTTTTTTTGTTGTTGGCTACATCATGTGACCCTACCGGGTTTACCCTGGAGTCAAACGGAATATTGTCAGTGTTCAAGCGCGCAGGAGAAACGGAGATATCGCTCTGCTTGTTGGTTTTAGGCATTTTGTATGGGGGTTCAGGCGTGATATTTGGAGTCAAAATAAAAACACACCAATGATTGCTGCTGCAAAGCCTGCAATCGTGGGACCCTGTAACGGTTCATGAGGCTGAGATTGACTTGGGAATACAAAATTTGAGGATGATCTTTGCTGTTGGCCAATTTTACACAATTATTGTGGTCTTTGCAAAACGTTAATGCATCTTATGCGATTTGAAGGTTTACATTGTCAAGTCAGGAGTAAGTTGGGGCTGCATCACTTGAAATGAATTTTCTTTTTTAAGTTGTTGAGTTGCTACCATCTCTCTGCGGAACCACCAAACTCACAAAAGAGAATTTGACTACATCTTGGTGAAACGATTGTAATATAAGGTATCGGTTCGTGATTGTTTCTTCATACAGCCCTTTTTGATGAGTTGAGATAGAGTTTGATGATATTAGAATTATGAAATCAAGTTAAGCTTTGACTACAGGCGTAGGCATACACGGTATATAATGATGACTTGATCAGGCCACAGTTAACCTGTCAGGCAGGAGCGAGAGGTATTTTCAAGGAATTGTGCCGCACTGTCGAGTGATGACAGCCCGCCTAGCCCGCTGGATTATCGCCAGCGTCAACCCTAATCCAGAATTTATTGTTGCTGCGACCAACCCGGAATAACCCCGCTGTGATCGGTGCTGATCCCCCGGATCTGTCCCCCTGCACAACTAAACATGATCCCCGCTTATTGATGCCCTATTATGAATGGGTGTTTTCTCGGTGAATAGGGAGTACGAAAGAAGTGAAGGGGGGGGGGCTATAGTTCTGCACCATGAAGCCATCATTAGGGAAGAAGGTCAGCCTAAACTCTCGGTGGTGTAGTTGGACAAATTGGGCTGCCTCGTGGGGCTAATTAAGGTCTGTCGGAGATTTCGTTTTGTTGGGTGGGTGAAGGGGGTTGATGACATCGGCTAATTGGCATCACAGGGCAGATGACAGGAGGACGGTACAGCAAGATGGCGACGAAGAGACACGAGACATGGGGACTGGTATTGATTGGGAACTGGGAATAACCATAGAGAAGTGTGTCCTTTCTCTATGGAATAACCATAATATCCCAATAATGAGGCAGGGATGGCATGGGGAATGTAGGAAAGGGTTGCAAAGGGAAGTATTTTCATAGAAAAAAGTCCCTTGTGAGGTATTGCATGTAATCATAGACGCACCGTGTACACCAAGTACCATCGTTGGGTTTGGGCCTATCTGCACCTTTGACACCTGACATCTGACAGTTGACAAATGGAGCGATTCTAACAAAAATAAGTTTTGGAGTCCAATCTTGACAACAGCGGAGCCTGACACGTAGCAAATTCATTAATAAAGTGAGGTGTCCACATTCTGATCTCTGAGCAGTTTCACCTTATGGACCCCGGACGGGGAAATTTAAGATGCACGCGACGCGCAAGAAAAACACTTGAAATTTCGGCGGTACTTGAAGTCAACCCTTCATCTTGAAAAAAATGTCTTCCGTTGCTCAGTGGAAAGTTATGTTGATCCTAATAGGAATGTTGTTAGCTTTCCACGTGAAATGATTGTCTAGGGGTCCTCGAGGTCTCGAAATGTTTCCCACCGTGGAAATATTGTTGGTGTGATAGAGAGAGGTTATCTTTCTTTCTTCAGTGCAAAATAAAACAATTCAGTGTCGAGTTGAGGCCATTAAGACGACTTGATCATTACTGGCCAGGGATCCTTAGTTGCTCGATCTCGTTGTTCAGAAGCGATAGATTTCTAAGCGCCACAAAAAGAAACCAACGAAACAACTTAAAACTGTGCAAGTTTGGGTACAGGATAGGCTTTTCGCATGAAATCGTTACAAGTCAAGTGCTATACCAATCCCTAATTTTATATGCATCCATCCTCAGTGAAAGTTTCACACATGTCTCGAATATAGGCCCTATATTTATTTTTTAAAGTGTGACCTTGAAAATGCTACGTTTGACTGTAGTCAATGCTGTTGTCGGTGAGTTTATTATTTTTTGTAGAATCAAAATCAAAGAGAGCACATACCTATAGGCCGACACTTAAACACTTTGTGTGTGTGTGTTTATTACAAAGAACGGAAGCCATTTTTCTACCGTTCAAACAAGTGCAATAAACGACAGCAACTCAGTCATGCTTCATGTGACGTACGCCTTTGGAATGTACGCTATGATCTTATGACAACAACATGCTGTTTGAATAAAAGTTTGTTTTCAGTCAATTGAAACTGGTTATTTGTTTTACATTTTATCCAAATTTTGACCACACTGTATTATTGTACGAACTCGGTGTTTTGTGCTACGACTCAGGGAGAAAGTTTTAATAAATTCACGATTTTACCAGTCTTCCAACTCAAACTTCGTCTGGTGAACATCCGACAGAGACCTGAAAGTAGGTCTATCTAAATACGAAACGACTGGCGACGAGTCTAGCCACAGCTGTCAATCATTTTGTGCCGCTTCCTTCCTGCCCGCCCGTGCGGCAACGAATTTGTTTTTACAATAAGCTGATAACCATGTCCCGTGGAGTCATAACAAAAATTTGTAACAATTTCAGGTTTTTCTTTTTTCCCTTCAAGGTCAGACTGTGGAAACTATTTTTTTCCAGCGCGTGGGTGTATAACACGTGCCACCTGATGCAACAAGAGATGTTGAAACATGGAGGAACTGTTTTCCTTCCTCCATATGGTTGAAATAACGATGATCGGAATTTGGACAGACAGGACTTAGTTCAGTGAATTCGTAACTTAAGAATAAGATTGAGAGAAACTGTTGTTTCAAATTGACTTCCGTTTACGACGTGCGTTTGTATCTTCTGTATAACTCCTTCGTTTGGTGTAAGCAAAATTTTGAGATTATTAGGCCTATGACTTGAATAATTCAGTCAACTCATTTCGTATTCAGGGAAAAAAAGAATAAGTCGTCTATTACATGGCATTATAAGACACATTTCAAGTGCTCGATGAAAAATAATTAACACGAAAGCCCTTAAAGGGAATATACAACATTTGCAAACATCGAAACATAAAACTACCAAGTTTTTAAGAAATACCTTTACTAGGATGTTGGTAAATGACAGTCTAAAGCATCCTGTAAAATTATGGCACCTGGTGTGAAGTCATTTTCAAGAAAATGGTATTTTGTATACATTTCCAACGGTGGTCGGCCGACCACCATTGGAAAAACCTAACTATATTTCAACTACTGCTCCAAATTTACCTTTTTTTCAGTCCAAATTTTGTTTGGTATTGGTTACATGTTCATGAACGGGTGCAGGCCAGCTAGACTGGTTCCCTTACCTTACAATTTTCTGGCAACTATAAATTGATCCATTTCATCTTTAGTGGAGTCAGGGAACCAGACTACTTGAACAATTTTGTTTTTCTTGTTTTTTTTCCCAGCATTTTCGAACATAAAACTTCAAACATGACAGTGTAACAATATTTGATCTATTATACTAACCCCTCAAATACTCCATTTCTGAAAATTACAGCAAAAGCCAATGATGTACATACATATACAGTGTATATCAGCATTACTTGAATCAGTCCGACTCCATTCAAATGGGTTCTGTTCCCGAAATGTTGTCAAAATATATGGGGGGACGGTTTAAATAACTACCAACATTTACTCGAATATGTTTTACATTTCAATGATTGTTTTTGTCTTCATCATTCATATTCCTTTGGGGTTTTTCCATCACAATGGGCACAGAATATCAGATAAGATGGATATTATGTGAGTCTTTAGCACATTTTGACAATTTTTTCACCAAGTTGACTTCAATTTCAATGTTCAGATTTTTGACAGGTCCATAGGTTCGTGGTTCCATGATGGGGAAACAATTAAGCTAAAAACTGTCAGTTATAATGCACACAACAGGACGTCGTCTTGCTGATGGCACATTCTCTAAGCGCCCGGTTAAGAATAACGCCCATTCCGGGCTAATGAGCTTTAATTGTATCACTGTGACAATCGAGGTATTAGTCCGGCATTATTGGCCAGGCGTGGCAGTGTGGCTGTCAATCACCTTGCGGTCTCTGAGTGACAGGTCGTGTACCTGATGTTCTGGATCCAATTTCATGGAACATAATAAGCAGCAATTAGTGGGTAGCACGTTTATGTGATAAACCGTGCTGTGTGATAAACTGTGATATTAAGTTGATGTGCTAAGCCAAACCAGCTGAACTGGGCACCAGTGGCATCACCACGGCCACAAGACAGCATGATATTTTGACTGGTAACCCGTTTTTGCAAAGCAGATATTTTCCATGCTTCGCGAAATGTTGTGCTTTGCAGCCTATATGAAAACTGCCCCTGGCGTTATCGTTCTACTTATGGAGATAACCTTTATCCCTCGATTTCAGCAAAAGAGGTTCAAAATGTAACTTACCAAGCCTCCATAAGTCGGGCTGTAATTCCCCTTTCCACTGGTGTCCATAACTGGAAGCTGCGCCGGATACCTGGTTAAGGAGATGTGATGAAATATATTATTAGTCTTTGGCCTGTAATTTTGTGTTTTGTTTGTTTGTTTGTTTTTTGGCTGCCATATTCTCACTGTTTACGCTCAATGCCACTTCTGGGATCATTTGCCGGGTCATATGAGCAGGAAACCTTGGCAAAAATGTTACTTTTATCCAGAAAAGTGTCCTTTTTTACCACGAAAAGTATTAGACCGGGAAGAACCCGGATGCTGTCTAATCTGACGTACCGTGACTATTTTAGAGTGCACCTCTTGGACTCAGATCCGGAGATTTCAGAGTTTGTTTAGTGCGTGAGAAGATGTCGCTGTAGAATAACTCGAGAAACCTGCTTTTATAAATTGAAAATAAACATTAGCTTGCAAATGTTCCAGCCCATTTTCTGACCGTAATGTACCTTTGAAAGATAGGTTTGGATTGGTTTGAGCCAAGTACAGAACTGACTAACACGGGAAGCTTTGAACAACCTATATGTAATGTATCGTTAGCACTACCACAGAACCTGCATGACTTGTGTGAATTTTGAAATTCGACGATGCACGGAACCGCGACAGAGGCCGGTATGTGACATTAATTCACATGCCAATCACGCAAGACGTGATGAGTGAGATGAGACATTAGCAGTTCGCGTGCATAAGAAAATAAACTATTCGACCAAATCCACTCATCATCCAATTTAATAAATATTTTCACGATATTTTAGAATATAGGAAATCTCCTAACCTATATTCTAAAATATCATGAAAATATTTATTAAATTGGTCAAAATAAACGACCTGAAAACTGCACCAGTTCGCATGATATCTCTAGCAAAGGAATGCTCTTAACTCTGGTTGAAGTTCAAGTACTGAAACGATCTCGCTCTGTCCTGATGAAAAGATCAGGGGTTCGTTCACATCCAAATGAACCGCTTTAAAATGTCATCTGCAAGGATCGGGGAATTCGAGTGATGGCCCAAAGTTTCGATGATGAGTAGGCCTACTGCAGGGATGTGTAAACTATTATTATAGAAAAAGCTGGATGGTTATTTATGGCTGTATCTAGTAAGCACTATATATTCACTGCTTTCCGCAGGGTGGAGCTCGAAGTCAGCATTCTAAAGCCACACTTGCAGATATGAGTAGCAGGCAAAATTTGGAAGGGCCGCGTGGTTCCCTCACCCCACCCCCACCCTGGATTCGCCAATGATCACTTCAAGAACGGACACATCTCGTGAACACAACAGGAAGTGGCAGACAGGACGCTTCAACCGTGCACTCATCTTTCATCTGTTTACCGTCGCTCCATTTTTCTAAAATGTCAGCATTTCCTATTAGGGAATCGGTTCGTAAAACAAACAGACTCATTATACGTGATTTGAAAAGGTTTGGGGAAAGGCTAATCAACTTCGCTAGGTTAGTAAATTTTCTTTCTTTTCCAAAAACCTTTTAAAATTTAAAGATCCTGGTCTAACTTAGAACAGCTAGCATGTAATATGTTTTAAAAGATGTTTATAATGTAAGCCCCAAAACGGGCCTTGTTACCACACATAAACCCTAATTGAAGTTCCGTTTAGCATTCGACATTCTTTTGCTTTAAATTAAGGTTGCTGACCGTATTTAAATGAAGCCGTCAGATTCCCTGGAATTTTCAGGACTAACAGCTCCGATCCTTTTTTATTAAATTCCTTCCACGCCGCACGCTGGGCCGCCTGCCAGTTAGTATTAGACCCCACGTCGCGCCTTGCTCTTCATGTTGTCAGCTTATGCGTCCAGTTCCCTTGAGATGTCGTAATTACGAGGGCAAATGAGGCTGGGAAGAATGCACATTGGTTGCAATATTTGGCGATCGACCATTCATTTATTTCAAGAGAATCTGAGTGAAAGACATCTTGGTACATTTTACACATGCACGCCAGCTCCGCCTCATAGTACTTTAATGTGTGACCATCTTCTTGGTCGAAGGAAGGACCGTTCGTAGAGCGAAGCAACACCATCAATTATGATTAATACAACACTTAAACAGAATGAAAAAAGCACACTTTGAATTCAATTTTCTCTTGTCTAGTTACCTGTTCAACTTAAAACATTTTTTTTCTGGTATGACGTTTTTCCCCCCAAACAAACGTCTCTTATTGTGTATGCATTCAAACAACCAAAAACTTATTCGTGTTGTTGACATTGTTTGAATTTGTGCCGATTTTTCGTCCACGTAGGTCTAATGTTCTGGAACTATATAGCCACGTCGCCCCGTAAAATGAAGAACATTTTCACAATTATATTTAGCGATGGTTGGTACATCAGTGATATGTGACTGAATTGTAAATCGCTCAGCATGACAATTGACGATATGGTTGGGATTCGGAATCTCAGTCCCACCACATCCAACGTAAGAAAGTGAAAATTGCATCGAGCTGTTTAGTGGATAGAAAAAAAAAACATTTCGCTATTTAAAGCTTGAAATTACGATGAATGAAATGCTTGTTCTTTTTCCTAGGTACCATCAGCACAGACCCAGCACACGGGCTCTGCAAAGAACACCGCCGTCATTTCCCACTTGAAATGGCGCGACCGCCCAACAAAAAAGTGCGCATCAATCTCCCCTCCCCGGCATCGCCAGAGCACCCTCGGGCCAACGACTGACCCAATTAAAAAGAAATTAATCATGGGTCGAGTGTTTGTGCAAGATAAAGGTTTCTTTTTTAATGTGAAAGGGGCAAACTTCACCTCGATAAACTCTACTCGGCCGTATCTAGAATCTTGAATATAATGCAGCCGACACTGAGGCTAGCATAACAAACACGGGTCTACTATAGAACTACACCACTCACAGCACGGCTGAGCAAAAAAATCTAATATCAGTGGCCTTGCTTCTTGGTCGTTTTTTTTTCTCAACAAAATGTTCTTACTTCCCGCCCAGACCTAATAAAATACATTCCCTAGTCGTCGAGGGTGGCAGGTGGCAAATGAAAACTTCAAGTAGGGACAATTTGGCACCGTCCCGCCCGCTTCCAGTTCGCCAAATCTTCCGGATAAATGCTGTCACTTCCCCATGTCAGCCGCGTTATTATTTTTTTTTTGCGAGTACGGCAATTACACACAGTGAACATCCAACGCAACACTGATACTGTTGTCTGGCTTATCGGCATCTTGTCAGCTTTGTAAAATATTAGCCCATGGGCAAATACAAGCAAACTCGGTATCAAACAAGATTAGATCAAATTCTGTTGCTACCGTGGAACGGGGTCCCCCGAAAAGCAAACACAATACTCGGAAATCGCCGTCAGAATTGATCCATCTCGGAGAGATTCAAATGTATTTTTATAGTTAACAAAAAAACATTTCGAAACCCAATTATGAAACTGGGTTTGCGCCAGACTGTTGGCTTAAGAGGAAGTTTGTATTTTATTTCAGCTGCATTAGACTATTTTTTTTAGCTTAAGTTCCGCTTCGATTTACCGATTACAAACAAGGTTTAAAATAAAATAAAAATGGACTATAAACACACCTTGAAGTAAAGCAGCGCCTATATTTAATTCGCATATTATGTGGATTGCCGGGTTTGGGATCAAATAGCATTCATGTCCGCGTACGACACTTGCCCTATTCCCACTTCAAAAATCTGAACATATTTAATGCTTTTGGAGCAATGCTAACTTTTGATAGCGTGTACCTTTTTTAACTTAAAAAAAACCCCCAAAACAAACAAAATGGCGTCCCCCAAAAAAAACTTTATGAAATGATCAGTAAAATCACTGTACCGTCAGTGGAAACAGAGAGGATGGCTTCCTAATAACCATAAGAGAATGAGCATAGGGTACATTTTTATCCCTGTCAAATTTCAGTTTATATAGTTTCTCTGAAGCGACATCTGAAGGATTTGGGGCGTTTGTCAATATAGTTTCCCGACACTCTATTATTATTCCACTCAAATCAAACATCAAGGCCTCCTGCTACGTATCCAGCAATCCCATTAAGCACAGAATTCATTCCAGAATAGCTGAAAGAGCCAAAATATCTACATAATGAAAATAAATTATAAGCCGTCATTATCTGCCAAATCAGCTCCAAAAATGCAACGCCTAAACAGTGTACCTCGTTTTCTTCTTAGGTCTATTCATGCTGAAGACCCAGCAGGGTTTCCTAGGAGCTTCCTGGATTTCCGTCACCCGTTCGACGTTTTGTTACCTTCGAATCTAGCCCCATACAACCCCTCCCCAGTCATTAGACCCTATTGTTACCCCGTCTGACCACCCCCTGTTCTCCCCTTGTGAGTGCTATAAACCAATCAGTGTCTGAACAACTGCCACACTGCCCCTCCCCGTACTAAACTACCTCTTTATAATGCATTGTCTCTTAGCTTATTAAGATTGCTTCTCCGCCCAAATTAATCACTAGGCTATTCATTCACTTGTCTCCTATGAACAATTGTATTTCCGTGTCTTTCATTCTACTCTTGGTTTGAGTTTTTCAAGGAACGTAAGATGTACTTTTAATTACGCGACGACGACCTACTACCGAGAACCGAGCAATTTGGGTCTCTTTCATGTAGTTTTAAGTCTATAATTATGTGTGTCAATCAAAGAGGGTATGATCATGATGTGATGGGATGCTAGAGTGTATCTATCTCGACAACAAAGTTGGGTCGATCGACTCTGTGTAAACCACTAGATTGTTTGGGATTTTTTCTTCAAATAATGATGACTTTAAAAAGGAAGAGTTATTTCGGCGACACAACCCCCACCCACCCCACTCATAAAAGGAAACCAAAACAGGAAGAAAACACCGGTACAATTATTTCCATGCAAAGTGAAATTTTAGTTGTGGGATAGCAGCTCAACAAATCATCATGTCTCTCCGTTAATAGTTAGTAAGGCCAAAAAAATTGATGCGGCGACGCGTTTTTTTTTTTTGGGGTGGCTTTTTTTTTTCAAGCTTGTATTGTACAGACAAGGTGGGTACTATATTTTGCTTTTTTGTGTCCTCATTATACATTGGTGTCGTCCATAATTTGCCTTGGTGCCCTTTATCATTTGCCTTGGTGCAATTTCCCCATTCCTTGGTGCTCTCCCAAAAAAAAAGGAGGAGGAGGGCGCGGAGGGCGCGGGCGTTGTAGCTTCCGTGTTAATTTGAAGAAAAAAAAAGGTTGACGTGCATGATTAAAATCGACGCGCGCGCTGACCAGAGACCGAGTATTTTTTTTTGGCCTAACACACATTGGCATTGTCTATTTGCTCCTATATATTTTGACCGATTTCAACCAAAAGTTGTTAAAAGTATCAGCAGCCCAGCCCCAACATGCATCACATGGCCAAACTGGGGTCAAGGGGTGATCATGGGATCAAACTTCTTTTTTTTTTTTTACTAAAACCACTACTCCTTCCATAAATTAGGCCTACAAGGCACAATCACGTGACTCAATGCATGAATACGTTGGCCCGCAGTTTCCGATATATTTCCGATGGAGCTTGTTCTAGTTAAAGGGAATGTACAACATTTGCTTTTGCTGCAATTTTCAGAAATAAATGGATTGGGAGGATTAGTATGTTATAGCAAATATTGTTAAATTGACTTGTTTCACGTTTTGGGTTTGGAGATGCTGGAAAATCCAAGAAAACCAACCATGTTCTTGAAGTCTGGTTCCCTGACCCCACGTAAGATGAAACGGAGCAATTTATAGACTTTGGAGAATTGCAAGGTCAGAGAATCCGTCTAGAAAGCTTGTACCCCTCCACAGGTGTGTAATCAATTGCAAAGAAAATGGGGAATAACTAAATATGAAAAATTAGGGGCACTTTTTGAAAACAGTCAGTTTTCTCCAACGCTGGTCGGCCGACCAGCGTTGGAAAAATACAAGTTTTCTTGAAAATGTCAGAACGCCAGGAACCACGATTTTACAGGATGCTTTCGACTGTCATTCCCTAACAATCCAGTAAGATATTTCGTGATAATTTGATAACCCTGCATTAAAATTCCCATAGACACCAGTACTAAATGCCCATACTCCCAAATTCTTTTTAAAATACTCGGAACTTTCATAGGTATTTAAGCTACACAGAAAGAGGACGATCAACATGACTTATTTGGTCACCTTTCATTTCTTTCAGTTTTTGTGGGTCGACCATTGACCTCTCACTGAGTATTAAATTTTCACCCAACGAAGACGACTCCTATTTTTCCCAAAGCGGAAAAGTAGCCAGCTTGAAAATGATCCCTCCAGAACACACTAGTGGCAAAATAGCGCCACTTTCGAGCTCATTTGCATCCAAAATGCTCTGATCAGACTTGGAAGCCCCAAGTCCGGGCCAGAGGTTTATTGCAATATCTCTCCAATTCAATTTTATGGCTTTCAGAGCTAATGTAGAATATTTTGAGGGTATAACTTTTCGTCATGGGTTTAGGCCTATTTACCGGTGTGCCCCCCTCAAATCCCACGATTGAAATCCATATTCTTAGCAGTCTTAAAATTTAGAGGATTCGTTGTTAGACTAGTCTTAAAAGAGAAACCATTAATAAGAGTGGGTCAGCTAGAAGCTGTGCTCTTTGAAACTAAAATTTCGAATGCATTCAAATAATATAATTACCTTTATGAATTATTTGTGGTGAAATGCCATTTATGATGTCAAATTTTTTTGATTCCCATATCTGGCCATCATTTTTCACCCTGTGCACAAACTGGGACTGGTCTGAAAATTTCTAAGTGTTTTCTCAGTAAAAATTCAAAATTGTCACTGCTAATTTTGACTTTTTAGGGCATATTATCACTTTCTGATGGCTGGTAGGTCATTTATGGGAAAAATAAGTGATGGCCAGATATGGTAATCTTTTCTTATAACTTCCCAACCTCATAAGTCTCCTTACAATGGGCCTACATGTCAATCCAAATATTTCTTTAAAATGGCTAAATTTTCGACTCGCCCGCAACTCCGCTGTTCCGAAGCGGTTGAGGCGATATTTCGGCTATATCGTCCTTCATCAATTATTTCTTGGAAATTTCCCGAGAATTTTGAGTATTTTCCCCAGAATCAAAGAGTTGGAACTGACCAGATTTGTTGTCCTGCTTGGCCATAACTCCCATAAGCAGACTAGGGTCACCTACTACACGCATCATCCCTGATATATGATCCAGATCGCCATTTGTGCTGGATGGGTTGCCGTTCCTTTCTTGCTGGGGCAGTGAAAGTTAAGTGCCACTAATATTTTTCCAGGGAAACTTCCACATCATGTTGCTCATTGTCTTTTAAAAAAAAATCTTTCTTGCACTTTGAAGACGCATTCCCTTGTATTTTCGGAGCTGCACGTTGTCCATAATATGCCTACATTACTCTCATGATGGAGGTACATCGCCCTAATCATGCTCTAGGTTTACCAGGCCCACTCTTACTACCGTAACTAAGTTGTCATTTGCTGAAAAGAAAGAATTCTTATTTTGAATAGCAAGAATTCCCGTTTTTGGCATCTTACTTCTAAGCATTCTTTTCTTTCAAAGTTTCAAGCCTCACTGAATTGATGGTATGATGATTTCTTTGTTTGCGAGGGGCAGTTGCATATGCAGGTTGTGGTGCATTGGACCTGGGCCAAGGCTTTAGCAAATATTCAAACAAACATGACTTTTAATTAATGCAAACAATAGTCTGACAGCAAAATACTACTGTCAACTATAGTTAGTACCGATGACAGATGACACACGCCCTCTATAGTCGAGTTTTTTTTACTTCGGAACTTCTAGGCTGATGTCTAGACGTCTACACACTACATACCAATGTACCATCACTAGTGTTACCCGTCTCGTTCTGTGAAACGTGTGCCTGCCATATGGAACTGCACTGCATGCTATACGGGAAACAGGTGTAACGTCGTTTATCAACACATTCTTGTGTTACAATTTACATTTTTGGTAAAAAGTAAACCAACATGGCAACTGTGGATGAACTGAAGGAAAGGATTGCTCAACTTGAAGTAGAGCTTGCCAAGGAACGAGAAAAGACAGGTGGAAATGTTGCTGGAGCTAGAAAGAAAATCGACCAGATGTCTTCGGAAGTGGTCGATAGCAATCCGTACAGGTATAAAAACTACTATGGAGTAACAAAACGCGGTTAGCCCGAGTCATAAATTTGGCGATCCTGTAGTTACGGGCCCACCTTTGGTTTCGATCAAATTTGAGTCAACATGTGTAGTTTTCATCATTCAAACAGTCCTTTCAATCTAAAGCAGCTATCTCTCAATTCTAACACCTATATTTTGTAATTTTGATTATGAACAATTTCTTCCATGTCTTCATGTAGAAATTACGATTTTTTTAGGCGGTTTGCGATTGGTTCCATGCGATTAAGCGCTCTGTGCACGTTCACGATGCATCGCCATAAATATTATTGTGTTGTATTTTATCCTCAAATTTCCCTCAAAAATTCAAAACCCTGCCCTCTATCTATGACAATACCTGCATGTTCTTAATGTTGCCAACTAGCTTGGCAGGCACCTCCCCCCTCCCTAGTCAAACAAATAAAAAGTGGATTTTGTTCTCTTATAAGTTATAGGGAACTGGGCCCGTAACTACACGATCGCCATAAATGACATACAGAAAACAATTGGTGATTTCATCATGGATCTTAATATTACCTTGAATTTTACATGTACCAAGTCTGTTATCAATGTACAACCTAACTTGCTTGAGTATCAGCAGTTTCCATGATGTGTTTTCCAATCTGCTCAAAAATAAAAACCTATGTAAACAAGTTGAAGTTGTATAACAATAATAAAGCTAAAACGAAACAGCCAAAAATACTATCCTAGCTTTCCATTTAGCAATCTACATATGTATGTATGCAGTATGACAAATGTAAAGTATTTAATTTTTGTTCTTTTGACTTGTATTTTGTTGCAGTCGACTGATGGCACTTAAGCGCATGGGAATTGTTGACAATTATGAGGTAAGATGCATGTATGTTGACATTACATTTTTTGGTGAACATTTAGGCTCATCGTATCATTGTACTAAATGTTTGCAAGAATTTTTCAATTCATAGTTTGCAACAGTTGTTTTGTTGCATGCGGTTATGCTGATTGTTTGAGATGAGGTATCCAGTTGTGAATAAATTGAAATCAAGATGCATAATATTTTCAATTCAAAACAAGAATCTTGCATACTTTACTCTTTTGGACTGCATTTTATGCTTGTTTTCTCCAGAGAATACGAGAGTTCACAGTGGCAGTAGTGGGAGTGGGCGGAGTCGGCAGTGTGACTGCAGAGATGCTGACAAGATGTGGTATCGGCAAGGTACATGCACTAGGGATACTGCAATTTTTACAACATTTTGCTGTATTGGCAAATTGAATTTGTATAACACGGATCACTATTTGTCAAGTAACACCAATATTTATAAAATATTGAATGGCTTTTAGGGGGATTCAAGAATAAATTGCACAAGCTATAACAATATTGCATGAGTCAAAGACGAGTGCAATATTTGTTATGGCGAGTGCAATATATTTTTATATCCCCAGAAAAAAGTCATCCCATTTTATTATTATTATGTATATCAGGCGGACTTGATCCACAAGAAATACATTTCAGGACACTGTCTTTATTTCTCAAATTTCGTCAAATTATTTGCCGTTTACCGAAGCAAATTTCGCACCGCTCGAAACTGCCATTGTGGTTGTTGACAAGAGTGTGTGTATACTCTGCTAGTTCTGCGCGCTGTGTCCGCGTGCAGATGTGATGGTACCGCGCACTAAGCTCTGTTGACTGGTCGATAACTGTGTGTTTCTACGCTCTAGATTGCACGGGAACCAGCAAAAATGCCCAGATTACTGCAATATAAAAAATAATATTACAGTCATCCGGGTACTTTTTACGAAAGCATACAAAACGCTGATTTATTTTTACCACTGGAAGCCTGATATAAATAATAATTCATTTTACTGCATCGTAAATTTTTTTTTTTTTAATTTCAATTTCCTGTTTGTCTGTTTTTGTGTAACAGCTCTTGCTGTTTGACTACGACAAGGTGGAATTGGCCAACATGAACCGTTTGTTCTTCCAACCCTACCAAGCTGGCATGAGCAAAGTACAAGCAGCAGAGAAGACTCTTAGGTAAAACAAAATGGCTTGTAAATCATCTCCATGTTGCCATGAAAACTATTATGAAAGAAACGAGGAAGCTGTTGAATGATCCAGTTTTCTTTTCCTTTGTGGGGGATGGGGCTGGGGAGGGGAGGGGGTTGAAAAAAGTTTATAAAGCTGCGAACATTCTATTAGAACTTGTGCAACTTCAATGGGCCTAATAAAGCGGTGTCAGTGGATTACTGGGAGAAGTTTCTAATGCTAAGTTTTGGACCAGTCCTCAATTTATCATAGAACTACGCAAGTATTATCTGAAAGATGTTTTGTATTGAATATAACGGTTTATAATTCAAATAATATTGTCTTTACTTTTCTAGAAATATCAACCCGGATGTGCAATTTGAAACTCACAACTACAACATCACCACAGTGGACAACTTCCAACACTTTATGGACAGAATTAGGTAAAAAGAGAAAAACCAAATACTAGTCTGAAAGTGTGGTGCTGTGGAGACCGGTGGAGTGCCATGTCTGATGAATTTGCTACTTATAATTGTACGTACTGCACAGCATGTACAATCAGTCAGCAAAATTATATCTTTGCACTGTAGATTCGTTTTATTTTCAATTGCTACTTTCCTAGTAATGTTAAAGTTAAACTTTTGAATGAGACACCGAAAAAAAGAAAAAAAAGGAGAAAATCCACCAGCGTTTATTTAATGAATTTATTCTTCCCAAAATTCAAATTTTTGGCTGCCAGACAATATTTCGGGTATCCTACGGTGGGGTTCGTTTGAGCTCAAAATGAAAGCCTCTTTTCAGGGGGTTGCAAATGCCCAAAGTGGGAATATATTTGATTTTTCGTTTAAACAAAACGTACAAATTAAGAAAAAAAATTTAGGAGAAAAACAATCTTTTTTTTTAATAGCACGGGGTATGAAACTTTTAAAGTAACTTTCAAACAGAAATTCGTAACGGATATATTTGAGACCTGTAAACTGAAATTAACTGGATTCTGCAATAAAGTCGTATCTCGCGCAAATACGCTCAGTGCAACAAGTACGTACTCGCATATTGGGCGGTCCATTGATTTTGTGTTTACATCCGGGTTATTTTAAGTGAGATACGACCTTTTGACATTGAAAACGCGCGTTTCATGTACATGACATGATACGCCATTTGTGCAAGCTTGAATTGTTGATGCGTTATCTTTCTATAGCCATGGTAATTTGAAGGGGGACGGTAGTGTGGACTTGGTGCTGAGCTGTGTGGATAACTTCGAAGCAAGGATGGCGATAAATACAGTAAGTTTGAACACATTCACTTACACAGAGAAATTCCTAACAATTATTCTTGCTAATACATGTACAATGTTGTACACTGGTCAGTAATCTAAGTTGCATGTAAATATTACATTTAGCTGCAATAACCATTTTCTCCGGTTTTAATTTTGACCATTTTGATGAGGAAATATGTACCACCTGGATTTTTTTAAAGAGCCCCCTCTGTGATTTCATCATGGCTATTGCCTTCTTTGCCGCCCATGCTGAACATTAACTTTGTGGAGAGCAATGAATGTTCATTATCTTTGTTCTTCTAGGCATGTAATGAACTGGAACAGAATTGGATCGAGTCAGGAGTCAGTGAGAACGCCGTGTCTGGTCACATACAGCTGATCAAACCGGGAGAAACTGCCTGCTTTGCTGTAAGTTCACTCATTGATTGCAGCATATCCAGAATCAGAATATATACTGTGAGATTGGCTATTGCCTTAAAAAGATAGGAAAGCTTTATGTGAAGTAAAGGCAAAGGGATTACTTTCATGCCAAATTTCAAATGGCATTTGCCCCCCCCCAAGTTGTTTCCTCCCCCCCCCCACAGTTTTCCCTCAACACTTTATGTACAAATAGATTAATTACGTTTATTTTCTTCGCTGTTAAGATTCATAACAAGTGAATCATCGGTTCTGTGGACACATTTGGACCAATGAAAGCATTATAAACATTGGTACTTTGGTGGACAAAACACGCCACACATGCATTTACAAAATGTATACAACCGTCGATAGTTTGCAGCCAACGTCTTTGTACATTTGTCATACCTTTGTTATACACCATTCTGCGGTTTGATACATTTCTCATTCATAAAAACGACTACTCTTCAAAGTTGCTCTAGTGGTTTATTTCCAGACTATTGAATATGGGCCCGCGGGCGCATACACAGGCTTTTAGATACCATTTAGTTATTGGACTCTTCCTTACTTGCCCCTTAGATTTTGAATATCATCAGATTTTAATTTGACTGCCCCAAAAATATTTCAATGCCCCGATTGCCCCCCCTCCAAATTTTAGAGTTTGGCGCCGCCGCTGCTTAAGAGTCAATTTGTGAGCCACAGGTCTTTGTATTTTTAGAATACATATTTTTGAAAATGATAAATTTCAAGTAACCTGTATTTTCACCAGCTTCTGTTGACCTTTTCTAATAACCTTGGCTCTTTACACAGTGTGCCCCACCGCTTGTCGTAGCAGAAAATATTGATGAGAAGACATTGAAACGGGAAGGCGTCTGCGCTGCCAGCTTGCCTACTACTATGGGTGTAGTGGCTGGCCTGCTTGTGCAAAACACACTTAAGTAAGACCCAGACAATCTGAAAATCTTATGTCATTCATTTCAACGATCTTCATTTATTGATTTTTTTCAAACAATGTTGAAGTTTAAAATCGGATTATTCCTCAGTGCTATTTGATTTGACCAATGATAATTTTTAGTTTAGAAATGTATTTGTACATGTATCTATGTCATGATTATCCATTGTGAATTTCCAGATCAGTTCTTTGGATATTTTCCCGAGTTCCAAATTTGAAATGAGTGAAGTAAACAAAAAGAAAATGAAAATTTTAGAAGCAAAAGCAAAACAAACAGGTCACGAAAAAGAACACACAGTAAGGTAGGGACAGAAAAACCTGAGAATCACATATAGTCATCCTTCTAGGAATAGAACCGTGATCATCTGTTGTGGGTGACAAGGCAAGAATTTCTGTGTCAGCCTTGTTGCCCATGTTAAGAACACATTATAAACATTTCTTGCACCTTTACATTCAGGTATCTTCTAGGTTTTGGGTCTGTTACACACTACCTGGGATACAGCGCTCTGCAAGATTTCTTCCCCACCATGTCTATGAAGCCCAATCCAGCCTGCGATGATAGCTTCTGTAGGAAAAGACAAGAGGAATTTCAGGTATTTGTTTTTTTTGGGTACAAATACATATACAGTCGACTCTCGTTAGTACAAACTCTGTTAATACAAAATTCTGGTTATAACAAACATAAAGCCTTGGTCCCGACTGTGCATTTATGTGCCCAATGAATTGGACTGATGTTCCTCTTAATACAAAATTCTGATATAACAAACAATTTGGCTAGGTCCAATTGAGTTTGTATTAACGAGACTTGACTGTAATGGGCTCTGTTCACAAGTACCACTTCAGTGGCCAGAAAAGGAGAGTTGGGGGAGACCTAGACTGGTTCCCGGTCCATCCACTACATATTTTGAACGATTCAAAGTTATTGGGGTGGGGATTAGTCTTGGAGACCATCGCAAGTAAAATTTGAATGTATTGGCGCGCCAACAACGTCCGATGCTCATGCGAAGACACTGTGGCTAACAGCTTTGGCACATTCACAAAGTCGTGCACGTGCGAACCAGTACAGTGCAGAACACACACGCTGTGTGTCCCATCAACGGGGCTCTCAAAAGTGGTAAAAACGCGCCCTCTTTTGTTCGCGCACGGAGCCCGTAGCTTAAATGACCTCTGATTCTAACTTGAGACCAAACGTACTCCAGCGGTGCAAGCATGCCTTGGATTGATTTCCTCAGCAATTCCATTCTTAAAATAAATGAAATGAAGCAGGATTTGAACCCGTAACTACCAGAATATTGTATCAGTGCTCTATCAACACTGGTATCGAGCCCTTTGTTGGCCATTGTTCCCAGGTGGATTTCAGATGCCATAAAGCCACAGAAAACTTCATTAGTCCTCAGCAACCATTTGGAACTACTCATTTTTAAAAATAAATGTCAATGTAAAAGTTTTCTATTTCTTGTTTGCTTGATTCTATACATTTTCTTGTTACTCTTTGTAGAGGAAAGAAGCCTTGAGACCCAAGACTGTGGAAGTAGTCAAGGAGGAGGAGATTGTGCATGAATCTAATGATTGGGGTGAGAAATTAACAGATTTATTTATTTGTTTGCATTTTACCTTAAAGGGAATATACATCATTTGCTTTTGCTGTAATTTTCAGAAATGGATGGAATTGGGGGGTTGGAAATAAATAGCAAATATAGTTACACTGACTTTTTTGAGGTTTTGGGTTCGAAAATGCTATAAAAACCAAGAAAAACAATCATTTTTCTGTATTTTGGTTCCCTGACGCCATATAAGAAGAAACAAAGCAGTTTACATACATTAGGAAATTGTAAGGTCAGGGAACCAGTCTAGCTGGCTTGTACCCGTTCATAGGTGTGTAATCGATTGCAAACAAGTGAGATGGTCAATTGGGGCCAGTATTTGAAAAAAAGCCAGTTTTTTCCAACGCTGATCGGCTGATCAGCGTTGGAAATTGATACAAAAATAGCACTTTTCTTGAAAATGACAGTATACCAGGTGCCATGATTTTACAGGATGCTTTACACTGTCATTCACTAACAGTCCAGCAAGGTATTTCAAAATGATTTGGTAGTTTTATTTTTTGATGTTTGCAAATGTTGTATTTTCCCTTTAACCCTTAGTTGTTTTAAAATTCAATACTCTGCAGTAACCCAAATACCTCTTTGTGCTTTTTCGAACAGTCTAAGGACATTAATAAATACATTAATCCATAACATACATCACGTGGTAATTTGCCTGTTCACCAGTTTTTTGCTCAGAAGATAAGGGAAATATCAGTGTTGTATTTGAGTCCATGACAAGTTCAGTCACAAGGAACAGGGGATGAACAATAAAAGGGAAATTTGAAAAACTTTTGAGATGGACTTGACAGGACTTGTGAAGACATGCGCTGGATTCGACTACAACACAGGAAAACATTTTGATTTTTAGATTATTTTCCATCAAAAGATAGTAAACTATTGGGATAGAATACCGTGACAACCTACCATGCTTACTGGTACTCCACAAGCTTTCTTAAACGTAGTTGCGTTTATTATTCCTTGGTAGGTATTTCACTGGTTGATGAATCAAGTGCGGATGATCTCAAGACACAACCAGCCCCTGAACTTGCCTCTGGCTTGTCTTATGCCTATGACAAACCTGATGAAACAACAAAGGTATCACTTGTTTACCATTCAGAGGAACTTGGTCTTGGTCGGGTGTGATTAGGTTGGGTTGGGTTGGGTTTTGGTTGTGTTGGGGTTTGATTGTGTTGGTTTTGGATGGGCTGGGTTTTGGGTGGGCTGGGTTTTGGGTGGGCTGGGTTGGGTTGGGGTGGGCCTGGTTGGGTTGGGTTGAGGTGGGCTCGGTCGGTTTGGGTTGGGTTAACCAGTTCGTGCCAGAGGCTGTAAAGGTTTTGCGGTATTCAGAATGGATGACATAAACACGCAACGAGGTTGGGTTGGGGTGGGCTAGGTTGAGGTGGGCTTGGTCAGTTTTGGTTGGGTTGCGTTAACCAGTTCGTGCCGGAGGCCGTATATACACGCAAAGGTTTTGCGGTATTCGGAATGGACTACAGATAAAACACACAACGAGCGAGGCTGGAACTATCTGTCAGCGACCCGCTCGCAGCAAGTGAGGCCGAAAATATGAGTGTGCTGCCCAAGGGTGTTGGCTTTAACCCGCCTGGCTTGAGGGCAAGTGAAAACCAATTCCGCGCCTCGTTCTGTTTGTCAAAATAATCTCGGTTGGGTTGGGTTTTGGTTGGGTTAGATTGTGTTTGGTTGGGTTGGGGTGGTCTTGGTCAGGTTGAGTTTGTTTGGTGGGGTTGGGCTGAGTCTAGTCGTGTCGGATAAGGTTTGGTTATGTATAAATGCATTCATTTGGATTGAGTTGGGTTGGGTTGTGTCGTGCCTTTTTATTTTCTTGGGAAGAAATATTCTAGAAATGTTGAAAACGAGATTTCAAATGGTTGTGTTGTAAATGTTAAAAACCATTTGTCTCTTTGCCTTACAGGACTCTGATGAAGTGGTGGCAGATACCGACCAGTCATTGGATGAATTAATGGCACAAATGAAGTCACTTTAACAAATGTTCAAATGTATCCTAGCATTCCAGAATAACTTATTTATAAAACATATACTACTCATCTTTTTGACCTATGTTATACACGGATTGAGAGAAAAGTCAAACCAATGAGATGTTTTGTCGTTGGAGAGTGCATAGATACCATTCTATTAGTTGATTGTGGCTCTTTGAAAGAGTGTAATTTGGAAATTGTAACTGCATGAAAATGATCCTCCTTGAATTTATTGTCATTTTGTGATAACAGACCACGTTACTTAACTCATCTTGCATTGCATCTGTATGGCCAACATGACTTTAACCCCAACTCCCTAGGCCCTCAATCCTGCAAAAATAGCATATAGCCTCAATCCTGCAAATTCCTCCATTATTTTCTGAATATGGTCCATGGAGGGGTGACCACTGCCTGAATCCTGCAAAATCCAGCGGCAGTGACTGATATGTTGAGGCTTAGCCAGTGACATTCTGGAGCAGTGCGGAGGATTTCAGGCATAATCCAGGCCTATATTTATGCATGGCTGAGCAAAAACAGCACAAGGTCCAGCCCAAGACTTTGACAGAGTGCATCCTACGAAATCAGTAACACGCTTTTGCCATGTAACCTCAATCCTCCAAATTCCTCCACTTTGTTTGCCAGAGAGGGTTTTGAAGGATTTAGGACAGTTAGGGTTAAATGTAAAAAATAAACCGTTCTGCTTTTTATCAAGTGAAAGCATTAAAAATGTACTAATGTAGTCATGGAAATGACAGTTCAAGGGCCGATGAACAGGGGTAATAATTGTGAAGCGCTTGAGACCTGTGGTATAAAGTGCTATACATGTATAAGCACCATATTATTAAATATGCCACAAACAAGCGGTCGGAAGACAATAATTTAATTGTGTCTCTAATTGTGGCAGGACACCTGGGTCTTGGACCCCAAGCCACAGTGGTCAAACATTGGCAGAATTCTTTAATTTGTAGAGAAAAAAAATGACGTTTTGGAGAAGTCTTTTAGCAGTATTCTTTATCATCACCATTATCAATTTCATATTCAGGCCTGCTTCAGAGGGGGTGGGTATCGGGGAAAAAAAACCCTCAGAAAACAATTCAGGATCCGTCCCTGATATTTGTCAATAGAATCAAACAGCTGTCGTTCTTGTGCAATTGACAATTACAACTGCACATTTCAAAGATAGCCAACTTTTTGGGAGCCTATCTTTAGCCCATATTAACCCTAATGTTCCAAGGGCTCTTTGGGGGTCAAGGACCAAATACCACAGAATACTACGTGTTGTGCACACTTGTATGGAAAGAAATGCATACTACAGGTTACTACTGAGTACATCTAATATTTTGTAGCTTTAGGTGAGGTAAGGGTTAAGGCAACTTGACTCAAAGAATGTCCAACTTCTTGCAGCCGGAGAACAGCAATGTACCTTAAGTATTGCTCGTGTACACCGGTAGAAAGCTCTAATTCAGTGGATGTCGTTTCCTCTTGAAAGTCCTGTTCTGAAAAGAGAATCTAGCTTTGGATTATTTTTATGTTGAAGTAGCGTCCGGCAAATTGTCGCTTCATCTGTTGAAGGCCGCGTGTTGAAGAAATGTATCCTCCAGTTTAGGTGACAATTGTCAATGGATTTCAAATACTGAAGCATTTTTATGCATGTAATTTATATCAACAAATACATGAACATGTATGGAGGAAATTATATGTCATCACTGTCAACAAAAAGCTTGTCAAATATATGTTCTTGCTTATTTTGTGCATTGTAGACAGTTCTGCATGAAAGATGAATGCAAAATAAATCATGAAAAAAGGCTTTGTGTTTAATTGATTTTATTTAGTCTTCACACCATATATGTTTGATCCAAGATCCATTCGTGTTATTACTTACCAGTATTGGCTCCTTCATTATGCCACACCCTGCTTTAGAAGAACCAATCCATCACTTCCAATCTGAGTTAACTAACATCTGGCTTGGCAAACTTCGTGGTAACTTAAGAGTCAACAAAAAAATCATTTACCACTCCTGCATCCCCCCTCCCAAAATAAATAATTGAATGAAAATAAAATAGCCTTTTTTCCTTCTTTTCATTCTTAACAATGTGTAATTTTTTGTTTGTAAATAATTTCAAATGCTCATTTCAAGCACCTTACCCAAGGGCAATGTGACAATTTTTTTTTTGGAGATCTCACCGGATAAAAAATAACCAGTGATCTATGGTTAAAATTTTTACATGCGCACCCCATGTACCTCCATGATCAGGGCAGGGAGTTGTCCTCAATGTGCTTCAATAAACAAATGACTGAAATTAAACATACTTTTATTTTCCGTTGAAATTTACTAAGTATAAATGCATAAATTAATATTTATATTTACAAAATATAAACTTGAAAAAGATATATAAATTATGATAAAAATACACGAAGTATAAAACTTGTCAGAATTATAATACAACTAAGAAATATACAAGTTTACACATGTATCAAAAAGATAGATATTTGTACATACGAAAAAATGCTCAATCGTACATCTTTTACAGTGTAAAGTAGAAGCTGCCGCCCTTTCATGATTGTGTTTTGGTTAAAGTTGTAATTGAGTCGATCATATCAATCATAAGTCAATTCACAAGTCAGGTCAGAAGCAACAAGAGATGAACAATGACAAAGGAATGCTTTTGCAACAGTTTATTAGAAGCTACAGTCCATCATTTGCAGCTATCTGAAAAATAACTGGCGTAATTAATGTTGAAAAACATACTTGGTTGAAAGGTAGTAAGGGGACTAAACTCCCTGTGAAATTGTTCTTTCTGGAAAGCTGTCATTTTGAAGAAATCAACGAAAGAAGGCCTTTCCAACGGTGCTTCTTAAGACGCACCGTAGGAAATTTAAATTAGTAGTTCGTTTTGTTATTCGGCGAAGCGCGCGCAAGCATTGGCACGACGCACACGCGGTTGCTATAATTCGTCAGATCAGTGCGCGACATCGCGTAGCTGCAATCGGCTCAGTGAGAACGTGTCTCGGACGCTGAATTCAGGCCCAATTCAAAACATGATTCAGCAACTTTTGATTTGAAATTGAGATCCTAGAATGCTGGTTTTTCTCGGAATAAACAGTTGAAGCTGAGCTGAAACTTCATCAGGTTAGTTGTTCAGTACCCTTCTTTAGATTTTGAGCACTTTTGTTGCTTCAAACGAACAAAATGCACAAATTACAAATGATGGACTATATCTTTAAATAGCTTGTGGGTTGACTAGGGACTGGAGGACTTGTGGTCACTTGTGACCGACTTGATTACAACTCTGGTTGCACCAATCTGTTTTGTGCCTTAGCAGAGGCGTACTATACACACAGAGGCCCAACTATGCAACAAACAACATGGACTGAAAATGTGAAAAAGAGTAATGCTTAAAATGCTTTTAAATGCCAGCCTACGTGGTCAAGTAGGGATGTTTTCACTTAGTTACTCATTAAAAATTTCATTCACACTAATGCCTAAAAAAAAAGAAGAACAGTGAGATATTGCATTTGCTGTATTCACACTTGTTTCAATATCGGATTGTGTGTGTGTGTGTGTGAAAATATTGTTTCTTCATGACATTCTCTCCCTGTCACCCAAATTCCTCTCTCCTCCAACCCTCAACCCCCAAAGCCAAACTAATCTGCCAATTTCTGGACGGAATAATTTAATGAATACCATCACTGGGCCAATAGTCATAACAGATGTGTATTTAAACTTGCATCGTCATTACTTCTTGAGCGTTGATATGATTTGAACATCTGAACGGTCTCCAGACATTTGAACCATTATGATACTTTCTGTGTTTATGACCAAGTTGTCAGAAAGCAACAACTACGGGATGAAGAATTGACATAAACTGGAGGCACAGTTTGATATATTTTTTTGTGTAGAATGAAAGATTGTTTTCCCATCCACAAGACAGAGCTAACATACACAAAGCCATAGCATTGATTAGACTCTGGTCGCAATTTCCCATAAAGATGAAACCAACTAAGATTGGGCACACAGTGACAAAGGCACCGAGTCGTCTGTACTTATCAAGCTACCGGTATGATTTGCTTGAAGCCCAAAGAGAAAAAGTTAAGGGCTTGAGCACTATTTTAACATACTCTTTAAAATAATTTGAAAAAGGATAATGCACTTCAAGAAATTTTTTTGCCCAATAAAGACAGAAATGACAGACATTTGAATACCTTTGCTGCATTAAGTCTGGCACTCAAAAGCTTGTGCACATTCAAATGAGGTGTGAATGGACGCATGCACACGGTATGTCCTACCATAGAGCAAGGACCCAAGGAGTCAGAACTCTTGGGCGATTTACATTTTGACCATTAACATACCAATCCCTCGGGAATGTCTATAGCTACAGCACTGTGACCGCAAGCCTCGACCATTCAAAGCGTGAATGCCAGCGGCCTTTGAACACGATGATCATCGCCGCCTTTTTAGTTGGTAACCAACAACCTCCCTATATGCTGCATAATAAGTCATGTCACGTCGCTGCTCTTTTTTGAAAAATATATTTTACGACAAGATAGGTTTTTACAACTGCGCAGTTGTTAGATGTAAGTTATGAACTCAAGTTAGCAATGTGCAGTTGTTGGTGCTTAAAAGCGTCATCTGTCCCTGTAATTTGGAGATAAATTGGATTTCTTTCAGATAAGTTTTCATGTATTTTCTGGCATTTTAATTGGCAATATATCATTGATGAAATGTGTTTTTTTGGAAAATTTCACAAGTTTTCACACTAAAGGTACAGAGCATGTTGTTCTTCATGAAATGATTGTTTCAGTGATGTTGACCACATTGTTAGCCAACTCCGAACAAACACTTCAAAATCATTCATTTTTAGCGATGTATGACAACTGCGCATGCGTATTTACCATGGTACTGTCTACGAAGCCATGCAAACTCCTTTTTTGGCATTAGTGAGCGTGGATCTCTATTGTGTCGAGATTAGCGTAGTGAGCAACTGAGCAAGCTGGCGCCAGGTGCTTTCTATTGTAGCTTTCGAGCGCGGCGATGATCATTTTACTTTTGAAGTCTTGGAGTACGAACTCCTTGGGTCCTTGCTCTATGGTCCTACGCACTACTAGAGCTCTCCTGGGTATACGACACGGCACCAACTACTGTTGGGATTCCCACGGAAATCCTGAAATGAAATTCCATGACTTTTCCAGGACAGATTTTTGGCTTTCCATGACCAGTTCCTGTTCTGGCATCTTAGGGCCCATCTGAATTCATATCCAGGATCCGGACAAGTTGCGGGTAGAATCATTCTCTTTGTCCGGAAGAAGCTCTGCATTTGTCCCAGGCATGTTCCGGGGAAATTCTCATTAGGAACTGCTTGACTTACCAATACCGATAACTTCATTGTGGGGAAAATTGCGGGGAAGTTGTTCAGAATCCTGCAACTATTATACCCAATTCCATGTCTGAAACTCATCCTGTACATGAATTAAGACAGGCCCTTAGGAGTCTATTGCACTGGAGGCAAGGGAAACCACTCCCTTTTAGCCTTCCAGTTTGGCACAAGACCACTGAGCACCAAAAGCATCATAATGGTATATTTAACAATCAACAAGTGTAGAGCATACAAGCATAAAGAGGAAGTGTAGTCAACTAGAAGGTAAACTGGAAGACTGCCATAGCCAAATATTTATGCATCATCATGTGTGGCTTGTGCAGGATTCCATCATGACTTTTCCATGACTGACCGTGATGCCTTTAATTGCCCGGATTTTTCCAGGACTATTGGAACCCTGTACTCTTACTGCATGGAGTCCAACACCTGTCATGCAGTGGAGTCCACAGCTCTGCACTGCACATCAAATGCTCTGCTACCTGCTGTCATTGAACAGAAGTTGCGGACTCATCGGGATGATTGGCCTCACGGCAGACGAACCTCCGCTGGACGACCGTCGCGAGAACGGCTTCTTGGCGAACGCCGTCTCCATCTCCTTGATATCCATGGCACGTTTGTAGAGGATGGCAGCATTCTGGAAGTCCCTCTGCTCATAGCGCAGGACGGCCAGGTTGCGCAGCGTCTCAGCTACCCTGGCATGGTGGGGGCCTAGGTTCTCCTCGTAGATACGCAGCGCTCGCTCATACAGCGGCAGGGCTTCGGTGTGCTTGCTCTACAACAGAAACAAATATGCATCATGTATATCACATAACACACCACCAGGAGGAGTAGATAAGATGAAAAAAAATAATGCATTTCTGAATAGAAGGCCAAATTTTGTATGAATGCTGGACATACAGTTGGTATCCGTGTTCAAATTACGGGTAGTTGGGGAATATTTTTTAAAAGAAAGCAAAAGAGTGAACTCCTTAATTAAAAAGGTATGTTTCGAATGCTGGTTTTCGGGACCTAATATGATTACAATGTATATACTGAACAATAAAGCACTCAGAGAGCACAAACCTCCGCCAAGGCTAAAGAATTCCCCGCCATATTGTCATTACACCCAAAAGAAATACTCGCATAAATGATGAAGAATCCTTTAAAAAAATCCTGGTTCCAGACTCTGAGCCGGATCTAATCGAATTGTACTTGTACCAAGGAGCACCCCTACAAAATTTTTCATGAAAATCCGTCATTTTTTTTAGTTATCTTGTTAACGGACAAACTAACCAACCAACCAACAAACAAACCAACGCCAATGAAAACATGACCTCCTTGGTGGAGGTAACACATTTATTGGTTTCTACACAAGATACCATGTCACATAATCTGCTAGCTGAATTGTTAAGTAAGCCCATCTTATGTAAAATTTCATCACTGCATATTCTTGCATTATTTATATTATATGTTAATAAAGAACCCAGGCATGGGGCTAAACTCTTTCAAAACCAACATTCCAAACCACACTTTCTTCACATTATGAATGCCCTCTGTAAACTCCACCTACTCCCTGACCTATGGCACTGAAGAACTCTATAAAATGTCAATTCTTAGAAAATCAAGGCTGACCTGTTGGCAGTAGAGCACAGCCAGGTTGACCAGCGCTGTAGCCACGCTGGAGTGGTTCCCACCCAGGCATCTCTCCTTGGTTTCCACAGCTTGGATGTACAAAGGCTCAGCATCAGTGTACTTGCCCTGTATCAAATGGAAGGTTAGTAATCAAGCAATATTAAAATGAATGACTGACTTCTCTTCTGAAGATATAAATCGTCTGCTGTCACTTGACTAGGCTTGTGTACCAGAATCTGTAACCCCGCCTTTAAAACAAGACTACGTTATTCGTTGGCCAATTTTATACAAAGGGTTCACTAAAAACGGCTTTTTTTTTAACCCTACAAAGTACTAAGCCTGTTGCACATAAAGGAGCACGTCATCTTCAGCAGTCCATCAAACTCGATGTTGACTGGGGTAAGAGTTGTGGTAGAAAGAAGCTTCAGCTACCACTTATTGGATCTCGTGTGCGCAGCTAATCCCGCTTGAGAGTGGCAGACACACTTGTATCTGGGGCAGCAGACAACGTTGTCTTCATCAGAGGGTGATTTGTGGCGGCTACCTCGGGCCTTCATGTAATTATCCAGGCGTTTTCTTTCCAAAGCTTGAACAGAATTGTGGACAGCCCTTCACTAACTTAGCAGGCAACATAGCAATGTCTTCCCACGTGTCCACAATAACACCAGCTACTTTCAGATGACACTTCAGATCATATAAATGGTTCACTAAAGGCTTTTTTTTTAACACTACGAAGTACTATGCTTGTTGCACACAAAAGAACATGTAGATAGCACTTAAATACAACTCTATGAAGCAAAGTCAAGAGTCTGTAGTTTTTATAAAATTTAATAATCACCTGTTTTCGATATAGCATTCCCAAATTCCGTATTGACGACACCACTGTGGGATGGTCTGCTGGCAAGAGGGATTTGCGAATGCTCAAGACTCGCTCATACAGAACACCGGCCTTATTCAGATCGTTTGAATCGTTGTAGAGTGCCGCTAGATTGTTCAAAGACTGGGCTACGTCTAGGTGCTGTTCTCCAAGTAGCTCCTCACGCATGGCCAGGGATCGCTGAAAGCTTTGCTCTGCAGTACTACAAGAGATTCAAAAACACTAGAATTACTTGGTTTTTATTTATTTGTTGAATCACAAGATTTACAAATACACCTCGATAAATGATAACGTTATGAAATTGGCAAGGCCAGGGCAAAGTATCATGGAACTACTGAACAGAAAAAACTTGCCTGGAAAATTTAAGTATTAGGACGACATAGACAATTTATAAGCATGACAGTATGGCAGGTAATCTTTATGTTCTTAGCATATAGTTCTGCGCTATAAATATAGCTATAAATATATTCTGCTGTTCTGTAAAATGGGCACCAGATTTTATAATGATACTTGACAATAAATTGAAAAATGTACGCCAACATTAGCTGAGAAGCTGTTCATCTTATGAAAATATGATTACAAAGATGAATATATATCTTTCATGGGAAGTGTTGTTGACGAAATCACAATCTTTGCCATGCTCAATTTACTATTTGAAAAAGTATTTAATGGTGCAATTGTGATGGCACTTCAAGATATAACTACTATACTAAAAAAAATAAGAAGCTGAATTGCGAAGTACGCAGCTACAGCATGGTCGGGTCGAAGGCATGTAAAGGCACCTTAGGCTGCTTCCATAATTAGCACAGCCAGAGATCGAAAGTGTTGAATTTTGCGGAAGGAGGAAAAGCTGAGAGCCCGGAGAAAAACCCTTATGGCACAGGAGAAAATCAACGAACAACTGTACCCACATATGGTCTGAGCTGGGAATCGAACCCAGGCAACGTTGGTGAGAGGCGAGCGCTTTATGCACTAATCATGCCACCCATGTGATGATGATGTGGTAATGCTTACTCTTATAAAAACAGAACAAACCACTCATGTTTTATAAAACATTGCCAAGTAGGTTTTTAGACCACTGAAATTAGACGACTGACGTCTATGCTGGACAAAACAGCTTTATGTGTGCAGCGTTATGTTTGTCTCTTCCAACACAGTTGAAAAACAAATTCCACATTGCAAGGGTCCTTACCTGATATTGTTTTGAAGGTAATACAACACTCCAAGTTCATTCAACGTCTTGGCCAGCTCAAGCGAATCAGGTCCCGTTGCCATCTCCTGCAGCTGAAGGCTGCGCTTCTTCAGGGCGTTGAGGGCGCTCTTCTGATGGGGCGGGACGTGCGGTGGCTGCGTGCGCTTGAGTATAGAGGTGACTCTTTTCTGCAAGGGTCCAGCCTGTTCATGTCTAAAGGTGTGACGGTAAAATGTATCCTTGTGATATACGCTAATTTGAAAATGAACATTATCAGACTTCAATATAGGATTGACCCAAAAACTATCTGCGTGGGATCTGAACACACAACCTCTGGAATACTGTACCAGTGCTGTAATTACTAAACAATCCAGTCCTGTATTGGCATCTTCCAGATTGTCAATGTCTTCGTTCACTGAGCTGGAGTAAGTCAAGGACCTTAGATCTGATGAAGCTGAAACTAAAGGGCCAAGATTTGTAAACCCCTTAGTCTTAATCGATAAAGACTGATATCTTTAACCCTAAGGGCAGCCTTCAAAACTGACTTCGCGAAGTGTTCGCGAACTTCGCGAATATCCAAAGAGCTAGCCAGTTTGCGAACTTCGCGGAGCTACTCATCCATCCGTGGTCAAGTTAATGAGGTAGCGCGAAACTTGCGCCTTTGTTATGTTAATGGTCGTACTGAATAATTCACAGCACTTGCCCGTCTTATTATCATAACGCGAAGTCAGCGAACATGCGTGCAGATGTATTTTCCCAGAGACTGTTCGCAATCAGTGTCCAGAAGTAGCATGTGAAATGTCGATTTTTTTATTGCAGGAATTAGTCAAACATCCGAACGGATATTTGGACAACTTTCTGTTTTGGTATTATTTAGATGTTTCGGTATTATATAATGCAATCACTCAATTGTCAAAAATAAAGTTGAAGGAAACACCAATTGTCCAGAAACAAATTAACGTAAAAACACGAAAGATCGTTTTAAAAGATCGTTTCAAAACGTTTCTCTCCATTAAGTGTAATAATTATTTTAATACTTTTTTTACAATACTACCCGGGAACCTAAATTACGGTATTATGCTTAACACGGTTCATTCAAGTAAATGAAACATTAAATGATTGAAATACATTGTACATGTAATTATTTTTATTACCTTCGGTTTGAAAATGAACCGAAACGAGTTTGGAAAGAAATGCGAATAAACTGAAGACAACTGTTGATCAACTCTCTATCGGGAAGTACAGAAACTGTCACTCATGAATTTTTACGAAGCCCACACGTCACTAAAATATCCTTGGCAACATTGTTACTATAGATATGCCTTGCGCAAGACAACCTATATATGGGATGTGTGGGCGGGTCTTATTGTCTATCAATCAAATCAGTTTGGCGCGAACGTTTCCCAGCTCATCTCATTGGTGGTGAAATGTCGTCATGACGATAAACCTGTCTGTCTTGCGCAGCGCCGGTGACAATTTCAAGTTCCCACGCCCTTATATTTTGGCGAGTAGCCAAACTGACCAGAATCCTTTTGCACCACATGCGGGCGTCGTTTGGAGCTGCCGACGGCTGTTTACTGTACAGGTTGTATCAGGCTACGCGGAGTTCGCGAACCTCAGCTGTGCTGCCGTTGTGTTCCCCGTGTCAACATACATCGACCAACGTATAAAGGTTGCATGGGACCTGACTTCCAGCGCAACGTGTGCTCAGATTAATAATGCCCGTTCCTTTGGAACTACTGACTGCGTATATTGGGCGCCGATAACAAGGCATTCCGAAGGGACGGCTGGTCTGGCGCAGTGTGAAGGAGAACAAACGGACGGTTGGCCATAAATTGTGACCATTTGGATTTTTTTTTTCCCGGAACAGAATTAAGATTTTTAAAACATGCTTAAAGTATACAAGTATAATGTAAACCTCACTGAATTGAAACTCCAAATTCGGCCATTTAAATTGTTGTAACTCCAAAATGCAAACACCTATGAAGCTAGCTGATTCAAACTCCATTGATTTTGTTGTGTAATTTTCATCATGGTGATACAAAATAGGATAATTTTATTTTTTGCTAAAAATGAAATTCGTCGGACGCCCTAATCCAACATCTTTGAAGAATAATAAGTGAATTTGAAATAAAAAATAAAACCGCTCCCATTCATGGAAGTCTCGAAAAAGAAATGGTTTCGTGAATTTTTTTTTAACCATATTACCCATGTTGATTAAAACAATTATTGTGAAAAAAATGTATTATTTTATTAGATTATTTCGTTTACTGTCGGTGTCGTACAAAACAAAGCCGTAAAAATATCAAGACCTCCATATGACTTGTGCCCACTTATAGTAAAAAGAAATGCTGGAGGATTCGACGACGAGAAGGGGAAAAAAAGTAATTACATTTGTATTGAGCCTTCAGAACAACATAAACAAGTAGTGAAGTACACGCATAGCATGCAGTGGCTTGGACGGTACACAATAGATAGTCTACAAGATTAGTGTGCGCATCTGTGCTGCAGCATAGCACTAGAGTCAGTTCCCCCTGCGACCCTTACACGTTGGTGGATGTATTGATGCAGGGATCACGACGGTAGCACAGGTTCGCTGTCCGCGGCGCCGTAGCTGTCAACGAAATCAACCGGCTCGACGCATCGTAACCATAGAGAAGCACACAAATACTAGTTGATGTAGTTTGACACAAGACGTAAATAAAAGAACAAGTTCGTCCTTGCATTCCATGCTCTATGCTCCTTGGTGCAGTACCACACCATGGATGAATTTTCTGGGCTGCTTCCAGAGGTTGCTGATTTACTTCGTTTTACCCAGCGAATTGAACATGGTGCTAACTTGTTATCTACCAACACTAGCTGCGAAGCACAAATGTGCCAAAATGTTTGTGGGCGGCCGGACGCACTCAGACAATTTCAAAAAATTTACACCCTCACGTATCTCGTAGAGGATGGATGGCGTTGAGAAAACAGCTCACTCGTGAAATTCACCACAGTAATAGTTTCGTGAAAGTAGCTGTTCAACTAAACTTACCCATATTCAGTACAGTATATTTATTGTGGAAAATATTCGCAGCTTTTTATTAGTTTATTTCGTTTACGCTGTCGGCCTGAATGACAATAATTCATGTACATGAACAGCCATGTAAATAACTCGGGACTTTCCCATTTTGAGCACGCAATGCATGAGCACGCAATGCATGAGCACGCACCGTTAATAGTCAGCTCCAGGCTGAACAATGCACTGAGGTTATGGGAACATTGTGTGATAGGGCTCCGCGAACATTGCAGAGTCCATCACCAATGCAATGAAGCACCCGTATCCAGTGAGAAATGACACGAACGAGGTGCAGAATTTTGCCTTCCTTGGCCGACTGAGTCTTCACATCGTAGATCAGATGAGTCTACATGTTGTTGGTGTACTAATCATCTTGCCTATATAGTACTGTAGCAGTAGCAGATCAACTCTGCAGCCGCCCATGATACGTGTAGTGCCTACATTCCCATTATTATTATGCCCAATTCACTTCGATGTGTATCAATTATCATACAATTTAAGGTAATCAGTGTATATTACAATAATTATAGTTTTTGATTCTCGTTCATAAATCAAAACCCTGCCGCCCAGCTCATATTCAACATAATATCTTGGTGAACTTTGAGTTCGATGATGCAATAATAAAGTAACTTACTAATTTCATATTTATTTACTCATTGAACTTCAGTGTAAAAGAGCAATCATATTAGAAATGTATAGATCCTAATGGCGATCTTTGACGAGAAGAAAGTTGTAATAGGATTTGTGTATAAGTTTTATTTTCAAATTCTTTAGATAGACTGGCATTTAAATTAACAATTCTGAGATATTAAAAAAAAAAGATAATAATAATGTACAAGCATGCCAAATCCACACCCCCCCTCAAAATTGCTTTATTTCAGACTTATGAGTTCACCCGAACACAATAAAGAAAACAAAAAGGCTTCAGAATTCCATGGGGAGTAAAAATGCAATCATACATGATATAGAACAACATAAACGTTCAGTACATAACTACATGTAAATGCACATGTACTGTACATGTATGTACATGTACACGTTGTACTGTACAATCGCGCTTGAAGTCAGCTCCCATGCGACCTTTTACATGTTGGCCCATCCATTGATACAGGGATCACGATGGCAGCACAGCCAGCTAGCTAGCTGAGCATGAGGTTCGCGAACTCCGCGTTACGTTTCAGCCCAACAGCCTGCACATTAAACAGCCGTCGGCAACTCCACACGATGCCTGGCGCGAAACTGGTCTGGCTGGTTTGGCTTCTTGCCCAAATAAGAGCGTGGGAACTTGTGTAGCACAAGACAGACAGGTAGATCGTCATGACGACGGCGTGTCACCACCAATGCGACGAGCTGTGAAAACGTTCCCGCCAAACTGGAGTTCACTGATAGGCAATAAGACTCGCCCAAACATCCCATATATAGGTTGACTAGTGCAAGGCATTTCCATAGTAACATTATTGTCAAGGATATCTAGTGACGTGTGTCGGCCAGAATATTCATAACACAGTTTCTAAACTGCATGGTCAAAGTTGATTTAACCGTCCTCTTCAGTGTCTTACTATAATAATTTCTTTCCAATTCTGTAACGAAATGTTCATATACATGTATGTTTTGAAGAAACGGAAATGATTTATTCTATCCTAATTGACGCTTTTATTATTCCTCTAAAATTACGGTTGATTTTTTAATTGTTTTTACGGTCATTAAGCATAAAGATTACTGATTGTTCGCTAAAATATTTGCGTTTGGGTGCATTACCTCCTTCAAAAGAAAATTTGTTATTTATTGCTATGGCATTTCAAAAAGACGGAAGTATTTATTTTCGGGTGAAACTCTGAGCATGGCCGGAGATCCGCAGCAACTTGAAGTTGTTTTATTGATAACGTATTAGGCCTGATATACTCCTCTTCAATTCTACCTTGGAGGAAAAATAGAAAGGGCTACATGCAGACAACATCTCCAGTAAATAAGTTCTACAAAATGCGGAAATCGGAAGCCATGGATAGTACACTTTTCCGTATCACGACAATCGGTGCTTAATTATATAAAAAAGTGCAGTTCATATACAAATAATATAGATCGTATTTTGAGGCGAAACGCTTTCCGAAAATACATTTTTGCAGTCTTTGTGCTTGATGAATACCGCAGGTGTGAAGTTAAAATATTACCCAAGAGCCAAGAAACTTGCGGCAAGGAATTTTCATTCCGATTTCAGGAAGTTGATTTCAAGTTGTCAACATTATCAAACGATGTGACGGAAATTTGCCACTTATCAAAAAATATTCGGGAACACAGCGCCTTGCTAGCTCCTGGTTTAACAAATACCGCCGACGCAACTAAGCCTGAATATTACCGGAGCACTGACCGGTAGCTTACGCGAACTCCGCGTACGCCAGTTTCGCGACTTCGCGAACTCAGCAGCTGTAGCATATTAGCATAGTTTTAGCATAACAAAGGCGCATTGTCATGCGATGCAAATGAACCTGCACAGCTCGAAGTTTACTCCTAACTTGGAATCAAAATTACTTCGCGAACTTCGCTGACTTCGCGAACGCTCAGTTTTGAAGCCTGCCCTAAACCTGCCATGTGCAACACGGTGCATCGGATGTATAAGTCTGTGGGACCTTGCTGCATTGAGCCATCAACACCGGAACATGTAAACAGCCAATTCTGAAACAATGAGAGCTAGTCCTATTCAACAATGCCACAGTTGTCTCCTGCTGCAGTTCGTGACCACCGACTCTGAGGCAGGCTTGTCATATTGACAAGTGTTACATGTTGCTGTATTTGGGCAGGTTTTCTTACCAAAACACCCGTGGGGTTGAGGGTTAATCTTACTTGTTCTGCTTCTTGTACAGCACCACCAGCGATTCCAGCATTTTCAGCACATTGGGATGGTCCCCGTCGAAGGCATTCTCGCTGATCTCCAGGGCCTGTTTGTAGTAAGCCTCGGCCGTCGCGTATTTGCCCCACTGACTGTGCAGACCGCCGAGCAGATGGAAAGACTGGGCCACACTGGGATGGTCGGGGTCGATGGACTCGCGGATCTCTAGCGCCCGCTGCAATGGACGCACGGCCTGGGGAGTAATTTGATGTTGAGAGACGGACCAATAACAATACAAAACTTCCTGCAACGCTCTTATGATCAAAAACATGAAGACATCTTCATGTACAAAGGGATGTATGTGAATTGTTTTAGTTTTGCTGAAAGAGAACACTTCCTTTTTGGTGATCCGAGGACAAAACTTTAAAACAGTGTTTTTGTTTAAAATCCAGTTACTTGAAAAGTACACAAGTGATTTGAATGATTCTTGCACTAAAAGAAAGCTTCTGAATTTGGCTTTTATATCATTGATTTGAAAGTGCTACATGCAGAGCTTCATTACAAAATATTCCAGCTATTAGGGCTTTCTTTTTTGGACTCACCCTGCACACTCTACACTGCTCCTCATCTGTTCATGTACTAACTTCATGTATTTAAACACACCTTTTTGATTTTGCTATTTCATATGATATAAATCAATCACTACAGTTGGACAAAAAAAACATCCAGAAGACTAGAAAATCAATGGGGCATTCACCTGAACAAGAAGGCCCATGTCTTTCAGAAATCGGCCCAACATCTCATGAAGAAAGGCTATCGTAGGTAGAGAGAGAACTCCGGCATACACTGACAATGAAACAATGAGTTTGATTTGATCATAGGTCTTGCACCTAACATAACGTGGTTATAGGTCTTATGCACCTAACATAACGTGGTTATAGGTCTTATGCACCTAACATAACGTGGTTATAGGTCTTATGCACCTAACATAACGCTCCTTAGCATTAATTAACCCTAACCCTCCTAGATTCCTCAAAATCCATGGAAATGTTTTCAGGAAAGTACTTGCAGGATGTAGGAAAGGACGGCCCCAACATTTTTGATGTACATGGTCAATGATGCCACTTGAAAGTTAAGATAACACGATTCTGTGATAATTCTGGCAAACGTGTTTGTTGAGTTACAACTTCTTGATTTTCATCGTAGCAATACAAAAAGTAAGTGCATATAAATTGGCAAAAACAGGGATAACATGAAAAGACACTATTTTAACAGATTTGTTTTACTAGTGTTCTGATGGCATCGTCAGGAGATATTGTATTGATGTGGTTACCTTCTGCCACTTTCTTGACAGTGTCAAAGTAGACAGTAGCGATGGCTTGTGTGTCCAGACCGACCAATTTCCAAAAGTCCAGCAACTCTGAACAGCGCCCTCTGGTGTACAGCAAGCGAAAGACGCAGAGGTTGGACAGGCATTCATGCAGTTGCTGGCTGTCACCTGTGGACTTGACCAGGAAAGGGAGCTCGTCTGCCACGCGAGCTGTCACAGTGCCTGGCCTGAAGAAAAAAAGTATACCTCTTCCACAAAAGACATCTTACTTTGGGCAAAATTAAAAATTTATCAAACGGTGATAGGTCAATCATGAAACGGATTCACAACAGCCATAGCCATACCAAGGTGCTCACTGGGCCGTTGCAGTGCGTACAAACCAGTTCATGGTTGCACCGAGTTGACCTCCGAGTGCCGTAACGACTATGCCAGGTAACGACTACGCCAGTAAATAAATTCAGTGCTTTCCAAAAGCTATTAAAAATTAGCAACGTTGCTCGGGTGGACCTCAAACTCTGGACCTTCTCCTTGCTAGTGCAGATGTCTTCAGAAGGAATATGTGATGCGATCAAGCTAAATGAGTCGTTTGTCGCGAACTTTCATTTGGAGATTCAGGCCAAAATAGGGCCACTTCATCACATCTCTTGGTGCTCCGACTGCCATAATTTTTGAACTAAAGATGGTACCAGCATGCGGTTTTCACAGCAGTAATGCTAAGATTGTGCTCTGTTCAAATCTGTAAAAAACAAATTGACCAGGGTTGGCAAACGACTCATTTAGCTTGATCGCATCACAAATAGGCTACCCAATCTGGGACCAGCAAAAATAACTTTACAACTTATCGTTATATAGTATCACTTCTATCACGAAGGCCCCTTTCAATGGTGAAAGCACGGTGTTAGGTACTGTTCAGAAAATCTGTCAGGCTGTTGCTTTGAACAATACATGTAGGTGCTCAGTGGTTTCTCCATTGATGGGGGCCTCATGAGTGTACAGGGATCACATGCCTGGATTCGTCTACAGTGAAAATGCCCCCTGCTATAGTCTTCACGCATATCCAGTGCATGTGTGGCAACTTACTGAAGAAGTTTGGTGTAATAGTTGATGAACTGTTGTGTAGCAGCAGTCAGATCCTGTTCATGCACGCCCATGCAGTGGTTTACTTGGACTGCTTCCTGAACCTGTGGTACAACATAAATAATGTCATACCATCACGCTCTTCTACCCACCAAATATTTCACATCTTCAAAGTACTTAAAAAAGAACCAAGTCAATTTGTAGAAAAAGAGATAAGTTAATTCTAGATAGACAGCAATGGCATAATCAATGTCAAAAGGTTTTACTGAACTATGTCACGTACATGTGTGCATCATTATGATTTCACTGCTCGTACTCTTAAAAAAAGAGTACAAATGGACTTGGTTTGAAAGTCATCAAGAGTCATGAGTCCATATTTCATAGAGTCCTAATTTCCTAGAGTCCTAAATTCACACTACACCAGCACCGCCCCATTCTGCCCCACGCACGCCCCAATCTCCATATAAGGAGATTTTTCAGTACTACTCGCGAGAGGCACATACCGTAAACATAGCTTGAGGGGTGTTTAAAAAAACATGAAGTAAAACTGTTGAACAAAATCTTTGGAAATTTCTATTTTTTTAAATTTGATTTGACTTTCTGATAGAAAGGTTTTTATGAATGGGAATAAATATGTGCTTGGCCAGTATTAAACAAGAATGTTTAAAACCATCTTGGGACATGGTCGCTGATAGTGGCTGAGCCGAAATCAGCGTCCAGGCCCAAGCATGTTTTAAAAATACTTGTTTAAACTGCCCAAGCATACATTTATTCCCTTATTATTGACTTGTTTTTAGTTTGCAATGGAGTGGACTGTCACTCTGATCTGATTTACCTGTTCATATGCAAATGTCAATGAGCCAGCCCTGTATGTGAACACATGACGATCCAACAGGTCGTAACACAAAGGAGCCCATGTGACCCAGGTCAGGTCAGGGATCAAGTGGAACAGTTCCGACTCTGAAACGCCATTGCGAGAAATGTAGACCAGCTGACATATCTGAAATAAAAGGAAACAAATCATATCAACAAGAAAGTCATTCCATATTGGGTTTTGCTCTTCACCGGCGTATTGTATAAACACTGTATACTCAGTGTTACCCCCAAGTGATTTTGAGAAAAAAAAAACACCTGGGTGGGACTCAAACGCACAACCTCCTGTTTACTAGTGCAGACATCTCACAACACGACCACCGAGCTTGCTGGGGTCAGCTGGTTGGTTCGAATCAAGGGCGGATCCAGAACACAATTTGGGGGGGGGGGGGCCCCCAAAAAAATGGTGTCTCCCAAAAAGTGGGTCAAAAAATTACGGCGTGGGGTTTGAGGCCCGCTTAAGGGCCCCGAATTTTCTTTGGATTCTCGATGCTCTGTGGTGCGATCCGAGGCAATTTCTGACCACATAAGCCAATGTTTTTTGAGGAAAAGATGGCGGTGTACTCATTGCCTGCCTTCATTGCGACGTCACATAAAAAACCCCAATTGGTTTCGTTTTTTTGGGCCCCGGATCCACCCTTGGTTCGAATCAGATGTAGCAGCGGGTACGGCAATGAAACTATTCATAAGGTGGAATTTGCGTTGGAGGTTTACCCTTCACTGACATATTTTGTAAACACTGTATACTCAGTAATGCCCTCGAGTGATTGTAAGAAAAAAATCACGCGGATGGGACTCCAAACCACGACCTCCTGCTCACTAGCGCAGACGTCTTACGAGTGTTTTTTTTATCTCACAACCACTCTGGGGCAACTATAAAATACGTTGGTGAATTTACATCGCCCTGACGCAATTTCCATCTGAAGAAAATCATTGTACAATTTTAAGGTCAAGTGACATTTTTATAAGTGAATGCTTTCCAGCTGGTCTCTATTGACAGAAAAGTTGATGAGAAATATTTCTTGCAAAGAAGCTTCCAAAATTTACAATTGTTCTATCAAACAAGCAAAACAGAAGAAAGGGAAGAAAAGAAAAACCAAAACAACACAAAGCAATGGCAATAGGCTTTTAAAACCTTCGGCCACGTACTACATGAATCTAAATACTGAGTTTATTTTTTTTTTTGGGGGGGGGGAGGTTTAGGGAACTTAACTTTGACCTTTTGACCCAAACTGACCAAGTCTTTGCTGTTTGTGTGATCTTCAATCGAGTACAAATGAGATCCTAATGTATTTTATAATTTCAGGAAAAATAAATTAAGCAAGCATAGATTGTTTACTGTTCAGCAAATTGATTCAACTCACTCTCTTGATCAATCCACTGCCTGTGCTGCCCTCATACTGCTCCTCCAGCGACTCCAATATATACCTGTACATCTCTACAGTGTCCCCATGCTGCAAGCATGCATCCAGCTTGGCATCTGCCACCGTGCCACTGGCCGTCTGCGCCAGTTCGTCGATGAGCACGGTGAGGTATAGTGGGAGGCGAGAGGCAGGGGTGCGACAACCGGAGACCACACGGGCTTCTTGCTCGCTGGTCAGGGGGAAATTCCTCTCTTGGTTCAGGCAGTGGAGGAGTTCCTTGGCATGGCGTGGGCTGAGGGCTTCCAGATGAAGCGTGGGCCAGGATCTGGGGAAAAACCAAAGAAATTCCAAGTACCATATCAATTAAAAGTCCAGGGCAAAGTTTCATAGGGCTGCTGAAGCACACTAGGTTACAGAGAACTGAATTTTTCTTTTAATACAAGTTTTTTTTTTCACAAAAAAGGTTTGCAGCAGTTTTTAGCTCAACATTATATGCACTTACAGATAATTTTTTTTTCTGGAAAGCAAAATATATATAATTTTGCTATTAATCAATATTAAAATGTTCCAATATATTTCGTGGCGAAGGATTATTTGTTGAAAGCAGTTCCATTAAATCTGGGTCCCAATTTCATGGCTCTGCTAACCACAGAATGCCGTGCTTACAATCACCATTTTCTGCTAACTGCGCAAGCAGAAAATTTCGTGCTAACCATGTAAGCACACAATCCTTGGGATGAACGCAAGCACAGAAGCCAAATTCCTCGGTAACTTGTGAAATTCACTTATCATAAGCACAGAATTTTCTGCTACAGTAAGCACAGATTTTTTTCTAACGGTGGGCAGAGCCATGAAATTGGGCACAAGTACCATTTTTATTAAGCAACTTAATACATTGCTTTTCTTATAATACAAACATATAATTTTCACACCATAACGACTTTAGAAGTTAATGCAAGTGAAGTATTTTGGTTTGTCTGTCAAGCAGAAGGTGCACGTACAGTTACTTCCAACGATTACCACAGGTAGACTGTCATGTATTCACTACATGTATTAAATTTAAAACAACAGACACAGATGCCTGTCTTACCTCCAGGCAGGAAGACAGTTGTCAGGATTGGCAGTCACTATGACCCGGATATCAACAGGCAGAGGGTCCAGTAACCATTGTAGGTGGTTCTCCGCATTCTGAACAGGATAAAAGACACACAATAACTATTAATATTAATAATTTGGGAGGCTAAACATCCTTACTCTTAGCTGAGAAGCTGAATTGCGAAGGACGCGGCTTCAACATGGTCAAACTGCAGGCATGTAAAAGCACCTTTGGCAGCCAGCCACGTCGACCCATATATGACCACGGAGCTGAGATCAAAAGTGATTTTGCAGGAGGGAGGAAAACTGGAGGGCTTGGAAAAACCCCTCATGGCACAGGAGAGAACCAATGCACAACTCTACTCACATATGGTCCTAGCCAGGAATGGAACCAGGGCCACAGTGGTGCGAGGCGAGCACCTTACGCACTAGCCATCCATATTGAATTCAATGCAATAATTCCTATCAATAATATTAGCAATTTCCATTCCTTACAAAAAACCACAGTGAATGAAGATCCTGATATAGACCAATCAGGGCATGCTGCCAATTCTACCTCGAAGGCCCCTTCAGTGGCGAAAACATTGTGCTCGCTATTGTACAGATCATGAGTAGCTTTGCTCAACAATAGCTTGCACTATGTGTGAGTGCAGTGATCACATGCCCGGAATGGGCAATACATCAGCAACAGTTTTCTAGTCGTCATGCAGCAAATGAAAGCGAATACTCAAGTGTTTTAAATGGTGTAGTAGATGCACAGCTATGGTCAAAGATAAAAAAGTGCTATCAACGTGTACCTGCATTCGGTCCAAGGAATCAATGACCAGAATGATGCCACCAGGAAGGCGAGACGAAACCCGCTCCAGCCATTTAGGGAACTCATCACGGAGTCTGTTAGGCTCACAGGTCAGGGCTGGGGCTGACGTCACGTACTGCATCAACTATGCAAATATACACAGAAAGATACATGCTGGGTGAGTAACTCGATTACTCAAGTACTCGCAAGTACTTTATGCTAATCAAATTAATAAATACCCAAAATTAATTAACATGTCCCCTGCAAACAGGGAATCACTCCCTCCACCTCTCTCTCTCTAGGATTCCATTCCTCCAAAAACCAAAAGTTCAAGTAAATCACTCAAAATATCACACAGTAAGGATATCTCAGCGCTAAGGAATGTGGTGTGACTTGCAAGCTTTTTGCTAGTTAGTTCACGTCATACTAACGTAACTGTCATTTTTCTGCTTCTACGGGAATTCGGTTAACTACTTCTCTGCTACTCCCCAGCTCCCGAGCAATTTGTTTGCAAGTACTCGAGTAGAAAAGTGGAGTTACTACTCGCCCAGGCCTAGTTACGGGGGCTAAAGAAATTTCCAGACAACTCAGGACCAATATACATGTTAGGAGGTATCAAATGCAGTCAGGACACTTGAAGGTTTCCACAACTAAGGCATATTTCATAAACGGTGGATATCACGGCAAAAATGCATGAATTTGATTCAAAATATTCCTAAAAATGGAAGAGCTATAACCAGGCATGCAACTGGGAAGTAACACAAACAAGAGGAAACACCAAGCTTTACCAGACTTTATAGAGAGCTATTCATTCTTTATTGACATAAGTTTGTGGTGAACAACGAGGACATCAGGTAATCCACAGAAAATGTGCATGCCTGTATAGCACATAGGCGAGTGGCGTTTAAACTGGGTTAATTAAAAATAAAATCAATTTGAGCTGTTAAAGGAAGAAAGGAAAGTCTGGTTACTCGCTGATTGCGATGGCAAATTATAATTATATATAATTATAAAGTCTGATAGCCAATACTGAATCAGTGAATATGAAGAAATGGAATCTACTCTTGCTCAAACATGAGCATGCTGAACAATATACAGCGATAATGAAGTTTGCGAGTGAAATAAATTTTTGGGTTAGATCCCCGCTAGCACAGAATTGCTCGATTTTATACAAATAATGAATGTTTATGAGTGCAATGGTAAGAATAATTTCATGAGGTGACAGATGAAATGTTCCATTTCATGAGGTGAAGAATGAAATTATTCTTACCATTGCACGAATGTAAAATAATTATTCATTATTTGTTTTATACAACTCCTGAGTACATCCTCGTGATCTGATATAGTGCGCCACGTTTTCTCTTCCGAGTCCTGAGTAAAATCGCAACAAGAAGTTGTTCAGTTGTGAGTCAGTATAATGCTACAACAGATGTTACTGTATGTTTTGCAAATTTGTCTAATCGTTTGGAAGTAAATTTATTTGCTTCTTTGTGTTAGCAGCGTCAGCATCACCTGCAAGTTCTGATATTTCATCTTTTGTGAGGAGAACAAACGGTGTTAAGCCCGGTTCATACTCAGCGCGAAAGCGAAAGCGAACGCGAATTTGTGACATGGCAAGTATTTGCGCTGCGAATTCGTAAAAGTTGAACATATTTCAACTCGGGCGAATTTCGCAGCGAGTGTTTCATGATGTCAAATTCGCTTCGCATTCGCTTTCGCATGAAGTATGAACCGGGCTTTACGGTCTCACGTAATGTCCGCATATTGTGAAATACATTCGTGTCACAGTGCTACCCCCGGCAGCACTGAAACCGTGTAATGGAAGTTATATTCACCGTGCAATAGAACTTCCATTGCACTGTGTGCTGCGCGCCGCGCGCTCGCCGTGCATTGGTACGAGTAATTCAATGACATGTGATCAACGATCCACCAATCGGATGACGGGGATTTATTCAGGTGTTGAATAGTAACCCTTTAGCACCTGCATTTAACTGTATTACATTGTATTTACTCCACCATAAATCAACACAAGCACAGAGTGCTAGGTGGCTTCGGGTGGTATGAGAAGTAACAGGCAAGGCAGTTTGGAGTGGTATGAGGGCTACTAAGTTAAACTTATTATTCTGGAGGTAACATGCCTACCTGCGCAGTTATTCTCCTGATCATGCTGATTGCATCAGCACTGCAGGAGACGGGACTCCCAACGAAGTGATAGACCACCAGACTACCGGGGCTTCTCTTCTGATAGAGGGATATCCATTTGGCTAGGAGCAGTGACTTGCCTGAGCCTGGGATACCACTGACAAGGAACGGTGGGAGGGGACCGGCTGCGGCTACATGCTCATTCAGTCTCTCATAGTGCTGGCAATCAAACATATACAAACAAGTGTGACGACTTATCTTTTATCATGATGGAATTTTTTGCCTCAACGAGATGTACAGTAAAAAAACCAAAAAAACACAAATGTCGGGACCACTGTTTTAGTGAAGTTCTGCATGTAGCACTTTCAAAATCTAGGATATGGAAGCCCAATACATATAAGCTTTCTTTTAGTACAAGAATCATTCAAATCAATAACGGACTTTTCAAGTTACGAAATTTTAAACACAACCACCGTTTTAAGGTTGTGTCCACGGATCACAAAAAGTCCAGTGTTCTTTCAGCAAAACGAAAACAAATCACATAGGGATGTGTGTGAATTGTTTTCGGTTCGCTGAAAGAACGCACACTTTTTTTGTGATCTGTGGACAGAACTTTAAAATGGTGGTTGTGTTTAAAATTCCGTAATTTGAAAAGAACATGAGTGATTGAATGATTCTTGTACTAAAAGAAATTTTATGAATTGGGCTTTCATATCCTAGATTTTGAAAGTGCTACACTATGCAGAACTTCACTAAAACAAAAGTCCTGACATTTGGGTTTCATTTAATAAATACTGGGTTTTCCTTTGCCCTGACATAATTTCATAAGCACTGCTTACTCAGTGCTGTCTGCAAGTGAGTGAGAAATACTTCACAAGATTACTCAGGTTGAACTGGAACCCAAGACCTCCTGTTTACTAGTGCAGACTTCTTAATCACTCAACCACCAACTATGTTGGGTCAGCTGGCTGGTTTTGAATCTGATAATGCAGTTGGTATTTGTGTTTAATTGGTATCTTTTTTAGGGCTCCTGACATGAATTTTACTTGGGCTCATATTTTGTTCAACTTTCTTCTCCTCTTAGAATGTATAAAAACTATGTGACATCCCTTTTTGGTTAATTTTATTGAGAAGCGCACTTTTTTAAACATTTCAAATTGTCTACGCTTTTCTTAACAAATGAGGGTGCTGTTGCTATGATGTCATTTCAGGAAGACACTGTTCAGTTTACGCATTTTCTGTTAAAATTGTGAACCCAAAAGTTGCTCACTGAAAACATTTGTGGGAAAACTTTGCTCATTGGCCTAATGGCATGAACTAAAACAACGAATCACCAAAGAAAAGAATATTTACGATAGCGAAATATCCAAAAATGTGGCAAATTGTGATGCTGAAATAGAAATTCCAAATCACACTAGTCTTTTTACAGTGTTTTTCAATTTGTAATGGCATTCATGAGAAGTAAAAAACGAGGAAATCAGCAGATCCGAGGAAAACTTGCATGTCTGAATGGTACAACTAACCCCAGAAATTGTTAACATCAACCCATGATTGTTGGGAGTGCACTATTTGATGCATAAGATCATGTTGACCTTGACTTTGTACAACCTAAATGAATGCGTGGTTATTAGTATGCATACAGGTACATGCACAGGCGGTGAACGAAACAATAGAATGGTGTTTCACACCAAAAAGGTTTGAATTCTATAAGCCACTCACCTTTTCAAATCCTAGTTCACATGACGATATAGATGCAGTGTTGAGGAACTCTCGCTGTTCCCCGTCACTGTGCATGTCCCATTGGCAGCCAGCACACAGATCCTCATAGGTAGAGTCCAGCTCAGTCTGAGCGTACTTACGCTTGGGATCAACACATGTATCAATGCCTAGCTCCTGTAAATAAACAGGCCATCACAGGCACAATGATGTCATTTGTATGTATTCAGATTACAATCTGGGAATATTAATTGACCTGTCTGGCCTGTCCATCATTGGCCAATCAGATCACTACTTTTGGTCAGGTGACTTAATAACAGTTGCTTTTGGTGCGGTCTACCATCAGGTCAGTCAAACTTGGTCACATGCCCTTTGAGAAATATTCACAAATAAATTGGTTTGATGCAGCAGTGTACATGTACATTATTTTTTTAGTGTTATATCGTGTGCTTGGAATTTGTAAATTTCATTGGTCTAGGACGGCCACGCGTCTGAACAATAAACATGCATGTCACGCACTTAGGGTGATATTGCACGCTAGCCAAGGGTAGTTCTTATATTGTCATTATGTCATGGCAAACCAAGCCCACATATTTGCTACATTGACACTCATCGTCAGCGATTGACACTTGTCGTCTGCGTAGAATTTGTGACATTTCCCTGCGCACTGCATATTCTTGATTCTTGATCTACGAGGTCATTTTCTGGAGCATTTGTTGCAATGTTTTTGGTGGTCACTTTTTGTAACAAGTGATCTGATTGGACAGAAATTGTGCTAATCTATATTTTGGAAGTGTCATGAATAATTAATCGCGCGAGGTCAAACTAGTAAATATGTGGTCTCGGTTTGCCAGGTTACTGTCCTACGACAACCCTAGCTAGCGACGATGACATCGGCAGGACTAATGGCCAAAGCTCAAACGGATTAACCGGGAAGACTAGACTTTAGATGAGATGGCTTCTTAAAGAGGTACAATTACTGCATTCTTGCATTCATAACAAACTAACTGGACCAAAAAATGTCAAGTACTAACCAATTGGAGGATTTTCTTGAGCTCTGAAAATGCTTGCTCCGCACCATCTTGGGGCTCATTGTAATTGCTGATGATCTTTGCGCAACCCGTCTTATTGACAAGGCCTTTCAGTTCTTTGGCCTCCCCTTGACTCGGTTTGCATCTGCAGTAAACAGAAGGAAAATCGTGGAAAACATCCTTGCCAATGCACCTAAAAAAATGTCAGATATTTGTCCGATGACCATCTAAAATTTGGCAGTACGATGTAAATCAATGTATATGCTTGGGCAGTACTAAATTTTGATAGTCCACTGTATACCGTCATGAAAATATTGCAGTATTTGTTATTATTCAACACCTTCCATGCACGGTGTCACTGCTGCTGGTGGTGGCGCTGTTTAAATTGAGATAAATTGAATATGATGGTTCTCAACCTGTTGAACAGTTTGCATAAATTAAATATGATGAACTTGTCGAACTTGTAAACAGTTTTTAATCTGAATAAAATGGCTTTTAAAAGTCAACCAATCAGATGACAAGGATTTATTCAGGTGTTATATAATAATAAAAATAATAATAATAAATTGCAATGGAAAGTAAAAATTATTTTGGTGACAGATGTGACAGATGAATCTACTCATTCTCCGCCTATTCTGAATGGAACATTTCATCTGTCACCTCCTGAAATTATTCTTAGGATTGCACTCACAAACATTCATTATTTTTATATTATCAGGCACTTTTCTGGGTGGACTATAACTGTATGCCATCAAAATGCAATAAGACACGTGGTGATAGGGGAACTGCAAACAGGCAGCACGGGCAGAACTTCAAAGGCCCTGCAGGATGAATAGTTAGTACAATTTTCACCTTATCTCGATACCATGACAAAGAGGAATTTAAACAATTATACAGGGTGGCCCCCAAAAAGGGAACAGCGTACTTCCACTACCCTGAGACTCAAACAACAATCCTCCTGGAAAACTCACAGCCTGCTTCAAATTTCACCCTTCCCCTTATTTTTAACATGCATCAGCACTACAAGTGTGTTACACAAAAAAAGAAAGTACATGTTCAATGTGCAATTCTTACAAAGCAAATTGCAACATTGCTTTTACATACCCTCTGAATGCCGGATTGCTGAAGCAGAAGACAGCTGATCTTGCTCCGGGGTTGTTCAGATGACCTATCTCATACTCATCACACGTAAACCTAACAAAGAAAAAATGTAAACCCTCGGTCATTCGTAAGGACAAACTGTACTGATATTGGCAGCAAATTATATCACTATAAGGTTTCAAAAATCGTTTTTGACCCTCAACCCTTGACCCTAACAGAATTTTAACATGATTTTTCAAACACCTTGGGGGATTAGGGTTAAATTCATTCTAATCAGGGAATTGTTCTAATGTCCTAGTCTGTTAACAGTGTTACCATTACAAAATTTAAGAAATCTGCTTCAGAAGTATCCATGCACAATTTGTGGCATGGTGTGCCTTTTGGCCATGTGGTGAAATAGCGGCAATTTGATAAATACGACCAGATCAAAAAACAGGTATAATTTTCTTATATTTGCACACATGGGTTTGATTTGTACATCACATGAAAGACACAAACACAACACTTCACACACAACACTTTTTAATCACGCCTTGACAGCGAAAATTTAGGTTAAAAAAATTGAGTTTTGAACTTGTAGTAAATTATTCATGCTCTAGTGATTTCAACATGACTGCACAAACAATTTCGATACTTAGGAGAACCAAGTCAATAAACATTAAGGTTGTCAGGAAAGGGTTATTTAATACAAGGTTGAACAAAGTACTTGATTTTGGCATGTCAAATTGGTTGAACCTACAACCTCCTACTTGTCATACGAGTACTTTACCAATTGAGTTATCCAGCCCTATGCTGGAGGTCACCAAAACTGTCCATGTCTTTGTTCATGGGCTGCTAGTTAAGCACCGAGCGTGTATATTAAACATGTTAAATGAAACAATCATTGCAGTTTTGCAGTGGAGTCCAACACAAGTCCTCACAGGTCACTGCAAGTCATTCAGTCCCAAGTCAAATCACAAACTATTGAAATTAACTGTGACAAGGGCATTCCCTTCACTTTGTTTATCTACTGCTATTTGGTAGAGCACTGGAATGGCAATCCGGAGGTCGCAGGTTAAAACTCCACTCCAGTTAATTTCTTTGTTCAACGCTAAAATTAATTATAATGCACCTAGTTGGCTCCCCCGTCTGGTTTCTTTGAAAATTTGTAGTAAAAAAGCGGCATCCTCTCTGAGTGATCCCCGTTTACTATTTCCCGGATTTGCAACATTGCTAATGTTGCTTGCATCGTGACTTTGGGCATGGTTCCTGGCTGCATGGCATATTGGGTTTATGGCTTCTGACTAGCGCCCCTTCAACAAAGATATTGACTATTAAAATGAGAAAGTTGGTAGAGTTCCGACACAGTAATCCGGAGGTCGTAGGTTCAAACTCCGCTTTGATGAGCGGACTTGTGACTTGACTAGTGATTTACTTGTGACCGGATTCGTAATGGACTTATGATAGACTTGACTTCAGCAACATATCACTGTAGAACTTACAGATTTGTTTGTTCTCCTAGAAAAGCCAGAAAGATACCGCAGTCATTAACCAGCCGCTTGTGCATGCTATGTGCCTTCAACAGCTCATCATCTGAACATTCTTTCATTCTTTGCTCAGAGAAAGGTAGGTGGACCATCAGGAAGAAACGCCCCTCTAACTCACACAGCTCTCTCAGTTTGGGTTCAAATTCCTGCAATAAAAATTACATAATGTACAAAATCACTTCGTAAGGCAAATTTTGGTGCTTTCCAGTCTGTTACTACTGCTAAGAACTAGGGGTGTGCATTTACGGTTAGTACATGAACCGGGTGCCCGATTGCAAAAGACACAGGTACCCGGGTACCCTTAAAAAAACCCAGTGCCAACTTCAGAAGTTGCTGTTGAGATCGTTTACAATGATCCACACGATAACACTACCCCATCATCAACAGATCAATGTAAAATATCTTTTAAATAATGTTTGCGGAAACAACATGTGCGAATAATTTCTCAACTAAGAGAATGGTTCTGAAAAGAACCAGAGGTATAAACTCGACATTCCGGTCAGTATGCTCTGACCGTCTTCAGGAGAATGCCTAAACTCTAAGAAGGTAAACACTTATGTAGCAGAAGCGAAAGCGATCAAGTGTGAAGTTGCATCCTGTGTGGATGCCAAGTAGCTGGGATCCTAGAGCAAGCTTACTGCCCACTGATGTTTTATTTTGAAAATTCTCCACAAATTACTTCAAAACCTTTCTTTTTCATTGTCTGAGAAGTAACTAAGTAATTTGTAAAGTTGGTTACGGGTACCCGATCCCATAATCTAGAACCGGTTCCTGACATTAATGGTCGGATACTCCGGTATATGATGCACTTCTATTCTAATACACACGGACAACTGTTATTGGCCTTGCTGTGGTTCCTAAACATTAAGAACCATTTTGTATAAGCCTTTCCTTTCATGAGTTGCATAAGTTTCAACCATGTTTTGCAATGAATTAAACTGTATTCTTATTTTGTGTTTAAAGCCGTGTCCGCACTGGACTTTTTTGGGGGAAGGTTTTACTGAGACGATGGTAAAATGAGAAATGGTCAAATGTGACCACTGTCCGCACTTGGACTTTCGACACGGGAAAATTTACCCAGACCGCGTGGGAGAAGTAACCGAGCTGTCACAGTGTCAGTAAAATGACTCCCCGCACACACAAAACAAATTGCCGATCACATTTTCAGCCGCCGATACGCACAGTAATATTACACACGCCATTTGCATGCACAACATAATCGTTTACACTATATTATTTCATCTTGACACGCTAAATCTTGACGAAAAGGCATATAATTCTGACACATTTGTGATGCACGTCGTCGAAGCCATGCCGCTGTACGATGTTCCGTGCGGCAGCAGTGCCATCAGTATTCGTTGGTTCCCATCGCATGCTTACAGAATCAAAGCTATGATGTGGGCCAGGAACCAGTGACTACGGCCTACGTACGGTACCGGACCATGATGTTCCGTGCATGACTACAGTAGCGTATCAGGACGAATTTGGATAGTAGAAAATAACATACATCGGTAGAGAAAGAGAATTTCCGCAAATTAATTCTCAGAACGTGATCTCTCTTCTCTGTGTATGTATTTGTCCGTTGAAATATATTTTTAACGAGATTTTACCGCTCGAACTTGATGATACACTGCAGCGTGTTTCTACAAAATGTTCGGCCACTGCACGTGCAGGTTCGTGTGGTCTCTGTATGCATAACAGGGCGCTCGGGCCGGATGTACGCTTTCCTGAGCCGCTTTTACCGACTCGCACTGTCCGCACTGGAATTATCGTCTCGGGAAAAGTGACCTGGTCAGTTTTCCTGGGTGCGTGGGAAGTTTTCCTGGGCAGCAGTTGGCCAGTAAAAGTAACCGCTGGACTCAGGAAAAGTAACCGAGAGGAAAACGTCCTAGGCTGTCCGCACTGGACTTAAAATGGGAAAAGTACCCATAGTCTCGGTTAGTTTGACCAAAAAAAGTCCAGTGCGGACAGGGCTTAAGCCCTTTCCTGGGCAACAGGGAATGATTCTAAAAGGTAACAAAATGGCGTTTATATCGTTTTGGAAACAAACTCTTCACATGCAATGAAAAAAAAAAAGCAAGACAACGTTTGTCGGTACCTTGTGCATGATCTCCACTTCAGCCTGCATGCTTTCAGGGGCAGAGAGATAGACACGTAAGACATTGAACTGTGAACTCTGTGGTAGGCTAAGCATGACTTGATTCCATGCAACCACAGAGATGGGGCTCTCCTCTCCTGTATAGGGACAACAAACATAGTTATTCATAAGATGGGATTTTGCGTCGGGGTGGTGTAAATCAAATGAGGTTTTGCCCTTCATCGACGTATAAACACTGTATACTCATTACCTCCTGAGTGAAATTTGGAAAAAATCACTTGGGTGGGACTTGAACCCACGACCTCCTGCCTTCTAGTGCAGATGTCTTACCACTCGACCACCGAGCTAACGGGAATCGGTTGCCTGGTTCGAATCTGGTGTACAGTACATAGCAGCGGGTACCGCATTAACTATTCATAAGATGGAATTTTGCATCGGGGTGATGCAAATCAAATTAGGTTTTGCCCTTCACGGACGTATAAACACTGTATACTCAGTGTGTTACCTCCCGAGCGAAAGTTGGAACAAATCACTTGGGTGGAACTCGCACCCATGGCCTCCTGCTCTCTAGTGCAGATGTCTTACCACTCGACCACCGAGATAACGGGATCGGTTGTCTGGTTCGAATCTGATGTACAGTACATAGCAGCGGGTACCGCATTAACTATTCATAAGATGGAATTCACCGACGTATAAACACTGTATACTCAGTGTGTTACCTCCCGAGTGAAAGTTGGAAAAAATCACTCGGGCCTGGGGCCCCCTTTGGCGATGGGCCTGGCCCAGAGCCGGGTTTAAACATACTTGTTTAAAACCGGCCAGGCACATATTTATTCCCTTAATACTACACATTTCCAATTTGTTTTGACAAACAAGGTTAAAGCATCTGCGACCTACCTCTGTTAAGATTTGTGAAGGCACTGTCTATATCTGTCAGATTAGGGTACACCTCATGACCCCTTGGTAACATCTGGAGTTGTGACATGCTGCCAAGCGAGGGCTCACTCTCCAAGGCTGTCCACCAATCACCTGGATAGGAATTGCCTACAGCCAAAAGAAACCGACCTGCCATCAGAATTTGTTAAGTGATTTGCCCAACTGCAATGCTTAGAATGATGTGTTGTAACTTGGGGTTTACAGTTTGGGCTTTGTACAATGTAAGTTACTGGTAGTTTTGGGGCTGGAGCGGGCCTGGGACTGGTAGTTTTGGGGCTGGGGCAGTATCGGGCCTGAAGCTGGGACAAACAACTGTTTTAGGGGCTGACATTTGGATAATTGTAATGTTTAATTTTTTTTTAGTTTCTTTTTTTATTTGGATGTATTTATAAGCACTGTGTACTACATTTATTATTTGTCTCGACTTGATGCAATTCAATCTGTGATTACCACATCTTGTCTTAAGAAACAAACCAACCATTTATTATAATACATATATATCCAGGGCTTTTCTCTCAGCTGTCCCAAATTTGTATGGATCATTAAAAAAAAATTATGTAACTGTGTGTGGAAAAGGGGGAGGAGGAGGAATGGTCCTTTTCATATCATTTCATTAATCAGTTCTCAAGGAATAAACACTTACAAACAAACAAAGATAATACAAAAGTGTCAACTAACAAGAAAATCACATTTTCACTTTTGCTCCTGAATATGGAAATGCGTATTTGCATAGAAACCAAAACGTTGGAAAACAAAAAAAATTGAAAATAAGGTTAAATAGCACACAAACGTGCATTTTAAAGGATCGCATTAAAAATAATTACACTGTATGGGCCCTTAAATCTCAGATACGACCTTTTAAATGAAATCATGCAATCAATTATTGGTTTTAGGGAAACACCTGTTGAATAAATGTAACATCTTATTGAAGCACTGATGCACAACACATACCTGTATCAAGTGAATTAACGACGCCATTTTCTCCATTCATAGCAGCCATGGGTGGCACATTCCTATGCAGTGTCGCTTCAAGGATGCTCCTTGCCTTCATATGATCCCGGATTTCACTCTCTTTGGTCTCGCGGAAAATCTGTAAAATGATATTAATGGAAATTACAAGTGCGTGTGGACAATAAGATCTGGTGAAAAATGCCATGCCGATGGCACATATGGAACTCCATGCTTTTGGTCAATTTTTAGAACAGACAGAACAGACCATCCGACAGACCGACCGACCGACCACCAAGTGACATGTGGAAGCTCCTGCAATTTCCTCCTTCTGGATACCATCCAAGCACTACACAAAATAGCATCCACCTTGTTCGAGGAAGATGTTGTACAGCGCAAGTGGGAGTGCACGATAAGATCTGGCCGTGTTGCAAGAAGTCTTGCATAAAAGTCTTGTATGAAATCGATCAAAAAGATCCCCGCCAGAGCTGAAAATGCAACGCCGAAAAATGCGACGCCAAAAAATGCGAAGCCGATGGCACAAACGGAACACCACACTTTTGGTCAATTTCCGGGACAGACGGACCAACCACCAAGTGACATGTAGAGGCTCCTGCCAGAGCTTAAAAATAATAATTACTAACCCGAACCTTTTTGGGGATAATTCACAAACATTGAAAAAAGATAGTGAGGGGCAGTTAGGCTGAGTAAAAAAGAAAAATAGCCGGGCTATTTTTCAAGATGGCCACCACTTGGACTCAGAAAATGACATACCAGCTTTATATGGGCTACATGCAACAGACAAAGATGCCAAAATGATGTCACTCTTTAAAATTTATCATTTTTTCGGTAAAAAAAAAAAAACAGAGTCCAAAAAGGAAGCAGGCGTTTAAATTTTTTTTATTTGGCCTAAAGGAACAGTGAGTAAAAAATAAAACAACCTGGGCCCAAATGACGGTGCTGCAAAGCACAGGATATTTTGCTAACTGAGCCTCCGTCTATTTCATGGAGACCGTATGCAGTGAGCACAGCAAAAAGCTCTGAAACAGAGAAAAATTTGCTTGAATAGGTGACATAACAATAGAAATCTTTATGTGCGCAACCATTAGCACATCCAGGCCATGAAATGTGCTTAGTGCTTAAGGTTAGCTGGTACTTGTCAATGTATTTCTGCTAAATTTAGCACAACTTTTCGCTAGCTGTTAAGCAACAGCTTGAAATTGGCCCCTGGCCTTAATAGATTTTTCCAACTTGATTTCCATGGGGTTAGGGTGCACCTTAAATTGGCGTTGCACTTTATTCCTGTCCTGCTCAAAGGTTGCTGCCCTCTCCAATGCCTGATACTCTGCATCCAAAGCCATGTCACGCTCTTGCCGAAGCTTATTGCACGTTTTCTGCATCGCCTACAATTAAAACATGATGAGAGAATTGAAAGTACATTTTGTTTTTGCAGTAAAAATGTAAAAAAAATCTCAATTGTTGCTTTGTGTGGGGTAGCAAGTCCACGAATCACAGCAATTACTATGTTTTTGCTGCTCCAATCCCACCTGGAAGTAGTGTTCTGTATTGCAATTCTGTATTGCAGTTCTGTATTGTTGTTGATAACTGAATAAATAATAACAATAATCTGGGAGACATCCCCATAGACTTCTGCACAATTTTTTTCAAACTTAAATGTGCCCTAACCCAATATTCCCTTGTCCGTTTTCCACAAATTTCGGTATGTTTACTAATGAGACCACGAGCAACAAATATAATCTAATTGCGATTGTAAAATTTTGCCTCAAAATGGGGGGCTGTGACGTTCGGAAACATGAAAATGTCTCCCTAATGACCGATGTCTCCCATCGTGCGAAGAAATTACGATAACATGTCTCCTGAGTGGTACCTTTACACGTATAATAATATAACTGAATGATCCACAGAAATTATCCAGAAATAAGTTTGAGGTTTGATTCATCTGCTGAAAATAAAGACTGCTGTCATTAAAAAATAATTAAGAATGAAAGCCCCATTTTACAAATTTAACCCTAACCTTCCCAACTCCATTAAATCTATCCCCCCAATTTGGGGATTTTGGTAGGCAAGCCATTCCAAATCCAGCAAAATCCACCTATAGTGGTGGTGGATTTCAGAGGTTTGGTCTTAAAGCATTATGTGAAGCAGGGTCAGTGATGAATTTTGGCGGTTTGGTCCAGTGCTTAATAAAAGACACTATGGAGGTAGGGTTAATGGATAAAATGTTCGTTTAAAATAAGTTGTCTTTAAACAGCAACGGTTCTGTAAATGTTTAAATATAAACGTTTATCACAGCCTGAGTGTTTGATTTCAATGGACTCAGCAATACTTTTCGAATAAATATACTTGGAAAAGAAGGCTTCAATTCTTTCTACCTGGAGCTCAGCCCGAAGCCGTTTGTTTTCACTTTCCAGCTTCTTCTCCTTCTTGATCAAATCGCTCATCTCGTTCTGTTTGCCAATCTTGTACATCTCAAAATCCCGCCGGACTTTATCCACCTCCGAACTGTCCATGTCCACAGACAGGGCCGACCTCAGGCTCACTCCTGGAATGTAATGTTTACATGTTTAAATGTGAAAACAAAAATTGAAAACCAAGGGCTGTCCCGAATATTTGATCACCAATTGAATATTCAAATAGGTTTTTGCCGGTTTGAATATTTGAAAAGGGAAACTATGCACGTGCTCGCTTGACTGTGGAGTCATTCAATCGTAATGTTGTACTTTTATTTGTCGACGGTCACTTTGTTGATGACACACACATGTACATTGGTCCCATTCTTCTAGCTTGGTAAAATGCCTGGACAGTTATGGGCTCCATGCACAAGAACCCTTTCAACGGTCAGAGGAGAGTCGGGGGAGACCTAGACGTGTTTCCCAGTTCATGGGTGTGAGTGACCACTGATAAAAATAGCTGTCAAAACAGCTGAAAAAGGTGTAAAAAATGAACTTTGGAAATCTCCTATACTTTTGTACACAGCAAGTGAGGAAAAAAAGCTGAAATCCAAAACAAAAACAGCTGAAATCAGCTTTAAAGCTGAGATTTCACACCCCTAGGGAAAAAAATACAAGTAATAACAAAGTGTGACGTCATTAAATTTTAGGTCGACTGGGACTGTACATATGCTGGAAGACTTGTGATGGACTTGCAGGTACTTGCGACAGACTTGCCTACATTTACATCCCTACCTTAGAGTATAAGTGGATTTAGGTGTGAAAGGATAAAGAGGAATCTGTGTGTACATGTATGCCAAAATAATTCTGGTTATTTTAAAACGGAGGAGGAAAATAAAGCAAAAAAAAATAAGATTCTTCATAAAAAAAAAGATGGAAGGATTTTAACCTATTGCTGTTTGCGAGTTAGCCATGCCCCTAAGACAACCCCATGGAGGCTTTGTAGACTAAGTTCTGTTTGTCTTAGATTTTGCACGTTCAGCATCCATTTGTATATATCATGTAAACGGACAATATTTCACAATCTTCATTGACACAATCTGCGTTGAATCTGCGCGATTCTATTGCGATTCTATTGGGATAGGTCAATAGGTCTACATCTTGAAATTGGCCAACAAACCTTTCTGTCGTCTGCCGAATGAGCCCACGGAACGCAAGGTCCCTCCAAGGGTCTTCCGGGGTTTCAACTCGATGGGGATGCGCTTGATGACGCCAGGATTGCTGTCTGATATGTCAGCATCCTCGTCATTTGGAAAAGAACTCCCCGTTCCCATGATGCACTGCAACAGCTCAGCTGGGCCCTCATGCAAAAACTACAAGTAAAATAGACATTACATCAGTAGGAAAAGTACACTAAATTAAAATTGCAATTCATTATGTAAAAACATAAAGAGACACAGAAAGTCGATCCTATGCAGCAGCAGGAGAGTTGTATCCAGAAGAATTACGTCCAGTTTATTAAAAAAAAATCTGAAGCGTCAACCTCCCCAAAACATCTGGGGACATCAGTCTTGAGGTTTCCAGGAGAGGGGAAGAATGAGAGAGTAGTTGAAGTCGAATTACACGACGGGTTGGATTAGAATTTGTGTAGGCCTACATGTATGTACATGTACGTGCACATGAGGAGGCTGTACAATGTGCCGGCCAAAGAACAAAAACGAATGCAGGACCAGTTCACTGTTAAATAAACACTTTGCTAACTTTACATTGTAGTTATAAATGTTCGAACATATTGACGGTTCATGAACAAAGATATTGACAGTTCATGATATACAAGTACTGTACATTTGTAAGTAGGGAATTGAAAACTACAGGTAACAACCTCGTAGATGTTGCAGTCCTCAATTTTTCCAAGGCCTTTGACAAAGTTCCACATCGGCGTCTTATTCAAATCTTGAATATTATAGGTTAAAAGGGGAAATATCAACTTGGGCTAACAACTTCCTCACTAGCTGAACTCAGCAGGTAGTTGTGAATGGGCAGTCATCAGGGCCAGCAAATGAAACATCGGGTGTGCCTCAGAAAAGGGTGACTGGCCCACTGTGGTTTCTGCTTTATGTATCAATGATCTGACCTACCCAACAAGGTGACTTCCCAGATAAGACTCTATGCCTACGACTGTTGTTGTATAATTCAATTTCAACTCTGGATGATACTAGCCTCCTACAACAAGACCTTCACACCCTAGAATTCTAGCAGAACACTGGGTGGTTAACGATTACAGCAAATGTGATACCATTACAATATGTAAAACGAATCCAGCCCACCATAGATCCATCGGATTTTAGACCCCGTGTAACCCCTTTATTTCTTAACTTCACTTATATATTCCTCCATGCCTATATGGAGGATTCTTTTATTGCTTAATAATAATAGCCATGTTAAAAACAGGAAAAAATGGAACCCATGGTCAATGGAAGTAGCATTGTTGGTCGATGTTATTTCTCAAATGCCACAGGTCGAACGCTGCATCAGCAGAAAGATCCGAAGGACAATGGGTTTCGTACCACACGAGGGCGCCGTGCGAGGCTGGTTTAGACTTGATCAAGTCATTCACTGGCTTAGCGTTGATAATTTAGCCTGGAAGTGTTTCGTTATAAAAAAGTTTGTTGTGTGTTTTTCTTTATTATGTACAGGCTGATTTCAATTTTGGAATGTTTTACGTGTCCTTTTTGCCAAATTTATCGTGCTTTAATTTGTATTATTAGTTACGTCTGAATTAAGTGCATAAATTATTATCAATATTTCATGCAAGTTATATGGAGGTATAGAAAATGTCCGGCAAAGTAGTGCTTACCAAAATAATTCTCAAGCGTTCGGACCCGGTCCTTCTTCAGTGGCCTGGTTTATTGTTCCTGAATCTTTTTCATGTATTTCTGTGGAGTTATAACGAATAAGTCGACCTGTGTTTGGCACTGGCCGCGGAATAAATCTGCATGAGTGCATCGACCTGTGGCGCCTTGAGATGGTTTTTGTACATGGTTTATAAATCGACCTGTGGCGTTTGAGATGGTTTTTGTACACTCATGGTTTATATGCATGTTCAGGCTCATCGACCTGTGGCGTTTGAGATGGTTTTTGTACATGTTTTAATGCATGTACAGGCAAAATCGACCTCTGGCGTTTGAGATGGTTTTGTACATGGTTTATATGCATATATAGGCAAAATCGACCTGTGCCGTTTGAGATGGTTTTTGTACATGGTTTAGGCATGTTCAGGCTCATCGACCTGTGGCGTTTGAGATGTTTTTTTGTACATGTTTTAATGCATGTACAGGCAAAATCGACCTGTGGCGTTTGAGATGGTTTTGTACATGGTTTACATGTATATGCATGTACACCGTACAGGCTAAATCGACCTGTAGCATTTGAGATGGTTTTTGTACATGGTTTATATGTATGTACAGGCTAAATCGACCTGTGGCGTTTGAGATGGTTTTTGTACATAGTTTATATGCATGTTCAGGCTAAATCGACCTGTGGCGTTTGAGACGCTCTTTGTACATGTTTTTTTTTTATGCACATATACATGTAGGCTAAATCGACCTGTGGCGTTTGAGATGGTTTTTGTACATAGTTTATATGCATGTTCAGGCTAAATCGACCTGTGGCGTTTGAGACGCTCTTTGTACATGGTTTTTTTATGCACATATAGGCTAAATCGACCTGTGGCGTTTGAGATGCTTTTTGTACATGGTTTATATATGCACGTATAGGCTTAATCGACCTGTGGCGTTTGAGATGCTTTTTGCACATGGTTTTTTTTATGCATGTATAGGCAAAATCTCATTTATTAATTTTTTTGCAGGGAGGGTGAGGGACAATTTAAACCTGCACAGTTGTCACCCACACAAGAAGAATGTCATTTAGATTGCTTAAGTTTGTACAATCTGTCCTGAATGAGCATATCTTGTTCATTTTTCAACTGACAAAACGAGCTTTATGAGCACCTATACATCGCAGACCGATTATACATGTCAAAGTCTCATCAAATTGAAGGACCCACTTTCTGTTTGCAAACTTTTTTTCAGAGAAACTAAATTCATGTTCCCCTATTGGGAAGCTTTGAGAGGCAGCATTAAAACTGCAATTATTTGGTTTCAGCTGAAACTGCCTCACCGTTTTTTATTATTTTGAATATAGTTTTAAGGATTTTTGTTTTGTTGTTGCTCCATCCGTTACATGTACCTGAAAACCACCAACGGCCCATCCGCTCCTTTTTTTTTAGGCTGCATCAAATTTTTATTCCCTTTTTTTTTTTAAATATCAAGCTTAACTTTTTAAAAAGATGTTTCAGAAGTGCAGATGGTGCACCAAATGCCACGCACTTCTATTATTGTTGGAAACATGTTACCCTGAGGTCAGAATTCACAAAATTGTTCTGATCCGGCTGGGGTTTACCAATCGATGTTCATGTTGCAAATACATAACATTCGATCTTAAATTTAAAACTTGATCATTTCATGTTGGACAAAACTGTAATAACGATATTTTGGCATCCCAATGAGAAATAACAAAGTACTGATCATCTAGCAAGCACCTTCAGCCGAGTCGATGCGGGTCTTTTTTGACACAGATCATTCTTGCAAAACCCGACCATGCCCCGACGGATAAGTGGTGTGAGATCCTTTGAGTGCATGCGGTGTTCGATCGTGGGTCGTGTTCCCGCCGTTTTATACTCGTGGGCTATGCATCTCTAATCGTCTGCGCAATGGTTAAACTAACCACAAATAAACAACATGGTAATTGTACTTCGTCTATACTTCTGAACTTTTATTGACAAAGAAATCGATGAAAATGTCTTGAAGGAATAAAAACTCTTTTCTTGTAAAAAATAATAAAATTGCTACGGTAATGCAATTTAATGCGATTGTCGGAATTTACCTAAATACCAAAGTAATATGTATACCTATTTGAAGTAGTCTGTGGCAGTTCACAAATGAGCAGCCTCATACAATGTACATGCTAAATATTCAGTTTTTTCTTTATAATTTGTCCGGGGGAGCCCCCCCCCCCCCCCGAGAAGTTGTCAATTGGTTTTTTTTTGTTTGTGGTGTTTTTTTTATAATCTGTTTTTTTCCCCTCGATTTGACCTTGGTGATCAATATGTATCTGTCCTTTTTTCGAGTTCTAGTACATCTCAAAGCCACAGGTCGATTTAGCTTGTACACTGTACATGCATGTAAACCATGTACAAAAAACATCTCAAACGCCACAGGTCAATTGAACCTACATATGTATACATGCATATAAACCATGTACAAAAACCATCTCAAACGCCACAAGTCGATGTAACCTGCACATACATATAAACCATGTACAAAAACCATCTCAAACGCCACAAGTCAATTTAGCCTGTACATGCATATAAACCATGTACAAAACCATCTCAAGCGGCACAGGTTGATTTAACCTGCACATACATATAAACCATGTTCAAAACCCATTTCAAAAACGCCACAGGTCGATTTAGCCTTTACATGCATATATATCTATGTACAAAATCCATCTCAAACGCCACAGGTTGATTTTGCCTATACATGCATATAAACCATGTACAAAAACCATCTCAAACGGCATAGGTCGATTTAGCCTGTACTTGCATATAAACTATGTACAAAATCCATCTCAAACGCCACAGGTCGATTTAGCATGTACATGCATATAAACCATGTTCAAAAACCATCTCAAACGGCACAGTACACAATTTGTGTACATGGTGAAGAGCACTCCCTAGACTCAGCTGGTGTCGAGCGCATGAATTTTAAGCCTTGTCAGTTGACAACAATTTTTTTTTTTAAACGAAAGTCATAACGCCCTCAATACACAGTAAACTGAAGGCACGTGAGCTTTGTTGACAATGTTGTATTTCTAACAATCAAATAATAATTTGGTCATCTGTTATAACTCTTCTTCATTTTTGCAGCGTTGGACCTTCCCAAGTTTTGCATCCCGTGGTTGGCAACATGTGCCGACGGTTTGCCGTGGATTGCACTTCTCAAAGCACTTTTGCAAGTTTAATAGTACACGCGAAAAGAATCTATCTTTGTTCGGATCGTTCTGTTTGACCTGTGGCATTTAAGAAATAACATCGACCCGCCTGACCGCGCAGCCCCACCGGCCATTGCTGCACAGCCCCACCAGCCATCCTCATGGTGCATGGCCGGTGACAGTGCTGCGTCTGACGGCACAGCCCCATCGGCCATCGCCACGGGCCGGCGACAGCCCCCCCCTCCCGAAAAAAATTAAAATACATAAATAGGCTTAAGTCTGTAATCTTAAGGTTTAGGAAGTCACTGACAGTGGGGGTATGGGTTGTGCATATGGCAAAGCAGCATTTCAATATTAATTACCGTTAATTTTCGGAATATAACTCTTAAGCCGTGGCTTATACATTGTATTTGCCCATGAAGTGTTTACTGCGGCTTATACAATTGTACAAAGGGCGGCTTATACACCGAGCCCCCCGGATATACATGTACATGTAGATGTGTATTTTTGATTGTCCTGCAACCTCAGCGAAGGGGTTGGCCTAGCTGGTTACGAACCCAGTTGGTTACCGACCGAGTTGGTCACGGCCCGAGTTGGTCACGGACCGATTTAATCACGGACCGATTTGATCACGGACCGAGTTGATCACGGACCGAGTTGGTCACAGACCGAGTTGACTTGAAACGGCTATCGTGTAGTGTTGGGCCCCTGCTTTGATTCAATGAAATTAGAATCAAATTTTTTTATTACTAAAAAAATGATTTTGTCAACTTACAGTGACTTCTCTTAATGTAATGACATCTTTTTGGTAATTTTTGAACAATTTCTTGAGGTAGACATTACATGGGTTTGCGGGCCGGTTGGTGCCGTGCAGAGCGACTTGCGCGCTAACTATACATCGCTCGGTGATCGCCATCTATATTTTTGTGTTGCGTTTTGTCGTTGTCATCGTCATTTTACCCCCAAATTTCCCTCAAAAATTCAAAACCCTTCCCCTTATCTATAGCATACCTGTATGTTCTTCATGTCGCCAACAAGTTTGGTAGGTCAAATAATGTAAAAGTGGATTTTGTTCCATTAAATAGGAACCGGGCCTGTAGATACACATGTATACGATCGCACCTGAGCTGCACACAGTGTCATTGTTACGCCCCAACTGTGGTATCGGTCCCAACTATAGTTGGGATTGTCCCAACTACTGTTAGGACAGTCCCAACTGTAGTTCCACAGTTGGACTGGCCCATCTATAGTTGGGCCACTCCAATCTTTTTATTTTGCAGTGTCCCAACTATGGTTTACATTCATGTACAACTATAAAACATTCCCTACAGCTCTGATACACATCTGACTTTACTTGGGACCATTGAAATAGCTATTGATGGGGCCAATCTATAGTTGGGCCACTCCAATCTTTTTCGGTCACGCAACTATAGTTTACATTGATGTACGACTATAAAACATTCCCTACAGCTCTGATGTCTGACTTTTAATACTTGGGACCAATGTAATTAGCTATGAGTGGGGCCTATCTATAGTTGGGCCACTGCGGTATTTTTATTTTGCGGTCCCAACTATAGTTTACATTGATGTACGACTATAAAACATTCCCTACACAGCTCATGGCAAGACTACCATAAGCGAAGTTCACTAATTTTCCTCTGTATTGCCTAACAAGCCCCCAGATAGCAATTTCATGTCATCAAAGTCAATTTGAGCAGTGAAAAAAATACAAGCATTTTCTTAGAAACACAGTCCACTCTCATAGGGTTTGTACACAGAGTGTTGAGTGAACTTCGTATATCTTTCCCAGCTCATATATGTTCGAGTTTACTTGGGACCATTGACATTTGCTATGGGTGGGGCCCATCTATGGCCACGCCTAGCTTGAGTAACTCCAGCTGACATGTTCCATATTCATTCACATGTAACGCTGGAGGAACAACCTGTTCGTTTCCATGTGGTAGCAAGAGACCCTAAAATAACGGCCTCTCCAAAATTGTCCGAATTTCACCTCTTTTATCCCACCCAAGAGTTCATTCACATACCTCATACATTCACCTCATACATTCAGCAGTCATTTACAAAGCCTAATGATCGACTTGAAACAGACCACCAAAAAAAAAAAGTGAAAAATCTTGCAGTTTTACTAATTATGTAAATGTATGCATCACGTGATGACATAAAAAAAATCTGCCCGCGCGATGTATGTGGGTACCACACCGCTTTCAGGCGCCGCCTGAAAGCAGTGTGGTACCCACACCGCAATTTTCGTCTGGTGCGTTGCCGTGGAGGGCATTCTCGTTGTCTTGCTTTCGGCGACAACGCACCAGACGAAAATTGAACTCACTTCGGACAATTTTGGAGAGGCCGTTTTTTGGGGTCTCTTGCTACCACATGGAAACGAACAGGTTTTTCCTCCAGCGTTACATGCGAATGAATATGGAACACGTCAGCTGGAGTAACTCAAGCTAGGCCACGCCAATCTTTGAATTTTGCATAAAAATGTTGCTGGACTATAAAACCCAGCTGGACAACTCATCCAACAAGGCAGTGCCACGTGGCCAGCCAGCCCTGCGGCATGCATGCACGACGAATACATGGTGCCAGCGCTGCGGAACATTAATTAAACACCCTGTGTTGAGCGTCCAATTCAACTATAGTCCTAACCATAGTTGGGCCGACCCAACTGCCGCACTATAGTTGGGACAGTCCCTCCAAACAAATCCCGGGACATACCGTTATTTCGTTTTACCCTTTTGCATTTCCTCAAAACAAAAACAGTAAACGAACCATTGACCGTTTTGTCGTTTTACAGTTTTGTAAAACGGTCAAACGGTATTAAGATAAATACGTTTATTTTGTTTTATCAGTTCAGTAAAATTCATTACAGCATAATGATCAATGATTTTTGTTTTACAGTTTTACACAAATAATTTTGAAAAACAGCAAAACGGTCAGTATTGAATACAGACTGTTTTTTTTTTATTTCAGTGTCATAGTGAACAGTCCGTGGTGCATTTTGTGGTGCTGGGCAAGGGGATAGAGGGGGACCATGCTTTACATGAAAAAGTGTTACCTCGGCATGCGTGGTGTGATTCCTGGCGTGACCTTGACCCCCTTCTCACGCGATTCAGTTGGTGGGGCTTATTAAGAGTTGCAAGCAAAAATGGCGCTGGAAAACTTCAAGGGAGGACATTACTTTTTACAATGGATACGGGATGGTAATACGTTTGAAGAAGTTGCAGATATTTGAAGGAAATTGGAGTTCGGCGCGGCTCTTCAATAGCCAGTTCGAAAACTATGTCAGAACGAAATGTGAGGAGGGTAATTTGGGTCCCAGGCAAAGACTCGATCCCATGAGGACGCATTAACATTCCTAGGTGCATTGCTTAATTGCCCAACCTAAATCAAAAAATGGTCGACAGGACTATTGACCGTTTTTCATTGTCATGTTCTTGTAAAACAACACTCTGAAATGAAGCAACTAACCGTTTATCGCTTTCAACAATTAAGAAAAACAACAAAAAGGTCATTGTTTTTTGCTACCTAATACCGTTTGACCGTTTTACAAAACTGTAAAACGAAAAAACGGTCAACGGTGCGTTTACTGTTTTTGTTTTTGAGGAAATCCAAAACAGTAAAACGAAATAACGGTATGTCCCGGGATTCAAACAATAGTTGAGACCGATATTTGGGGCTAGACCCGTGAACGTGGCTATATACATAGCCACGCTTTCGTCTATAGTAAATACACTCTATTGTGATCCGGGGTTACTAAAATGAAGTGACCGTTCTAGCAGAATTTCGACTACATTTGACAGAATGTTTGCATACAAAAATGAGTTGCACAGAAAATCAGCAGAATATTTTTTTAGCAGAATTATGAAGAAGAAGAAAAATGAAAAAGATTGGAAAGAAATATGGCACATTTGGTTTGAAAAAACCTTCATATTTTGAAATATCCTTAAAACAAACCCTTGCACAATGGAACAGCAATATAAACTGGGTGATTTGGCAGACTTTCGAAGTGGATTTAGCAGAATTTTACATGGTATTACGGTCAGCTGCCATTTAGTCGGGTACCAACTGGTGATACTCCTACCGTTTTGCGCATGCGGAAGTCAGGGTACCAGAGTGTCACGCCTGTCTTTGATTTTCTGTTCATTTTGAAAACATTCTGAGACAAAGTTGTGCCGTACTTTAGGTCAAATTTCTTGGCAATGACAAATCCAACACTCACGGAAATTCACAGGAAGCCCAACAAGTAAGTGATTCACCCATGGGCAAAATTATACATGGTAATATGTAGCGGATCAAAAGATAGAATGCTGTCGCTTGTATTTACCCGATGGTCGCGCGTGGCGTTGTATACAACGCCACGTCCACGGGTCTAAGTTGGGGCGTAACATCATCACACTCACTAGCCCCATAAAATGATAAATGTGGCCTATTTACTGGAATGCCTCTGTAAACATAGGCCACACATCCACATGTACAAAAACGTGTCGCACTTTGCCAAATTTTGATTTTCACATTTAGGCTTACTTTGTAGGTTTTTTTGCATTCTCACCCTCTTTATAGGCTAATCAGAAAGTGCTGCCTTTTTCAGATGTCTAATTTTTGTGAAATTTCATGTTGAAATTTTGATACGCAAACGTGTGGAAATGTATCTGGAAATTTCACAAAAAATGGACATCTGAAGAAGGCAGCACTTTCTGATTAGCCTATAAAGAGGGTTAGTATGCTTCTAAAGCAAAAAAAACCCTACAAACATGACAAACTAAGCCTAAATGTGTAAATCAAAAGTTGGCAAAGTGCGACACGTTTTTGTCTACTCCTAGAACTATGATGAGGCTTACATGTGGATGTGTGGCCTATGTTTACGGAGACAGTCCAGTATTTTAGGCCACATTTATGGGGCTACACACTCACAGGCCTATTGTCATTGGAAATTCTGATGAGCATTTAATAGATAAATGACAACTGACATGCCTAAGATTCATTTGTTTGAACGATAATCACACCTTTTCCTGCTCCTGTAACCAACGCTCTTTTGCCATCAAACTTGACATCCATGCTTGACTAGGTCGAGCCCCTTCCTACATGTAGTAAAGTATAGTAATGACACTAGGCGCCAGGCCTAGGGCCCTAGATCCGCTGTCACATGAAAATCCGACTCCTATGAAAATCGGACCCCTTTTTCCTTTTATTGGTTAATCCCTCGCACGTGACAGGTCACTCTCCCCAAACGATCCTAAAAATAGCATAGTATCGTACTCACGCGTGCGCACTACTACCAATGAGTCCACATTTCATGGAGTCGGATATTCACGCTACACCTGTCAGTACATGTACCTACCCACACGTTCACTGCACTACGCGGCGCGGTGCGGACAAGGGTGACCGTAAGGTCAGAGAGCCAAATTCTGCTAAATGCACATCAAAAATCTGCCAGATTTATCAAAAATCTGCCAAATTCCCATTACTCGAAATACGCTATAAACACTTAAAATCACATGAAGATTTATAGTCGGATAAAGATATAGTTATGAAATTATTAACATAGGTAAATTTCGGGCAAAACGTACGTGGATCCGGCCACGACAAATTCCGTTTCCCAGCTAGTGATAGATCGATCTATTTAGAAGTAGAAACTCTCCCATTACGCAAGGGTTTGTTTGAAAGGATTGAAGCTTTTTTTAAACAAATGTACGATTTTTGGTTCAAATTAGCGGTTTTTATGTCAGAACCATTTTTTGCAGAATTCTGCCCAATTCTGAATTGTACCTCCATATGCTCAAACCTTCCAAAACAAAATCCAGTTTCAAATTTTCTGTCAAACTCATTTTTTTTTAAACAAAAATTCTGTCAAAGTTAGCAGAGAATCGGCTAAAACGGTCGCCTAGCGCGGACCTCGGTTCACAGACAGGTTCCCACGGATCCTGGGGATGTGTAGCGCGCGCCGGCCGGGCACATGCTGTAGGCGCAACGTACGCGTACCACCCGGCTCTTGTGGGGTCGTATCATAAGTCCGACGCCGCCATAGAGTAAGGTTGTAGACCAGTAAATCGGTCCGAAATTGCCTACGCCGGCCAAATCACGATTTGCATGCCCTCAAAATCTTCAGTATTTGAGCATTCTGTGGGCCATGAACTTGAGGGTTTTTGTAAAATATGGGTGGAAGCCGTGCAGAGGACTGTGAGCTTGTAGTTCCGTTCAATTTTAATGAAATTGGGCCCTTTAAAGCGCTCTATTTTACCATAACGTGTAGGCCTAGGAAATCGTTTTTCAAAATGGCGATGGGCTTCAGGACAATTTTCAGGGGTGATCATCTTCGGATGGAAATTTCTCCTGAAAGTCATCAGTTGACCCCCCCCAAAAGAAGTTAATAGAAAATTAAAGATGACGAAATAAGCTTTAATTTGATGTGTGTCTCGAACACCTTGGAGAGTTATGAGTATTTTCCCCAAATTTCCAAGGTGGGAGCATTAACCATTGTGGTCTAGGGAAGTTTATTTACTGGTCTGCAACCATATAAGTCCGACACCTCATCAGTCAGATGTCGGAAAATTCTTTTCAAAACGGAGACCGTTTGGCTTTAAAAAGGGCGAAATTTTGTAAAAATAGCCAAACACCAACTCCCTGATTTTTGGGCTTCCATCTGAGCGAAGGCTTGATAAAATTACGGTTGAAAAATTGGTCCTATTTGCCTGAGAAAATGGATCGATGCAACTTAAAATGGCTACATGCAAGCTTGGGAACGATGTACATACGTCTGGGGCTCACTCCAAAAGTTTCAAGTCTGAAGCCTTGCCGATTTGTCAGCATGTTGGCCTATTCATCCGCTATGCAACAAGCTATAATTTGTCGAAATCCATCCATATTAAGGTACCTTTAGACCGCGACACATAAGAGCCATGTCGGCCGGCGCTGACAGCCCTTGCTATGGGACTTACTGCACAAAAACGAAACTGGGGCATCATGTACATACGTCTGGGACTCACTCCAAAGGTTTCAAGTCTGAAGCCTTGCCGATTTGTCAGCATGTTGGCCTATTCATCCGCTATGCAACAAGCTATAATTTGTCGAAATCCATCCATGTTAAGGTACCTTTAGACCGCGACACATAAGAGCCATGTCGGCCGGCGCTGACAGCCCTTGCTATGGGACTTACTGCACAAAAACGAAACTGGGGGCATCATGTACATACGTCTGGGACTCACTCCAAAGGTTTCAAGTCTGAAGCCTTGCCGATTTGTCAGCATGTTGGCCTATTCATCCGCTATGCAACAAGCTATAATTTGTCGAAATCCATCCATGTTAAGGTACCTTTAGACCGCGACACATAAGAGCCATGTCGGCCGGCGCTGACAGCCCTTGCTATGGGACTTACTGCACAAAAACGAAACTGGGGGCATCATGTACATACGTCTGGGGCTCACTCCAAAAGTTTCAAGTCTGAAGCCTTGCCGATTTGTCAGCATGTTGGCCTATTCATCCGCTATGCAACAAGCTATAATTTGTCGAAATCCATCCATGTTAAGGTACCTTTAGACCGCGACACATAAGAGCCATGTCGGCCGGCGCTGACAGCCCTTGCTATGGGACTTACTGCACAAAAACGAAACTGGGGGCATCATGTACATACGTCTGGGGCTCACTCCAAAAGTTTCAAGTCTGAAGCCTTGCCGATTTGTCAGCATGTTGGCCTATTCATCCGCTATGCAACAAGCTATAATTTGTCGAAATCCATCCATATTAAGGTACCTTTAGACCGCGACACATGAGAGCCATGTCGGCCGGCGCTGACAGCCCTTGCTATGGGACTTACTGCACAAAAACGAAACTGGGGGCATCATGTACATACGTCTGGGACTCACTCCAAAGGTTTCAAGTCTGAAGCCTTGCCGATTTGTCAGCATGTTGGCCTATTCATCCGCTATGCAACAAGCTATAATTTGTCGAAATCCATCCATATTAAGGTACCTTTAGACCGCGACACATAAGAGCCATGTCGGCCGGCGCTGACAGCCCTTGCTATGGGACTTACTGCACAAAAACGAAACTGGGGGCATCATGTACATACGTCTGGGACTCACTCCAAAGGTTTCAAGTCTGAAGCCTTGCCGATTTGTCAGCATGTTGGCCTATTCATCCGCTATGCAACAAGCTATAATTTGTCGAAATCCATCCATGTTAAGGTACCTTTAGACCGCGACACATAAGAGCCATGTCGGCCGGCGCTGACAGCCCTTGCTATGGGACTTACTGCACAAAAACGAAACTGGGGGCATCATGTACATACGTCTGGGGCTCACTCCAAAAGTTTCAAGTCTGAAGCCTTGCCGATTTGTCAGCATGTTGGCCTATTCATCCGCTATGCAACAAGCTATAATTTGTCGAAATCCATCCATGTTAAGGTACCTTTAGACCGCGACACATAAGAGCCATGTCGGCCGGCGCTGACAGCCCTTGCTATGGGACTTACTGCACAAAAACGAAACTGGGGGCATCATGTACATACGTCTGGGGCTCACTCCAAAAGTTTCAAGTCTGAAGCCTTGCCGATTTGTCAGCATGTTGGCCTATTCATCCGCTATGCAACAAGCTATAATTTGTCGAAATCCATCCATATTAAGGTACCTTTAGACCGCGACACATAAGAGCCATGTCGGCCGGCGCTGACAGCCCTTGCTATGGGACTTACTGCACAAAAACGAAACTGGGGCATCATGTACATACGTCTGGGGCTCACTCCAAAAGTTTCAAGTCTGAAGCCTTGCCGATTTGTCAGCATGTTGGCCTATTCATCCGCTATGCAACAAGCTATAATTTGTCGAAATCCATCCATATTAAGGTACCTTTAGACCGCGACACATAAGAGCCATGTCGGCCGGCGCTGACAGCCCTTGCTATGGGACTTACTGCACAAAAACGAAACTGGGGGCATCATGTACATACGTCTGGGACTCACTCCAAAGGTTTCAAGTCTGAAGCCTTGCCGATTTGTCAGCATGTTGGCCTATTCATCCGCTATGCAACAAGCTATAATTTGTCGAAATCCATCCATGTTAAGGTACCTTTAGACCGCGACACATAAGAGCCATGTCGGCCGGCGCTGACAGCCCTTGCTATGGGACTTACTGCACAAAAACGAAACTGGGGGCATCATGTACATACGTCTGGGGCTCACTCCAAAGTTTCAAGTCTGAAGCCTTGCCGATTTGTCAGCATGTTGGCCTATTCATCCGCTATGCAACAAGCTATAATTTGTCGAAATCCATCCATGTTAAGGTACCTTTAGACCGCGACACATAAGAGCCATGTCGGCCGGCGCTGACAGCCCTTGCTATGGGACTTACTGCACAAAAACGAAACTGGGGGCATCATGTACATATGTCTGGGGCTCACTCCAAAAGTTTCAAGTCTGAAGCCTTGCCGATTTGTCAGCATGTTGGCCTATTCATCCGCTATGCAACAAGCTATAATTTGTCGAAATCCATCCATGTTAAGGTACCTTTAGACCGCGACACATAAGAGCCATGTCGGCCGGCGCTGACAGCCCTTGCTATGGGACTTACTGCACAAAAACGAAACTGGGGCATCATGTACATACGTCTGGGGCTCACTCCAAAAGTTTCAAGTCTGAAGCCTTGCCGATTTGTCAGCATGTTGGCCTATTCATCCGCTATGCAACAAGCTATAATTTGTCGAAATCCATCCATATTAAGGTACCTTTAGACCGCGACACATAAGAGCCATGTCGGCCGGCGCTGACAGCCCTTGCTATGGGACTTACTGCACAAAAACGAAACTGGGGCATCATGTACATACGTCTGGGACTCACTCCAAAGGTTTCAAGTCTGAAGCCTTGCCGATTTGTCAGCATGTTGGCCTATTCATCCGCTATGCAACAAGCTATAATTTGTCGAAATCCATCCATGTTAAGGTACCTTTAGACCGCGACACATAAGAGCCATGTCGGCCGGCGCTGACAGCCCTTGCTATGGGACTTACTGCACAAAAACGAAACTGGGGGCATCATGTACATACGTCTGGGGCTCACTCCAAAAGTTTCAAGTCTGAAGCCTTGCCGATTTGTCAGCATGTTGGCCTATTCATCCGCTATGCAACAAGCTATAATTTGTCGAAATCCATCCATGTTAAGGTACCTTTAGACCGCGACACATAAGAGCCATGTCGGCCGGCGCTGACAGCCCTTGCTATGGGACTTACTGCACAAAAACGAAACTGGGGGCATCATGTACATATGTCTGGGGCTCACTCCAAAAGTTTCAAGTCTGAAGCCTTGCCGATTTGTCAGCATGTTGGCCTATTCATCCGCTATGCAACAAGCTATAATTTGTCGAAATCCATCCATGTTAAGGTACCTTTAGACCGCGACACATAAGAGCCATGTCGGCCGGCGCTGACAGCCCTTGCTATGGGACTTACTGCACAAAAACGAAACTGGGGGCATCATGTACATACGTCTGGGGCTCACTCCAAAAGTTTCAAGTCTGAAGCCTTGCCGATTTGTCAGCATGTTGGCCTATTCATCCGCTATGCAACAAGCTATAATTTGTCGAAATCCATCCATATTAAGGTACCTTTAGACCGCGACACATGAGAGCCATGTCGGCCGGCGCTGACAGCCCTTGCTATGGGACTTACTGCACAAAAACGAAACTGGGGGCATCATGTACATACGTCTGGGACTCACTCCAAAGGTTTCAAGTCTGAAGCCTTGCCGATTTGTCAGCATGTTGGCCTATTCATCCGCTATGCAACAAGCTATAATTTGTCGAAATCCATCCATGTTAAGGTACCTTTAGACCGCGACACATAAGAGCCATGTCGGCCGGCGCTGACAGCCCTTGCTATGGGACTTACTGCACAAAAACGAAACTGGGGGCATCATGTACATACGTCTGGGGCTCACTCCAAAAGTTTCAAGTCTGAAGCCTTGCCGATTTGTCAGCATGTTGGCCTATTCATCCGCTATGCAACAAGCTATAATTTGTCGAAATCCATCCATGTTAAGGTACCTTTAGACCGCGACACATAAGAGCCATGTCGGCCGGCGCTGACAGCCCTTGCTATGGGACTTACTGCACAAAAACGAAACTGGGGGCATCATGTACATACGTCTGGGGCTCACTCCAAAAGTTTCAAGTCTGAAGCCTTGCCGATTTGTCAGCATGTTGGCCTATTCATCCGCTATGCAACAAGCTATAATTTGTCGAAATCCATCCATATTAAGGTACCTTTAGACCGCGACACATGAGAGCCATGTCGGCCGGCGCTGACAGCCCTTGCTATGGGACTTACTGCACAAAAACGAAAC